>CM035163.1:13615962-13947011 GCA_020205615.1 Panax quinquefolius
AGGCAAAAGAAAGGAGTTGCATAGTTGATGTAATTGACAAAGTTAATACCTATTTATTTATATATAGTTTGTTATTATGCTTTGTGAGGCTATATACATTTGAAATGGGATCCTTATTCTCACTTTAGCAAATCTTTAATTAGATTTTGCTTAGAACTATATAAATGAGGTAATATAGTTTGATGAAAATAGTAGGAGATACCGATTTAAAATAAGACCTAATTTATTTTGGTAATTAATAAAAGAATGTATGTTAAAATGTTGTTAATTACAAATTCATTTCTGAGGAATTTTACAATATCTAAAATTACTATCAACTGCGAAGCATATTAGATGCTAAATTAACCGGAATAAATTAAAGCCGATTGGTTAAAGATTTGAGAATAGTTCTCATGGTGAAAAGCTATCTTATATCATGTCCTTTATCCTGCAGTAGTTGCGAATGATGCCTCTGAGGAAGAGATTGCTACTTTTAGAAAGTGGCAAGATGATGCCACAGTTAGCTCGATACATCATGCTTGTATCCATGAGTAACAAGCTTGTCGTCGACTGAAACTATGGATACTCCTACTATATTCTGCACATGAAGTAGTTGATGGTGATGAAAGTAGGACTAATAGATGCTCAGGATATCTAAGGAGCTCTTAGATCTAGAATGACAGGTAACAACTTCTGATGCAGGATAAAAGTCCTTAACATTATCAATTTGATTGATCGATTAGGACAACGAGTTTTGTCATGGATGGAGAGTTGAGCGAGATTTGATCTTGCACTCCACTCCGGACTCCTTTCCCTGATTGTTGTGAATTTTTCATATGAACAAGCTAGATATCGACCTCATTTGATTTGCTTAACATATTGAAAATGTTGAGAGTCACTTTCGACCAAGAAAGATAGGAGTCTTCTTGGTAGGGGCCAAAGGATCTTTTGAAAAGAAGAGCGATTCAAAAGAAGGTAAATCTGAAAGGCATAAACAAAGGATAATAAGAACAAAAGCGTCACGGATAGCAAGGTTTGCTTCCTTTGCAATAAGCACAGACACTTTGGAAAGAAAGCTGCGAGAAGCATCTTGCGAAGCTAATAAAAGAAGCTTAGTGAAGTTTAGGTTCTAATCGATTTTGTTCGTGATTGAAATAAAATTTTCTTTAAATCGAGGTTTCTACTTGGGTATTGGATACTGAGCTTTGGTTATCATAAATATTGATTTATGAAGGACCGAGGAGAAGTAGAAAGTTAAACAAAGATAAGTAATCTATGTGTGGAAAATGAAGCAAAGGTTCTTTGCATTAGCTATAGAAACTTATAGTTTAGCATTGCCTACTGGGCAAATCTATTAAGTCGATAAGTTATTATTGTATTCCAGTTCTTGTTAAAATATTATTTCCATTTTATTGTTGGACAATGAAATCTTTGGTATTATAATTAAGAACAATTGTTGTTTTATTTATAATAATAATGTTTTGTATAAATGGAATATTATATAATGGATTTTATATACTTGACTTGCGTGAAAATAATTTTGCAAATTGAATAAACTAGTATAAGAAAAGGAGATGATTATTGAAAGAGTTGAATGTATGTATTTGTTGAAATACAAGTGTGAATTATTTGAAAGGTTCAAGAATTTGAAGTGAAACAAATTGGCAAAGTATTAAGATTCTTTGATTAGATCAAGGAATAAATACTTGTGCGATAAGTTTCTTGATCATCTCAAATGGTTTTCTCATAATGGAAGCCTCGATATATAATAAATGATTTATGTATACGTAAGGAAAAATACGTACACTTGTTGGACATGATGCGGTCCATAATGATTTCACAGACATTCAGAGTATCCCTCTAGGGTGATGTCTTTAGAAATGGTGCATATATCTACGAAAAGGTAACCTCAAAATCCGACCCCAAGACTCCATAAAAGTTATGAATGGGGAGGATTCCTAATCTTAAGTATGTTAAGATAAAGGGTTGTCGACTTATGTGAAAAAAGGTTTCAAAGGATAGGCTTGGGACAAAATTTGACATGTCTGATTTGTTGGACATCCTAAAAGTAAGTTTAGGGCATATGTTCTATAATTCTACTTAGCAAAAGGTGTTTTATTCTGAAACCACAGCGCATACAAAAGATAAAAGTGTTTATCATTAAAGGGACTAGTGGGAGGATAATAGATCTTGAAGAGTTCGAGAACCAAAAAATACTATAAGTCAAATAAGAGAACTTTTGTAGATAGATCTATTTTACCCACAAAGAATAATCGTAAATCTAGAATAAGTCTTGAAGATACCTGGGAGGTATGGATTCATCGTGGATGATGATGATGAAGTCAGCAGTTATAGAAGATGATGATCTAGAGTTACATCTGATGAGGTAAGAGTTCTAAGTAATGTGTACAAAGAATTGGATTAGAGATAATGTGACATTCCTAATATTATATGTTGATATCTACGGATAAGGAATGACATACTAATGCTGATCGGTAATGATAAAGTTGTCTAAACATTCCTCCATGAATGGTTTGGGAAGAGTATCTTAATTGGGGATAAAATCTATATGGATAGAATCTGACGGGATGCTTTTCGACAACCCAAGGAAGCGTATATTCATTTGATACTAAAAGTCGTTTAGCATGACAAACTCCAAGAGATGTCTCATGTCGATGAGCTATGGGTGTATCTCTCTTAATAGTCCCCACGGACTCACGAAAGGAGAGGTCGGCATGGTGTGATCATGCATACAATGAAATGTCACGAGACGATGTTGATGGGTCATATTATGGAGAAGTTCACTGTAAGTCGGTGAAAAACATCTTAAAGTGCTTAGCTTTGGCACTAAGGATGTGATCATATTCATGGTGGAGTCTAAATTAAAACTAGAGGCTTAGCGGACTCGAGTTTTTCGAGACGGATAAGATAGCGGAAAAATCCACTTTAAGGTAAGCGTTATCTTGAGCGATTGGTGCAGTGAATTGAAAGGTTCCAAGCAGACAAAGAGTTCTTTGGTTTAGTGATAAATACAAAGTATATAGCTATAAATGAAGGCTGCTTGAGTTGATTGTTTTGGATTAAAAGTTCATTACAGAACTAGGAATAGTTCTAAGTCTCATCTTGGATCTAAACATGTGTTGTGGCACTTTTATTTGATTATTAGAATCATTGAAGATGGGAAATCACTATAGAGATAGTGGACTCTCATGAACAACATTACATATCCATTAACTAAAAGCTTATCAGCAATGCCGGGATAATCGTAAATTAGCAGAGAAGAAGAGTATGAGTTACCATGACGATTGGCTTTGAGTCTGATGGGAGATTTAAAGTAGTATGCACACAAGCCCGATCATGTTTGATGATAAAGCGTATACTTTGTTACAATCTTATTCATTTATTAATAAAAGTATTAATTTATTAAAGGCTTTTAATTATCTACGTGATCTTTGTTTTATAATATGTGATAAACCCCGTAGTTTTAAGCAATGCTTTTAGAATAATGATGATGATCATTCTAATGAGATCTAAATTCTTAGAAAGCTTAAAACTAAAATAGTTCCCAATCGATGGATTACTAAATTGGGGATTAGTGAATCCGGATAGATTAATACATCGTTGCTTTGCTCATTGGATGAGGATGATTGATCTCGTGATCATTTGTGTGGAACACTAAAGCAGAGTATGTAGGTGCTTATTAGAGAATAAGTTCACTTTGAGCGTGGCTCGCTAAGGAATACCTAATGGAGTTTTATTTATGCACATCGATAGGAATTCTGTAGTGATAGTAGTACAAGTAATCCTTGGACTTGAGATCATCATAGTATCTTGTGTATGATGAGTTATACTTTGACTTATTCATAAGACCCTTAGGGTATATCAAAGGGTATGCTTGGGTATAATAAGTTATACATTGGAGATAATGTATGATCGATAAAGAATCTACCACTTCTAATAAAGAAGAAATGTCCTATGTGATTAGATAAATGACACCTTGAGTGAGTCCTTGGCAATGAGAATGAAATTAGAAAGGAGTTTCTAATTTGCATTATTAGGAGTTAATGCGTTTAAGGATCGATATCATATAATTAAATAAAATAAGACTTGTGATAATTCCGTATCTTTATATTTAATTGGGACGTTGTATGGTGGAAGGATTGAATTATGCGATAACTATTTACTCAAAGATTCTTTAATGATTAATGTTGAAATCTATATTATCTGGAAAATCGTTGATCATTTGGGAGAACTTTATCACTATTGTAGAATAAATATTATTTATTTAAATAAATTAATTGTTTAATTTATTTATTTAAATAAGATTAGAATTATTCTAATTGATTTATTCTGAGGTTTAATATGGAGAACCTAAAGGGTGCACCATAAAAGGAAGAATAATTATTTAAAGAAGTTAATGGCATAATCGTAATAATATGTTAAGTATATTTAATTTAATCTATGGTGATAGAATAAATTAAATAGCTTAATATTATTATTTAATATTTAGAAATATTAAATATAAATTAAGTGATATTTTATCCCTTTGGGCCAAATATATTGGGCTTATTATTTTTTATTCTATTGGGCCTTTATTATTGAATTATAAAAATCATTAAGCCCGATTATCATATTTTTTTCATTTCAAACTTATAAGGCCAAGATTGAATTCGATGGATCAATCATTTAGACATTTTAAATATCTATAATCTTTGACTGTAATGATGAAAAAGCATGTCGGTTGACTAAAGAACTGTCGGTTGCATTGCAATGCATTAATGTGGATGGGATTCTAATCGGTGGTCGGCGGTGTAGCGGTGATCGAAAAGAAGAGAATAAACTAAATGCGATTGGTGAGAACCCATCGGGTAAAGGGAATGTCGGGTAGTAGTAGTGGGTGTACGGTAATTGAGCCGGGAGGGTATAACTTGGCGAGGAAGTCTCCACCGAGAGTGCGTTTTCATACTCTTCTTCATTTAGAATCGGATATTCACGAGAGAATTATTATTATCTCTTGATATCGATACCTTTAAGCGATATAGCCTCTGTTTTCGATAAACCTTGTGAATTCATCTTGATTCTCACGCTTTGAGCTATCCCAAGCGGAGCCGGCCGTCGAAGCTTGTGGTGTTTATTGTGTTTACGTTCTGCGAGGATCGGGGCGTTTTAGGTGATTGGGGCGTGGCGAAAGATCTTGGCGTTAACATTGGCGGCTAGAAGGAGGCTCTTTTCAATCCTGATTGTTTAAATTTGTTTGAAAGATGATGAGGAGTAGAGATGGAACACACGGAAGAGGCGAGGCGATGGGCATTAGTTCATCATTTGCCTCGTATTTCGATAAAGGATCGGTTGGGTCCTTACTAAAAGTGCTCGTGAGAACACGGCTTCTAAACAATTGAGAAGAACCGTCCAGAAGATCCGTGGTGGAGCAGACGGAAGTTAGTTTTAATGACGATAAAGGCGTGATCCCGATCCGGAGCAGGTGGCGGTTCATGACGGGACTCATCGGCAGAAGTGGTCGAGAAGGCCAGAAGCTACCAAGTTAGCGAGGATGGCGGACGAAGCGGATAAGGCTTTGGAGGTTACTGTTAAAACAAAGGAAGATATAGCCGAACGGATGCTTGGTGAATGAGTTGAGAGGCAAGCATCTAGCCATTTCACTCAGAAGGGCGAAGTAGGCATAAGGAGGTACCCGTCGGAAGGTAAGGCGGAACATTACATGCGTGTGTCGAGGATCATTCTCACAGTAGGAGGAGATCGAGGAAGCGAGCGCCTTGACCTCGAAGAAAAAGCTTGGCGGTTGTTAGATCGATTCATCGTGGCGATGAAAAGGCGAAGAAAGCGGTCGAGAGAAATTATGCCGAGAGCTTAGAAGAGAGAATAAAATCTGATCGTTCTCATTATGAGGATGAAATTTTACGACCTAGTAAATCAAGAAGTCCGTAAAAGCGATAAGATCGGCGGGGAAAGGTGATCCATTCAAAACCTAGTGTCGCCCGGAAAGGAGATCTCATCCTGACGAAGGTGTTGATTTTACAGTTAGAGAGTTGAAAGAACTTGAAAACAATTGGTGAGGTCAACGGTGAAAGATATTTACGGTAAGAAGGCATCCCTTTTACCTACGATATTCTCAAGGAGAAAGCGGATGCTACCAAAAAGTTACCTCGCATGGAGAGCTATGATGGGTCGGGGAGATCCTTATGACCGTAGTCGAGGCGTTTGGTGGCTAATGGATTCTATGACTTTCTTGATCTTTGCTAAATGTCACACTTTTGTCACTACTTTGAGAAAAGGCGGAAGACGGTGGATGGGGACTTTACCATGGATTCTATCTCTCGTGGGTGAACTTTGTGATAAGTTCCATGCTCGTTTTGGAAAGCAATAGAAGAAGGAAGCTACGGGTTCTTTAGCACAAGTCCGTGATTTCTGATGAATCTTTAGGCGATATGTAAAGAGGTTTAGGGAAGCGGTCGGACGGTGTCGATCTTAATGATCTCAGTGTTGGATTATTCGAGAATGAAATTTGGATCTGGTTAAATCGGAGAAATTGGTAAAGAAATTGATGTTTCACCATCAGAAGAGCCTAGCGAAGCCTTTGATAAAATGAGAGGCTATATTGTTGTGGAAGAGGCTATGAATGATCTGAAGAATCCTTCTTTGAGCCAATCAAAGGAGGTAGAGGTTCAAGGCCGATGTTGATCGAGAGAAAGGGAGGATATAACGAAAGGCGGAAGGTAGTTGAAGAAATCTGATAACTTCGTGGCGACAATGACGATCGTTACTGTTCTACCGAAGGTTAATAAGGTTTATACCCGGTTGAATCTGAGAGAGGTCGATAATTTTGGATCGGATCGAAACCGACCTTTCTTTGAACCACCTCGTGATAATTACAAAGCGGACGGACATGAACCCTCATAAATATTGTGGTTATCATCAAAAATTGCTTTGGTCGTGACACTAATGAATGTTGTAATTTAAAGATTTTGTGGAAAACAAGATTAAAAGTGGCTTCTTGATTGATATGTGGTGAGAAAAACCGTCAAAATCAACGAGGTTATCAATCGTCACAGATTCAAGCGATTTCAAGTACCACATTCAAAATGTTTCCCACCTTGAAAGGCAAGTCGTTGATGTAATATTTGGTGGATCTGTTGGGAAATTAGTAGGGAAGAAGAGGAGGTCTTATCTTGATTGGTTATGTCGATAGCAGATCTTTACTACGAAGGTTGTGAGGCCTTTCCGAGGCTATTATTTCATTTCTGGATCACGGATTATCCTTGAGCCCGTTGAGCCGCGTGAAGGGCATTGGTGATCGCGGCCTGAAGTGGGCTCGATGGATGTAAAAGCATGATGATGATGAGACAACGGATCTTGGTGGACATTCTTTATGCCCATGCTTATCAAAGAATGCATCTCGATGAGCACAAAATGGAGGTCGGACGGAGGCTCCTCTATATGGTTTGAAGCGATCTGTCGAAGTGGTAAAGCCTTTATTGAACTCCTGTCATCTTGTGCGGCATTGCGGCAAGTGGAGATAACATAAATTTTATGTTGTGCATGTGGATTGACTCTGGCGCCATTTTGGGAAGACCTCGTTGTGACTCTTGTTTGTAACTTCCGTCCCATTTCAAAATCAAGTTCCCAGCGACACGTGGGTAGGAGAGGTGATGGGTGACTTGGATCTGGCAGGAGATGTTATCAGAATTACTGTCATTTCATCGGAATGGGGTTAGTAAACAAAGAAAAGGCGATGGCAATTGAAATGAACCCTTTCAGGAAGCGATTGAGCCGTTGGTAATCCCATTTGAGAGGCGGAGAAATTGAGTTGGTCGTGAGCCCGGACAAAGCGGTGAAGATTGGTTGGGCTTACGAGAACCTCTTGAGACGAATCTTATGGAACTTTTACGATCTTTATGTCGATATTTTTGCATAGGAGCCACAAGATATGCACAGAGTCGGTAGGAAGGTTCTTTGGCATAAAGCGGAGATAGATCCTTGAAAAAAGCGGTTAAATCGGAAGAAGCGGATATTTGCTCGAGCGTCGAAAGATCATCGATGAAGAGGTTGCAAAATTGCTTTGTTCTTGACTTCATCTCTGAGATTGATTACGGAGTGGATAGCAAATGTAGTATTAGTGCGAAGCGTAATGGAAAGTGGCGGGTTTGCATCGACTGCAAGCCTCAAAAAGCTTTGTCAGAAGGACTTTATCCTCTGCCCGTATCGATCGACTCATCGATGCCACTTGAGGTATGCATTATTAAGCTTTATGGATGCTTTTGGGTTATCATCAAATATCCATGTGCAAAGACATTCCAAAAGCGACATTCATTACACAGATTCGGTGTGTATGCGTACAAAAAAAATGACTTTTGGCCTCATTAATCTTTGGAGCTACTATCGGAGGATGATGAACTTTATATTGATAGGCAATTTGGGAAGGAACATGGAGGTTTATGTAGATGACATGATCGTGAAAGTATGCAAATTGAAACATTTGGACGATCTAGAGAGTGTTTTCAAACTATTCGTCATCGACAGCTGCGACTTAATCGACCGAATGTACTTTCGGCCTTAGTCTTTGGAAAATTTACAGGTTATACGAGTCGATCGAAAGGGCATCGAAGCCAATCCGAGAAGATCGAGGCCATCCTCGACATGAAGACTCCTCGGTCGTTCAAAGGCGTTCGGCGTCATTTGGTAGGATGCGGCTTTAAGGAGGTTAAATCGCGAATCTGCGGAAAGATGTCTTCCTTTCTTTGATACATTGAAAGGAATAGAAGAATGCGAAGACATTCGGTGGACTTCAAGTGTGAAGATGCTTTCAAAGTATAAAAGCGTATCATCTTGGCTCCTTTATTGGTGAAACTTTGTCCGTGAGACTTTATATTTGTACCTTGCGGCGGTTCTTAGCGATTGGGGCGGTTTTGATTCGGGGAGATCGGTGGGAAGCGGCATCCGGTCTATTCGTCGACCCGTCCTACGAGATCTTTGAAACCGGTATCTAACATTGAGAAATTTGCCTTTGCTTTAATAATTTGCGGTGAAAGCTTGGCGATATTTTCAAAGGTCGACTCTGAGTGCGTCTGCGGATCGACCAGTTGAAGAAGGTGATGGGCAAGCGGAGGTCTCGGGTAGATTAGCGGCATGGACTATGGAATTGTCGATTTTTTATCGAGTATCGTCCCGAAGCGCCATGAAAGGCCAAGCCTTGGTGACTTTATGGTAGAATGTTCGATTTCAAAGCGAATCTGAAATTCTTTGGGCTGAATCTTACGATCGGCGATTGGTCGTTATTCGATGAGTCGGAAAGCGTGGGCGTTGTATGCGAGATGGATCCTCTACGATATTTGTTAGTGGGCGGGAATTATTCTAATAAGTGGGAGGATTTAAGGTTAATGAGCCGTGATTTGGGTTTAAAGCAACAAATAATGAAAGTGATCTGAAGCGGTGTTAGCGGTGTCGATTAGCAAAAGAGTCTCGAAGTCAGCGATTAATTATCTATAGTGATTCTCGGTTGGTTGTAAAGCATTTGTCGGGAGATTATGAAGCTCGGGGGACGAATGATCAAATATCTGGCGGAGTTAAGAAACCAACTTCAATTTTTTGCTTCGTCGAGTTTGGTATTGGTATGGCGACAATTCTCTGCTGATGCTTTGTCGAAATTGGCCCTACGGATCACGAGATGTCTTTCATGGATCGGTGTATTTGGAAATTTTGCGGCGGTAGAGTGTTGACGTAAACGATGATGTGCATCGACGAAACAATGTTGGATGACCCCTACGCCAGTATTTGGCGGATGGCGTCCTTCGCCCGGATCGAGATCTTTGTGAAAGAAGATCAAATCTGAAAGTACTAATTTCGGTCTTATTGATGGGGATCTTTATCGATTGGCGTTTTCCTCACCATTATTGAAATGTTTGGTTCGTCCAAAGGCAGAGTATGCTCTTGGGAAGTTAAATGAAGGATTTGCGGTGATCGTATGGTACTTGAGTCTTTGGCACACAAAAGTGCTTGACGACAAGGTTACTATTGGTGAGCAATTTTCAAAGAAGCTACTGATCGTCGAGAAATGTGAAAATGCCATTTCGATAGTGGGTCCCATCGACCCGGAAGAGTTATACTCGATTTTATCTCTATACCCTTATTTGTCAGGGGGGTGGATATATTGGGGCCAGATTACCTAAAGCTAAAGGTCGAGTTAAGCTTCGTCGTAATTCTTTATTGATTATATGACTAAGTGGGTGAGGCGAAACCACTTGATCGATGTGAGCGAAGTGCTTAAAGTTTGTAAAAGTGCGTGGTGTTTGGCCGGGATCCCTAAAGTATTGATATCGGACGATGGGCCTTGTTTCGTGGGTTCAAAATTTGAAGAATTTTGAGCGATTTGGGATTGACACAAGAAGACTTACATGGCTCATCCCGCGGTCGAATGGGCAAGTTGAGGTGACTGACGAGAATGATTTGTTGAATGGAATAAAGCGTAGATTGGATGAAGCTAAGGAAGATGGCGGAAGAATTCTTTGGCGTCTTTGTGGGCATCTAGAACTTACTGCAGAGGACTACTACGAGGATTCACCCTTGAGATTGGCTATGAATGCGATGCCTTAGTCGATCGAGATCGGATCTCAAGTCTTGGTGAGTCGATTGAAAGAAATCTACTGACGATAAAGGGTGAAGGCTAACTTGGACCTCTTAGGCGAAGTCGAGAGGAAGCTTTAATCAAATTGGGCGCTTATCAGCGAAGGGTGGCCAAACATTATAACAAAGGTGTCAAACCGTAGATTGAAGTAGGAGACTTACGTTCTCGGGAAAGCGAAGCCTACACCTCGAGAATCTGGAAAGCTAATCTTAAGATTGGGAAGGGCCATATGAAGTGATCGAAGTACAAAGCCGGTACTTATCGATTAAAGGCACTTGATGGTTAGAGATCGAGAATACATGGCATCTTTGGCGGACTTGAGTATTTTCAATAAAGTTCAAAGTCGGTTTATCGAGATGCATACCTGTTGTTTGATATCGATAAAGATCACTTTTCTACAAATTATCCTTTGGTCTTATTGGTCATTCGAGATGGTGTAAGGAGGTATGGTAGGAGGAGGTATGGTTGGCCATTCGATGGTAGCCCAGGTCCTTTTGGTCTATATTGATCTTATCGATGGGGTGGTAAGTCGATGGCCATTATGGTAGCTTTCCTTTGGTCTATAGATGGTGTAAGGAGGTATGGTGGTAAGGAGGTATGGTAGGACTTTGGCCATTCGATGGTAGCCCAGAGTCCTTTTGGTCTATATTGATCTTATCGGTGGTAAGTCGATGGTCACTATTGGTCCAGATGGTGTAAGGAGGTATGGTAGGACTCATTTGGCCATTCGATGGTAGCCCAGAGTCCTTTTGGTCTATATTGATCTTATCGAATTGGTAAGTCGATGGTCCATTATTGGTCCAGATGGTGTAAGGAGGTATGGTAGGACTCATTGGCCATTCGATGGTAGCCCAGTCCTTTTGGTCTATATTGATCTTATCGGGTGGTAAGTCGATAGTCTTTATGGTCAGATGGTGTAAGGAGGTATGGTAGGACTCATTTGGCCATTCGATGGGTAGCCCAAGTCCTTTTGGTCTATATTGATCTTATCGGGGTGGTAAGTCGATGGTCATTTATTAATCCTTATGTCTTGGTTCTTATCATTTGTCGTCAAATTTACTTCACGTATGATTGATCTCACTCTTGATCTGGAGTAGTATAAGTTATTTATTTTGTTTAAGTGTTGAGTTGAGTTCATTAGTTGATTAACTTGAATCACTGTAAAGTAAAATTCAACTCACTTCATTGCATGAGTTAAGCTTTGTTATATGCCATATCTAATTGATAGTTCATCTTATTGATACTAAATTATTGACAAAAAAGCCGATCGGAGACGAAGTTATAATCAAAGGCGATTAAAGATTTATCAATAAGCATAAAATGTTCATTTCATTTAAAGTCGATTAATTACATGAACATAAAAGTTAAATATTTACATAGAATCAAAAACATGATATATATTAGAGTACGCCTTCATCATCGAATTGGCGGTCTTAGGGTCATTGAAGCGGTGATAAGCTTCTCTTTCCCTCGTTCAAGCGGTCCTCATATCCCTCGAATAGACCTTCGTGATCTCGACATTAATTTCATCAGAGTCCTATACTCTTGCTGAATACATTTTTGAAGCTCTTGATCGAGAGCGGGGCCTCGTCCTCGAGTCTTTTATCTTATGGCGAAGCTTGTGGCGCTTGGCCTTATGCCTTGAGCTTCATCACGAATTTTCGTCTCGAACTTCACGAGTTGTAGGACTAGGCGGTTGGTGAAGAACTCCTCATTTTAAGCCTTGAGTAGGTTCTCTTGACGAAACCGGCATTGATTAGTTAAGGTTTGTTGGGTGGCGGATATGACCACTGACTCGTCCTAATGGCCCTCGGTTTCGTCATCGGATGTCTTGAAATCCATCTTGGCGATCGGTTCTATCGAAGGCCGTTGATGGTATGAAAAGCATCTTCACGACCGGCTCTTTCTCGGTCGAAAGTCGATTTGACATGTTTATTTCTTGGCGCATGAAATCTTCCTCGGCCTCTCCATTTATGTGTCTCGGACTTGATCGTCCAGAAAACGACATTAACTACACATTTCAAAAGTACTCAAGTCAAATTCTAAAATGCTCGAAGGAAAATAGAGATGTAGAGGAAGAAGTCATTATTGTTTACCTTGGCGAATAACTTTCGTACCCTCGTCGAGAAGATTTCCGTCAAGTGTGATCCTTTGAATCGGTGGTCGTCGGTGTGTCGAGCGAAAGCTCGAAAGAGGTCGAAAGGAAAGTTGGCATTGAACCTAGGCCACGGTCGGAGATCCCGACTTGGCATGATAACCTTGACACGAAGGAATAAGGTAGTTTCGGGAGAAGGTCTCGGCTTTTCGAGGGGAAAGAGTAAGAACATTCGGGGTGTGTAGGTCGGCATGAGCGGTTTCGATTATGGGAGATTTGTTTGAATTAGGTTCTTTGGGTGTTGAAGCGGATCACGGAACTTGGATGGCTCTCGAAGTGCGTTTCCTTTTACGGATAACGTTGGAATCCCTTAAATCACTGTCAAAATCCTCTTGATCTGTATTTCTCTGAGAGCACGAAGGAGGAATAATGAAAGGCGAGGAACCACTGAGTTCTTGGCGATTAATGGGGTTATTTTTGTTTTTAGTTTTTTAGTCTAAGTATACTCCTTGATCGGAGACGATCAAGTAAGCCTTTGATCGAGGAATGGTTTTAGGGGTTGGTTACATTTACGGTATAGGTTGGGAGGATTTACTAGAGGGGTGACCTTGGGTTTACAGTAGCCCTCCTCTTTTTGTCGAGGTGAAGATTCTCTTACGGTATGAAAATCTCTTGACCTCTGTTTCTTTGGTTGAAATTCATCGTGTGAATTTACGGCGTTGAATCTACTTGAGGGTAGCCGGGTTGGTGTAGCCTCAATTGCTTAGAAGACTTACGGATAAAAATCTTGAGCTCCTTTATTTCTCTCTGAGCTCGGTGCGATCAAAAACCTTTGCCAAATCAAACAATTCCATGTTATAATTATATTTTATGGAATATTTTCAAAAAAATATATATATTTGAAAAAAAATTTGGTACTTACGTTTATGGTCATATAACCATACTTGCTTGAGAGAGAGTCAAGTATTTCCACTCCTCCTTGGGGAAGTTGTCAAATAGCTCCATCATCTCACTTCTCGTTCTTGAAACATCTAGAAGTCGGAGATATTTTTTAAATCGAGTTGCCCGATTCGGAAGAGAAGAGATTTGGGGCCTTTGGCGAAGAACCATTTTCATACCATCCCCTATTGCTTGAAGGGTATTCACGATGAGCGTCTGTCAAATTTCTCTCCGGACTTGGAGAATGTTTCTTTGAGGGCCTTGAACCCCTTCTCACTGGATTGCACTTATCTTGTAGGCGGTGAAGAAGAAGTCCGGTGAGGGCTCGGCGCTTGATTCATGTGAAGGCCACGAAGGCGAGAATATGGATGTAGGAGTTGGCACGGTTGTGAAAATCCTACACCCAAAAACCCAGTGGGTCACTATGAAAGCGTGGAGAAGCGAACCCCCTTCTCGATAAAAAGTCTTTTGATGCGGTAGTCCATCCTTGGTAGTTGGTACATTTCTCACGGATCTGGGTACCACAGCGGCATGGGTATACGGAATATGGAGCAGAGTTGAACCCTCTTGATTCGACTTGGTTATGATAGAAGGAGTGTTAGCATGCGAGAATCGCTCCGTACTCTATAATAGTCGAGAGGGGTTTTACGGGTTCTCTGTTTGGGATTCGTGCTGAAGTCCCCTCATGAAGATTAGGGTTTGGGGAACCACGGTGATGGGTGTTACAAGTATGGGAGAACTTCTGTTCGGGGGTTTGAGAAGCCATTTGTGACGATTTGCGAGAGAGAAAGAATCGAGAAATTTTAGAAAGGCGCTCGAATTTCAAATGAGCAGTAAAAGCTATCAAAAATTGGTAAAGTTATCCTTTTATCTTGGTGATTTTACGGTGTTGAAAGCAGTAGCATTAAATGCCGGTAATAATTTGGAATTTGAATGGGAAGCGTCGGTTTGGATCTGGTACCTAATGGTTAGAAATCTTTACGAATTGGGCCCTTAACTTCCTTTCATTTCATTTCATGGACAATAAATGGAGTGCGTTTTAATTACATCTTGTCATTTATTGATTCTCGGTAAAATATCATGGATTGTTTATAGTTTTCTATTAAACATTACATTGACAAAAAACTGAGGGGCGATGTTGGGTCGTGATATTTTATCCTTTGGGCCAAATATATTGGGCTTATTATTTTTTTTATTCTATTGGGCCTTTATTATTGAATTATAAAAATCATTAAGCCCGATTATCATATTATTTTCATTTCAAACTTATAAGGCCAAGAATTGAATCGATGGATCAATCATTTAGACATTTTAAATATCTATAATCTTTGACTGTAATGATGAAAAAGCATGTCGGTTGACTAAAGAACTGCCGTGCATTAATGTGGATGGGATTCTAATCGATTGGTGGTAGTAGCGGTGATCGAAAAGCGAGAGAATAAACTACATGCGGTCAACGTGAGAACCCATCGGGTAAAGGGAAATGTCGGGGTAGTAGTGGGTGTACGGTAATTGGCGAGGAGGGTATAACTTGG
Source organism: Panax quinquefolius (assembly GCA_020205615.1). NCBI lineage: Eukaryota > Viridiplantae > Streptophyta > Magnoliopsida > Apiales > Araliaceae > Panax > Panax quinquefolius. The sequence continues at coordinate 13,631,150 of CM035163.1, forward strand.
CGAGGAAGTCTCCACGAGAAGTGCGTTTTTCATACTCTTCTTCATTTAGAATCGGATATTCACGGAGAATTATTATTATCTCTTGATATCAATACTTTGGCGATATAGCCTCATGTTTTCGATAAACCTTGTGAATTCACATCTTGATTCTCACTTTGCTATCCCAAGCCGGAACGCCGTCGAGCTTGTGGTGTTTATTGTGTTTACGTTGCGGGATCGGGGCGTTTTAGGTGATTGGGGCGTGACGAAAGATCTTGGCGTTAACAGCCAAACACATGGGTGGCTAACGTTGATCAAAGGAAGGAACCAAACCGATGGATTGAGTTGAGCATAAAAAAAATTGGAGGTGAACTTGTACACGAGGGCTTTCGGATCTTCAAGGGTATGTTTGTTCTTCATATCTTTTCGTTAAATTACTAATTGCGCATAAAGGATGATCCGGGTATATGGTTTGTAATTTTTTTTTTAAACTCTGATTTTACACGTTTCCGCACTTTTTATGCAATTTAATTGCGTTCATGAATATTACAAACCTAACAAATTTAACATGAGGATGATGACAATGACATAATAATTCAATAAAACAAGTTCAAGAATTATTTTATCCAGGAATTATTAACGTCAAATTGTCAAAATAATCTTTATTTTGTAGAGTAAAATTCAAGAATGATCGGAAGAATATTTCTATGAAAAGATCTTTGGATGAAACACAAATATCGAGGATATTCTACTAATTTCATGGAGTATAGAAAGTCAAAGTTTTAATCATTTGGGTATAATAAAGAATGGAATAACAAAGAAATCACCGTGCATGCGGTACATCGCGCAGGCGGGTTATTTCAACGAGAATAATAATAACGGAACGGTCGGGTGAAATTCACACCAAGCAGGATGTTCAAGCGAGAATAATAAAGATGGAACCCGGATCCGGTGTAAAACACACGAGATAGGATATTCCAGCGAGAATGATAAAAAGGCGGAACCGGTAGGTGTAAAACACCATGAACGAGGATGTTCCAACAGAATAATAAAAAAGCGGAACCGAGGTCAGATGTAAAACACACAGCGAAGGATGTTCGACATAATATTAGAAGAATGTCACCAAGTATAGGATAAACCACGTATACGAGGTTATTCCAATGAGAATAATAAGCGATGGAATAACAACGGTTCTCTTCATGAATAAGAAAGAATAACACCCCTTACGAATACTGACAAATAATATTCCCTACCTTAGAAGAAGCTGAATATTGGCGAGGTGAAGTAGCGAGAATACTTTTCTTCTTTCTCTTTATAGTTTCTCTCTCTAGAGTTTCCGGTGAATTAAGTGAAAATAATGAAAGCACTAGGCCTCTATTTATAGAAGATTTCTAGCTTACTTTTGCCGTGTGAAAAGCAAGTGGCTTGTATTTGGTGATGTGAAAAAAAAAGTGGTTTGGCGCTGTAATGTGAAACGACAAGTGGTTCGGCCTTTTGTAATGTGAAGCGACAAGTGGTTCGGCGCTTTGTAATGTGAAACGACAAGTGGTTCGGCCTTTGTAATGTGAAGCGACAAGTGGTTCGGCCTTTGGTAAAAGGTAATTACTATTGACGAAGGTAATTACTATTCACAAAGGTAATTACTATTGGTGAAGGTAATTACTATTCACAAATGTAATTACTATTACTTGAAGGTAATTCTTATTGTGAAGAGACTCTTAGATGATGACATATGGCCCCCATAAAATAATCAAACTTACCACAAATGTCTCATATGAGACTCTTTATATACATCAAGGATTGAATAAATATTACCACAAATCATTTTATTTTTAATCAACACATATTTAATCTTTCAACAATTATTAATTATTTATAACTTGTCGTCTTAATTATTGATTTAATCTTATAACATATTATCTGAGATGATCTTGTGACAATAATTGAATCAATAATATAAGAGATATGATCAGCAATTCATTGTAGTAATAATTGAGCATAAATTTGAGTGACTTCTCACGTAAGCATCGATAATCAATATCGTGTCTTTCTTATCAACTCTGGCATTATTCTTGTACTTTTTTACTACCGGGTAGTTCAGCGGTTTAACAGTAACACCTCTGCTTAGTTATTTTTATAGAAAGATAATTTTGTCGTTTTTCTAACTCGACAATACTTCCATTAATGGGGTCCACCAATGATTGAGTAGTAATCGTCACGAATATTCTAGATAAAAAGAATATTCCCGAGCCAAACGAATATTTTATAACAACTTGCGTACTTTGCAAAATTTATAAATACTACCCACAACTATAATATTATCTTAAATTCACACCATAATATTAAAAATTATTTGACAAAAATTTAAATCTTTATTGATAAAATCGAGGGTCTCACTAGTGAACAAACTAGAATAAAAGTCCATAATCAATTCGGGTAGAATATAGTATTCTATATGTGCATGCTTATCTTATATATATTATATATTATGCAAACATGCTTCGCATGTTCATTAATATAATGACGTATTTTATATATATATATAAATGCCTGTATTAAACAAGAATGAGATAAATTAATAACAAACCCCTCAATTTTTTTTTTTATATTAAGTCCTAAGTGTTCAAAGATATTTGGAATATCGAGCATTAAGCCTTCTAGCATGATAAAATTAATAGAGTATTAAATATTTAATATGAGTTTGTTGTGTCACCACAAGGCAAGTATTAAGTATTTAAGATGTTAATTTATCACATTTGATGCTTATAAAGAAAATTGAACAATATTGTTTTGTTGTGTCACCACAAGGATGATATTTTTTCTTTTTGAATATATGGAGTGCTAGGTTGTACTTAACTTGGATAATTTTGATTCGGATGTGCCACCACTTGATCAAAATAATCTAGGAGGCAAAAATACTGAGGAGTTGCATAGTTGATGTAATTGACAAAAGTTGTCTACCTATTTATTTATATATAGTTTGTTTGTCACCACAAGGCTATATACATTTGAAATGGGATCCTTATTCTTACTAGCGAGATCTTTAATTAGATTTTTTGCGAACTATATATATTGAGGTAATATAGTTTGAAGAAAATAGTGGGAGATACCAATTTAAAACAAGACCTAAATTATTTTGGTAATTAATAAAAGAATGTATGTTAAAATGTTGTTAATTACAAATTCATTTACGAAATTTTACAATGTCTAAAATTACTATCAACTGCGAAGCATATTAGATGCTAAATTAACGGGCCAAGAATTAAGCGGATTGGTTAAGGAATTTGAGAATAGTTCTCATAGTTGAAAAGCTATCTTATGTCCTTGTCACGCCTATCCTGCAGTAGTTGCAGAACAATGCCTCGAGGAAGACATTGCTACTTTTAGAAAGTGGCAAGATGATGCATAGTTGGCTCAATACATCATGCTGCATCTCATGAAGTATGAGCTTGACGTCGACGTGAAACTATGGATGCTTCTACTATATTCCCATGCATCAAGTAGTTGATGGTGAGGAAAATGGGGTGATAGATGTCGGATATCTAAGGATCTCTTCCGATCTAGAATGGCCAATGGCACTATATATGCATGAGACAAAAGATCTTAACATAATCAATTTGATTGATCGATTAGGACAACAGGTTTTGTCGTGGATGGCGAGTTGAGCCAAGATTTGATCTTGCCCTCACTCCGGACTCCTTTCACAATTGTTGTGAATTTTTCATATGAACAAGCTAGATACCGGACCATTTGATTTGCTTATCATGTTGAAAAATGTTGAGAGTCACTTTCAACCAAGAAAGACCATGTCTTCTTTGGTAGGGCCAAAGGATTTCTGAAAGAAGAATGATTCAAAGAAGGTATATAGAAAGGCATAAACAAGGATAATAAGAACAAAACTAACATGGATAGCAAGGGTTTGCTTCCCTTTGTATATAAGCACAGACCTTTGGAAAGAAGCTGCAAGAAGCATCTTGCGAGAGGCTAAACAAAAGAAGCTTAGTGAAGTTTTGGTTACAAATATAATTTTTCATGATTTAAAATATATTTTTTAAGCCGAGGTTCTACTTGGGTATTTGATCACAAACTTTGGTTATCATAAATATAGATTTATGAAAGGACCAAGCGAGTAAAAAGCTAAACAAATATAAGTAATCCTATGTGTGGGAAATGAAGCAAAGGTTCTTTGCATTAGCTATAGAAACTTATAGTTTAGCATTGCCTACTGAGGCAAATCTATTAAGTCAATAAGTTATTATTGTATTCAGGTTCTTATTAAAATATTATTTCCATTTTATTGTTGAATGATGAAATCTTTGGTATTATAATTAAGAACAATTGTTGTTTTATTTATAATAATAATGTTTTGTATAGAATGGAATATTTATAATGGATTTTATATACTTGACTTAGCGTGAAAATAATTTTGCAAATTGAATAAACTAGTATAAGAAAAGGAGATGATTATTCAAAAGAGTTGAATGTATGTATTTGTTGAAATACAAGTGTGAATTATTTGAAAGGTTCAAAGAATTCTGAAGTGAAACAAATTGGCAAAGTATTAAGATTCTTTGATTAGATCGAGGAATAAATACTTGTCAATAAGTTTCTTGATCATCTCAAATGGTTTTCTCATAATGGAAGCCTCCTGATATATAATAAATGATTTATGTATCTGTAAGGAAAAATCGTACCTTGTTGGACATAGTGCGGTCCATAATGATTTTCTGAGCATTCCGGTATCCCTCTAGGGTTGATGTCACTAGAAATGGCTACATATCTCTGAAAAGGTAACCTCAAAATCCATTGAAGACTCCATAAAAGTTATGGACGGGGAGGATTCTAATCTTAAGTATGTTAAGATAAGGGTTGTCAACTTATGTGAAAAAGGTTTCAAAGGATAGGCTTGGGACAAAATTTGACATGTACAGATTTGTTGGACATCCTAAAGTAAGTTTAGGGCATATGTTCTATAATTCTACTTAGCAAAAGGTGTTTGTTACGAAACACGCTGCCTTCTAAGATAAAAGTGTTTATCATTAAAAGGGACTAGTGGGAGGATAATAGATCTTGAAGGTTCAAGAACCAAAAATACTATAAGTCGAATAAGAGGAACACTGTAGATAGATCTATTTTACCACAAATAGAATCGTAAATCTAGAATAATGATAGAAGATACCTAGGAGGTATGGATTCATCATGGATGATGATGATGAGGTACAGCAGTATAGAAGATGATGATCTAGAGTTACATACGATGAGGTAAGAGTTTAAAGTGTGTACAAAAGGTCGATTGGGAGCATCGTGACATTCCTAGTACTATATGTTGATATACTACGGATAAGGAATGACATACCAATGCTACAATCAGTAAAGATAAAGTTGTCTAAACATTCCTCCATGAATGATTTGGAAGAGTATCTTAATTGGGGATATAAATCAATATAGATAGATTTAAAGGATGCTCAACTTAACCCAAAGAGCGTATATTCATTTGATACTAAAGTCGTTTAGCATGGCAAACTCGAGATGTCTCGTATCGATGATGAGTATGGAGTGTATCTCTTAATAGTCCCCCACGGACTCACGAAAAGAGAGGTCGCATGAGTGACAATCATGTATGCGATGAAATGTACGAGACACGATGTTGATCGGTCATATTATGGAGAAGTTCACTATGAGTCGGTGAAAACATCTTAAAGTGTACTTAGCAACTAAGGATGTGAGAATACATGGTGGGTCTTAATTAAAACTAGAGGCTTAATGAGACTCGAGTTTTCGAAGACAGACCAAGATGATGAAAAATCCACTTTAAGGTAAAAGCGTTATCTTGAGCGATTGGTGCGAGTGAATTGGAAAGGTTCCAAACAAAGAAAGAGTTCTTTGGTTTAGTGAGGAAAAGACAAAGTATATAGCTATAAATGAAGGCGCAAGTTGATTGTTTGGATTAAAAGTTCATTACAAAACTAGGAATAGTTCTAAGTCTCATCTTGAATCTAAACATGTGTTGTGGCACTTTCATTTGATTATAAGAATCATTGAAAGATGGGAAATCACTATAGAGATGGTGGACTCTCGAGAACAACATTACATATCCATTAACTAAAGCTTATCCAATGGCGGGATAATCGTCACTTAGAGAAGAAGAGTATAAGATACAATGGCGATTGGCTTTAGTGCAAGTGGGAGATTGAAAGTAATATGCACACAAGTCAATCATGTTTGATGATAAAGCATATACTTTGTAACAATCTTATTCATTTATTAATAAAAAGTATTAATTTATTAAAGGCTTTTAATTATCTACATGATGCTATTTTATAATATGTGATAAACCTATAGTTTTAAGCAATGCTTTTAGAATAATGATGATGATCATTCTAATGAGATCTAAATTCTTAGAAAGCTTAAAACTAAAATAGTTCCCAATTATTGGATTACTAAATTGGGGATTAGTGAATCCGGATAGATTGGTACATACGTTGCTTGCTTTCGTTGGATGAGGATGATTGATCTCATGATCATTTGTGTGGAACACTAAAGCAAGTATGTCGGTGCTTATTAGAGAATAAGTTCTTTGAGCATTGGCTCGCTAAGGAATACCTAATGGAGTTTTACTTATGCATCGATAGGAATTCTGTAGTGATAGTAGTACAAGTGATCCTTGGACTTGAGATCATCATAGTATCTTGTGTATGATGAGTTATACTTTGACTTATTCCTTAAGACCCTTAGGGTATATCAAAGGGTATGCTTGGGTATAATAAGTTATGCGTGGAGATAATGTATGATCGATAAAGAATCTACCTTACAATAAAAGAAGAGAAATGTCTATGTGATTGATAAATGACAACCCGGTAGTCCTTGGCAAGGCAAAATGAAATTAGAAAGGAGTTTCTAATTTGCATTATTAGGGAGTTGTGCATTTAAGGATCGAAATACATATAATTAAATAAAATAAGACTTGGCAATAATTCCATATCTTATATTTAATTGGGACATTGTATGGTGGAAGGATTGAATTATGATTGTAACTATTTACTCAAAGGTTCTTTTATGATTAATGTTGAAATCTATATTATCTGGAAAGTCGTTGATGTTAGGGAGGCTTATCACTATTGTAGAATAAATATAATTTATTTAAATAAATTAATTATTTAATTTATTTATTTAAATAAGATTAGAATTGTTCTAATTGATTTATTCACAAGGTTTAATATGGAGAACCTAAAGGGTCACACCATAAAAGGAAGAATAATTATTTAAGAAGTTAATGGCATAATCGTAATAATATATTATGTATATTTAATTTAATCTATGGTGATAGAATAAATTAAATTGTGAGACCCAGATTTTATCAATAAAGATTTAAATTTTGTCGAAATAATTTTTTATATTATGGTGTGAATTTAAGATAATATTATAGTTGTGGGTAGTATTTATAAATTTTGCAAAGTATGCAAGTTGTTATAAAATATTCGTTTGGTGGGGAATATTCTTTTTGTGGGGAATATTAAATACGATGGCTCAATCATTAGTGGACCCCTAGCGGAAGTATTGTACGTAGTAGTAGAAAGCGACAAAATTATCTTTCTATAAAAATAACTTGGCGAGAGGTGTTCTGAATTAAAACTATTGAACTACCCTATAGTAAAAAATCACGATGTCTGGCGTAGTTGTATAGTATCGCTACGATATTGATTATTGATGGTTACGTGAGAAGTCACTTCATTTATGCTCGATTATTGCTTCTGATAATTCTTTGCATCATATCTCTCTTATATTATTGATTGATTATTGTCACGATGTATCATACGTATAATATGTTATAGTATTAAATCAATAATTAAGGCGACAAGTTATAAATAATTAATAATTGTTGAAAGATTAAATATGTGTTGATTAAAAATAAAATGATTTGTGGTAATATTTATTGATCCTTGATGTATATAAAGTGCATTATGAGACATTTGTGGTAAGTTTGATTATTTTATGGGGGCCGTATATGTCATCATCTAAGAGTCTCTTTCGTCGATAGTAATTACCTGTGAATCGATAGTAATTACCTTTGTGAATAGTAAATAATACCTTTACCTTCGTCGATAGTAATTACCTTTGTGAATAGTAATTACCTTCCGTCGATAGTAATTACCTTTGATGTAATTACCTTTATGAATAGTAATTAACCAAATCGATAGTAATTACCTTTACCGAGCGTCGAACCATTCTGATGTCGAACCACTTCGTCGTTTCACATTCTGAGCGTCGAACCACTTTTCTTTTTACATCACTTTCTTTTCACATTCGATCGTCGAGCCACTTGCCTTTTCACATGGCGGTCTTTAAGCTAGAAATCTTCTATAAATAGAGGCCTAGTGCTTCATTATTTTCACGAATTCTTTGAAACTCTAGAGAGAGAAGCTATAGAGAGAAGAAAGAAGAAAAGTATTACGCTACTTCACCTTGCCGATATTAGTTCTTCTAAGGTAAGGAATATTATTTGTTGTACCGTAAGGGTGTTATTCTTTCTTATTCATGAAGAGAAGCTGTTGTTATTTCATTGCTTATTATTACATTGGAATAACTTTGTATATCGTGGTTTTACCTATACTTGGTGACATTCTTATTATTATTACGTTGGAACATCACATGCATGTGTGTTTTACATGGGACTGGTTACGGGAATCTTTATTATTATTACATTGGAACATCACATGCATGTGTTTTACAGGACTGGTTAAAATCTTTATCATTACATTGAAATATCTATCATGTGTGTTTTACGGATACAGTTCCATCTTTATTATTACATTGGAACATCACAGCCGATTGTGAATTTCACGACTGTTTAGTTATTATTATTACATTAGAATAACACATACATCGATGTAATCTGCATGCATGGTGATTTCTTTTGTTATTCCATTCTTTATTATACCCAGTTGGTTAAAACTTTGACTTATATACTCCGTGAAATTAGTAGAATATCCTTGATATTTGCGTTTCATCGATATCTTTTCATGGAAATATTCTTGATCATTCTTGAATTTTACTACAAAAGCAGTATCATTTTGACAATTTGGGCGTTAATAATTCTGGATAAAATAATTCTTGAACTTGTTTTATTGAATTATTATGTCATATCATCATCCTCATGTTATATTATGTTATCTTGACTTACGTGTATAGATGAACTTAGTATGATTATGATGACTGGGATCATTCGGTATAATCATGGCTTGTTATAAATGATGTGATAAAAGTCCTCGGTGGCTGTAATGCGGTGATGGATAGTTTTTGGTATGATTATGACCCGGGGTGATTGCGGTATAGTCGTGACCATTGATAATTTGATGAATATCCTTGGTAGTAGTGCGGGGTGATTCGATGATGTGGATTATTTATTAAAAGTGAGTCTCGGTTTATAACATTGATGAAAAACCTTTTAAAACCTAAAAGATAGTAGACTTTATTCTCTACTTGACTCTTTTAATGGATTGCTTATTCAGCTATGATTAAACTTGTTATACATTGTATTTTATCGGTTTAACCTTTGTTGAAGGCTAATGATAATTTATTACGCATTATCTTAGTCATAATATTTCTTCTTTGGGCTAGTTGAGCTCACCTTTTCTTTTCTTTATTCTCTGAGGAAATGAGAGCATAAATTTGGGACGAGTCGGGGAGCGGAGTAATGGTCGGAGGATAGCATTAGTAGTCCTCACTAATACAGTGAAATAGTGTGATAATAGTTGTAATGAGGACTCCTTTTGAGTTTGTATAATATCTAGTAGACAATATTTGTATTCAAACTCACGGTTTATGTCGTATTGTACCACAGCAGTTATATTAGTAAGTTGTATTTGAATTTATGTACCATGTAAGTGGCGACCCAAGATGGGTGGCGTATACTAATTTTGGAGGCGTCGCGGTTGGTATCGAGCTTAGGGATATGATCACTGGCTAAGATGTGAGAATAGTACTAGGAGGGGAGAGCAGGGAATACCTTCGTTAGTATGACCTACCTAAGTTTATTTGGTATTTGATTGGTCGGTCGAGTATAGTGATAATATGTTGCGTGTCGATTAACCCTTATTTTGTGGCGGTGTTTGAAAATGGCATCAGAATGTTGAGAATAGCAATGGAGCCCAGGGAGCTGTTGATTCTCCACGGATCGATAATCGAGGACAATGTGCAGCGGGATGGCGATAATCCTCCTGTAAACAACAACTTGATCGATTGATGAGCAATGATGCGTTTAAGAAGTTTTAGAATTCATGCGACATCGGTGAAAAGCATTCTCTTGTCAAAAGCGTAGGTGAAACACGGAAAACTCTCGGCGGTCACCATTAAACAATTCGAGGCTGGGACCACGGAGTTTAAGGAGAAGCAAAACCACTTACGGCGGAAGCATGGATGCATGATTACCAAGATATTTGATGTCTTGGGATGCTCAGGAAGCAAAAAGGTTCCTTTGCCTAAGCTTTTATGTTCTGCGAGAAGCGGATTCTTTGGTGGGAATCGGTAAAAGCGTACTCGACTTCTTTGTCTTGAAGATATCTTGGGAGAAGTTCGAGGGTACATTCAGCGATAAATACTTTCTTGAAAGTATTACGCCACATGAAGGAGGTGGAGTTTATCAAGTTGGAACAAAACAATATGGCCAGGTAATCATGATCGAGGCAAAATTTGCGGAGTTATCACGGTTTCGTCCCACTTGGTGGATAATGAAGAGAGAATGGGCGAATGTTTTTAAGAGGTTTGAAGCGGAATCGTCGACATCTTATTTCTCATAAAGCTGTGTTTTTATTTAGATGTTGTAAATAGGGCTCGATTAGTGGAGTAGCGATAACGAGTCATATGACTAAAAAGAAGCGTGGAAAAATTATAATACCGGTGAGAGTAGTCGTGAGCGGTGACAACAAGCGTGGAGGAATCAGCGGGCCAAATATGGTAACCGCCGGTGGTAATCGAGGCCAAAACAATAAGAATGGACATTTCAAAAAAGGAGATTCAATGATGATGGAAAGGCGTCGACCACAACACCGTTGTTAAGGAAGGAGAAAGACCACTATCATATGCTTCAAATGCGGAGGAGAGGGACACATCGATCGCTGCTGCCATGCGAGTCAAAGCATGTTATAATTGTGGAAGAAGGTCACTTAGCTCGATTTTGTCGTTCTAGAAGACAAATTCAACTAGGATGGAGGCACCAAAATTTGTCCCCGGACAAACCCAGCCGTAGTTTAAGAAGGCGTTTTTTTCTCGTGACGAAGAACACGAATAAAATTATCACGGGTAAGTTAATCATAAGCTCTTGCGAAGTCTATCTAAAGTGTTAGATGCGATTCTACCACTCTTTTATTTCACTAGTTGTGTTCAGCGTTTAAATTTGACTCAAGAAGAAGTTAAACTTTGACTTATTGGTTGAAACTTCGTTAGTAGGAGCCTTCGTTATCGCTCTTATTTTTAAATCTTGTTTGATTCAAATAAACATTTTTCACGTTACTGTCGATCTTATCTTTTTGAAAATATTTGCCTTTGATGTGATTTTAAGAATCGATTGGTTAACTACTCATCATGCTTTTCCGTAAGGTTGTTAGCTTTTATATTCATAACCAACTTGTTGTGCGAATTCAAAGTAACCAAACCACTAAAGTCGATCGTTGTCATAATAAAGCCATAAGTAAAAAGCCCGATCCTTTTCGTTGTTGACTTCCTTGTGTGAAATGCAAAGCGGACTTTACGTGGCGACGTCGTGATTTGAAGATGGCAAGTTGATAGGTATCATTGTGAGGTCTTTATCGAGGTTAAGGGATAGAAAGTCACAGTTGGTATTAATGTGACGTCTTATCAAGTCTTGGACGAGTATGATTTTGAATGATATTTCTATCATTAATAAATTTCTTGGCGTATTCTTGAAGACTTCTAGCCTACCTAGAGCGTGAAATCGAATTTTGTATTGACCCCCAGTCAAAAACACATTTCTTAAACCCTCGAATATTTCTTGACTAAAAGGATGCATTTACGTGGATTATGATGAAAGTCATAATAAAAGTATAGAACTGATGAAAATCATGGGTATATGAAGTATTAGTAAGTTTTAAGATGAGTTATGTTGGTTAGTATGTGAAAACATGAAAGTTTCTTAGAAATCCACAAAGAGTTGAAAATCGATTTTGGTGAAAAGCGTAACATGAAATTCAATTGACCATATCTCCTATTATATTTTGAATTTTTTGAGTGTGGTCAAGTCCTAGAGTTAGATCTATGAGTTACCTAACTAATCCAAGTGGAATTACTGGAAAAGGTGTTGTAGATTTTTGTGTGGACTGATTTTAGCAAAAGGAGTACAAAGCTGCAAAAAGCAGAAAAAAAGCTGATGCCATGATTTTAGACGGGCTGTTTCGGCCACTTAAATTATGAGAGAAAATTCTGGCCTTTTAGGACATGAAGGTATATGGTATAAAAGTACCTCCTGTCCAAAAATGAGCTCATTCGACTTAAAATGAGCAAGTTATGACTATTTCAATATTTAGGTTTTTAGGCGAAAAACGCTATATAAGGAGTTCTATAACTCAGATGACCATGAAATTTAAACTGGAAGCTCACGTTAACATGTGTAAGGTCCTGCCAAGATTTGGGAATTTTGGAGTTAAACTTGAGGTAGCTAATTTCTTAAGGAATTAATTAGAAATTGATTTTTGAAAAATAGTAAATGAATTTTAAAAATTCGAGAAAAATATATTTTCATTATGGGACTATATTATGCTAAAACCCAGAAAAGAAATATTTTTGGGACTGATTTGGTATTTTTCATGAAAATAGTTTAATTCTGAACATATGAGTTAAATATGTTATGTGAAGTAACAAAGTTGAAAATAGGATTTTATGGCTAGAGAATCCTATATAGAATATATGCATATTTTTTATGAGGATTTGATAATTGGTGATGATATCTTATGAGTATGGCATTTTGAATGATTAAATGCATTATATGGTAAAAGCGTAAACAATTGAGATAAATTGTTTATAAATTTAAGAAGTGATTAAAATATTGTTATAATATTAATGATATTAGATTATGAGATTATTAAGTGATTGATAACATGGGGATATTCTTGAATCTGGATAAATTATATTATAAATGTTTAATATTTATCCTTTATCTCATTTGATTGATTCTTTATATCGTTATCCTCGTGCTTATATTATGTTGAAAGTCATACGTGGCTGTGGTGCGTAGATGGACTTGGTATGATTATGACCGAGGGATTGTTGGTATAATCATGCTTAGTAATTGAAAACACGATTATCTTTGGTAGTAGTGCATGGATAATTTGTGGTAATTTGATCTTAATGAATACGATTATCTTTGTACGTGGTCGTGAATAATTTGTGGTCGTGATCTTAATGAATACACGATTATCTTTGGTACGTAGTGCATGGATAATTTGTGGTCGTGATCTTAATGAATACGACGATTATCTTTGGTAGTAGTGCATGGATAATTTTTGGTCGGTAATCTTAATGAATACACGATTATCTTTGTACGTAGTGCATGGATAATTGTGGTCGTGATCTTAATGAATACGATTATCTTTGGTAGTAGTGCATGGATAATTTGTGGTCGTGATCTTAATGAATACACGATTATCTTTGGTACGTAGTGCATGGATAATTTATGGTCGTGATCTTAATGAATACGATTATCTTTGGTAGTAGTGCATGGATAATTTGTGGTCGTGATCTTAATGAATACACGATTATCTTTGGTACGTAGTGCATGGATAATTGTGGTCGTGATAATCTTAATGAATATCCTTGGCACGTGGCGTAGTGCGGGGATGATTCGATGATATGGATTAATTATTGAAATTTGAGTCTCGTGATGAAATATTAATTCATGGATGTGGTAAAAAGTCATCTTTGGTAGTAGTGCATTGATAGACTTGGTATGATTATGACCAAAGGATTATTCGGTATAATCATGGTAGTAAATGAAAACACGAATATCCTTGGCGATTGGTGCATGGATAATTCGTGGTCGTGATCTATTATTAAGCTGCGTCTCGGCATTATTGGTTTCTGATTGTATATCTTTGGCATGTAGTGCAAAGATGAATTGTGAATAAATATCTTTGGTAGGATTGCAAAGATGAATTTAATGTTTTCAACGATAAAGATATTCAAGGTATCCTCACCTCTTTTATCATACAGTGCGTACCCTAATTTGAGGGCGAAATTCCATAAGGAGGAGATTGTGAGACCCAGATTTTATCGATAAAGATTTAAATTTTTGTGAAATAATTTTTAATATTATGGTGTGAATTTAAGATAATATTATAGTTGTGGGTAGTATTTATAAATTTTGCAAAGTATGCAAGTTGTTATAAAATATTAGTTTGGTGGGAGAATATTCTTTTTGTCGGGGGAATATTAAATGCAATGGCTCAATCATTAGTGGACCCCACAGCGGAAGTATTGTCGTAGTTAGAAAAGCGACAAAATTATCTTTCTATAAAAATAACGGCGGAGAGGTGTTACAGATTAAAGCTGTTGAACTACCCGGTAGTAAAAATACGATGTCTGGCGTGGTTGTATAGTAGCACCACGATATTGATTATTGATCTTACGTGAGAAGTCACACTCGGTATGCTCGATTATTACTTCTGATAATTCTTTGCATCATATCTCTTATATTATTGATTGATTATTGTCGCGATTATCATACGTGTATAATATGTTATAGTATTAAATCAATAATTGAGGCGACAAGTTATAAATAATTAATAATTGTTGAAAGATTAAATATGTGTTGATTAAAAATAAAATGATTTGTGGTAATATTTATTCGATCCTTGATGTATATAAAAAGTGCATTATGAGACATTTGTGGTAAATTTGATTATTTTATGGGGGCCCATATGTGTCGTCATCTAAGAGTCTCTTAAATCGATAGTAATTACCTTCGTCGATATAGTAATTACCTTTGTGAATAGTAATTACCTTCGTGAATAGTAATTACCTTACCGTCGATAGTAATTACCTTTGTGAATAGTAATTACCTTCGTCGATAGTAATTACTTTTGTGAATAGTAATTACCTTCGTCGATAGTAATTACCTTTACGAGCGTCGAACCACTTGTCGTTTCACATTCTGATGTCGAACCACTTGTCGTTTCACATTCTGGACGTCGAACCACTTGTCGTTTCACATTATAGGCGTCGAACCACTTGTCGTTTCACATTCTGATGCGTCGAACCACTTTTCTTTTCACATCACCGGTCGTCGAGCCACTTGCCTTTTCATATGGCGGTCTTCTAAGCTAGAAATCTTCTATAAATAGAGGCTAGTGCTTCATTATTTTTCACGAATTCATTTGAAACTCTAGAGAGAAACTATAGAGAGAAAGAAGAAAAGTATTACGCTACTTCACCTTGCGCGATATTGGTTCTTCTAAGGTAGGGAATATTATTTGTTGTGCCGTAAGGGTGTTATTCTTTCTTATTCATGAAGAGAAGAAGCATTGTTATTCCATTGCTTATTATTACATTGGAATAACTTTTGTATCGTGGTTTACCTATACTTGGTGACATTCTTTATTATTACATTTGGACACATCTATGCATGTGTGTTTTAGGACTGGTTAAAATCTTTATTATTCTGTTGGAACATCACATGCGTGTGTTTTACAGGACTGGTTAAAATCTTTATCATTACATTGGAATATCCTATGTCTGTGTGTTTTACAGGATCTGGTTCCATCTTTATTATTACATTGGAACATCACATGCCGATTGTGAATTTCACGACTGGTTCGATTATTATTATTACGTTGGAATAACTTTGTACATGCGATGTAACGCATGCGTGGTGATTTCTTTTGTTATTCCATTCTTTATTATACCCGGTTGGTTAAAACTTTGACTTTATACTCCGTGAAATTAGTAGAATATCCTTGATATTTGCGTTTCATCGATATCTTTTCATGGAAATATTCTTACGATCATTCTTGAATTTTTTTACTCTACAAAAGCGAGTATCATTTTGACAATTTGGGCGTTAATAATTCTAGATAAAATAATTCTTGAACTTGTTTTATTGAATTATTATGTCATTGTCATCATCCTCATGTTATATTATGTTATCTTGGTTTACGTGTATAGATGAACTTAGTATGATTATGACCGAGGATCATTCGGTATAATCATGGCTTGTTATAAATGATGTGATAAAAGTCCTCGATTGGCTTTTGTAATGCGGTGATGGATAGTTTTGGTATGATTATGACCGAGGGGTGATTCGGTATAGTCATGACCATTGATAATTTGATAAATATCCTTGGGTAGTAGTGCGTGCGAGGGTGATTCGATGATGTGGATTATTTATTAAAAGTGAGTCTCGGCTATAATGATGATGAAAAACCTTTTAAAACCTAAAAGATAGTAGACTTTATTCTCTACTTGACTCTTTTAATGGATTAACTTATTATTGCTGTGATTAAACTTGTTTGTCTATTGTATTTTATCGGTTTAACCTTTGTTGAAGGCTAATGATAATTTATTACGCATTATCTTAGTCATAATATTTCTTCTTGGGCTAGTTGAGCTCACCCTTTCTTTCCTTTGTTCTCTTGAGAAATGAGAACATATTTGGAGACGAGTCGGGGAGCGGAGTAATGGTCGAGAGGATAGCATTAGTAGTCCTCACTATTACGTGAAATAGTGTGATAATAGTTGTAATGAGGACTCCTTTTGAGTTTGTATAATATCTAGTAGAACAATATTTGTATTCAAACTCACGGTTTATGTCGTATTATACCTACAGCAGTTATGTTAGTAAGTTGTTTTTGAATTTATGTACCATGTAAGTGGCGACCCAAGATGGGTGGCGTATACCTAATTTTGGGGCGTAACATAAATAACTTAATATTTATTATTTAATATTTTAGAAATATTAAATATAAATTAATAAGAGAGTCTTATTAATATTATTACAATTATTATTATTTTAATTTCTAAAAGAGTTTAGGAATTAATTTAATATAAGTAATACTCTCATTTATTCCTAATTGGATTAGGAAGGAAAATTAGTTAAAGGAGTTTAATTAATTATCCCTAATAATATTAGGGAGCTTAATTAATTAAAAGAATTTAATTAATTAAATAAATCCCAATTCCTTAATTGTTAAGGTGGGTTGCCCACATCTATAAATAAGAGGAGTCTTATTATGGGTGGGTTGGTTGTTGACTTTTACAACATACGTAATAATTCCAATAGTTGGGAGAGTACGTTCTTTTCTATAAAGATAGAAAACTAGGGTTTGAGCCAAATACCCATCTTCTTGAATTTTTATTATTCCTTGGTGGATCACCTCTAGAGGCCAAACAGTTGGGTGGCTAACGTTGATCAAAGGAAGGAACCAAACCCGGTGGATTCAAGTTGAACGCGAAAAGGATTGGAGGTGAACTTGTACCTGAGGAAGCTCGAATCTTCAAGGGTATGATTCTTGTTCCTCGTATCTTTTCGTTTAATTAATAATTGTGCATAAAGGGTGATCCGGGTATTATGGTTTGTAAAAATTTTAAACTCTGATTTTCCACGTTTCCGCTTATTTTTGCAATTTGATTGCGCACATGAATATTACAAATCTAACAGTAACGGATACCTATTCTTGATGGTGACATGGTTCAATTCTCGATAGTCAATACAAAGTCGCATACTCTTGTCTTTCTTCTTTACAAATAAAATAAGAGCACCCCTACGAGATGTACTAGGACGAATGAAATCGATGTCCAACAACTCCTGTAGTTGGACCTTTAACTCCTGAAGTTCAATAGGAGCCATTCGATATGGGGTTTTAGAAATGGGCTTTGTACGGGTTCAAGATCAATAAAGAATTCAACTTCACGTTACGGGGTAGGTAAGGAAGTTCTTCAGGAAACACGTCAGGAAATTTACGAACAACAGGAATATTATTCAAATCTAACATGTCTTTATTCAAATCCATAACATGGGCTAAGAAAGCTTGACATCCGTTTTTCAATAAACGAATAGCTTTATGACTAGATATATGGTGATTGATTTTAATGGTTTAGTTACTTGAATTGCATACAACGGGTTGGTTAGGAATATGAAAACTAAAAACCTTACGAAAATAATCAATTTTGGCATGATGAGTAGTTAACCAATCAATCCCTAAAATCACATCAAAAGCAAGTATCTTTAAAGAGATAAGGTTAACAGGTAATGTGATGGTGCTAACTTGGATCAAACAAGATTTGTAAGCGAGTGGATGTGATGAAAGTTTCTCTAACTGAGTCTCCACGAGATAAATCAAAGTCTAATTTCTCCAGGAGTTAAAGTTAAGCGTTGAGCACAAGCGAGGATAGATAAATGAATGGGTATGCAGATTCAAGTAAGGTATAAACTTGCAAGAATTTATGATTAGCTTACCCGTGATCACCTCGTTTGGGTTCCTCGCATTTTGACCAGTCACGACAAACGCTCTTCCAAGAACCGTTGACTTTGACTTTTTTGGGACAGCCTTTTGAGTCACCATTCGCTACCGTACAATCTCGAGCTATATGTCCTTCCTTTCCACAATTATAACATACCTTGAACTGTTGTGGACAGTTTAGGCTGATATGTCCCTCTTTTCCACATTTATAGCATATGATCGGTGGTCGTTCTCCTCCCTTAGAACCAGTTGCTACTGGTGTTGACGTCTTCACATGGTCATTGTTGAATCTCCTATTTTTAAAATCTCCTCCCGACTCGCTTCTTCTATTCTCATGGCCATGATTACCACCAGAGTGGTTACCATTCTTGTCCGTATTCTTCTTTTTCTCTTTGGTTATCGTTATTACGATGATTTCTTGTCACCGATATGATCCACGGTTATGGTCCCTCGGTTGAGCGTACTCGTTATCTCGCTCTAACAATTGAGCCATGTATTGACAACATCGAATAGAGAGAAAATTATGAGAAATGAGATCTTGACGTATCTTGGGTTTCAAACCTCTCGAAACAACCCGCGTCATCGTTCCTCATTCTCCACCAAATGAGGTGCTGAACACGGATAACTCGCAAACTTTTCCTCGTCTTTGGGACACCGTCATGTTATTTTGTTCGATCTAATGAACTCCACTTCTTCATATGATTGAATACTTTCAGGAAGTACTTGTCATTGAAAAGTTCTCAAACGTTTCCCAAGACATCTTTGAGTCATTGGATGGATGCAACTTCACGATTCCCACCCGATGTCTGCCTCATTCTGAAACATAAAGGTGGCGAATGGAACCTTCGTTCTCCGTGCATCCCAAGACATCGAATATCTTGGTGATTTGTTTGACCCACGTTTCTGCCTTAATCAAATCCGGCTTTCCCCAAAATTCTGGAGGTCCCAACTCTTTAAACTACTTGGCTGTGACAAACCGTGCGTTGTTATCATTTCCACCTGTATTTTGTACACGAGTCTCCCTCGTCTGATTTTGCATAAACTGCAAAAAGCTTCTAAACATCTCGCCGTTCATCATCTGCTCAGTGCTGTTGTTCACAGGAGGAACATTGCCAGCCTGTTGCACGTTCTCCTCGTTGGTGAGTAAAGGTGTCTCCACGGTCTCATTTACTCAACTGTTAACATTCTCAGTCGACATTCTTGAATACTGCGATAAAACAAGGGTTAATTATTTTAATTAACATATCACATAATATCCCTATATACTGACCAACTAACAAATAAGCTTAGGTAGGAAACACTAGCGAAGGATTTACTCGCCTCTCCCCTCCTAGTTCTATTCCCCGATCTCCGTCAGAGATCATATGTGACGCCCCCAAAATAGGTCCATTCCATCCAACCCATTCTGAGTCGCCAAATACATGGTACGTAAATAACTACAACTTTATTAATACATTTGTAAATGCAAAATACGACAACATATATCTTGTGAGTTTAAATACAATTATTGTCTTCTAGACAATATACATACCCAAATAAATCCTCATCACAATTATTTATACATTATTTTACAAAAATGGTGAGGACTACTAAACAACTCTCTCTAGAACCTTCATTCCATACCCCGACTAGTACTTTCATTTACATTCTCGCCTCACGAGAAGAAAAATGGAACAAAAAGGAAAAGGGTGAGCTCAACTAGCCCGAAGAAAGAATATTATGACTAAGATAATATACAACAAATTATCGTTAGTCTCCAACAGGAAAAATCTAATAGAATACAATAGACAACCAGTTTTAAATCAATCTTCGCAGCGAAAATAATAATTCATTAGAAGAGTTAAGTAGAGAATGCAAACTACTATCTTCTATATATGAATTTAAAAGTCCATCGTTGATATTTTATCCTGTAACATCAATCAATATATATCGGAATCAAATATTCATCTTTGCACTCTGAGCCAAAGATATTCATCGATTGGTCATGTTCATCTAAACACTGTTCATCTTTTTGCACTACTGGGCCAAAGATATTAATCGACTAGTCATGTTCATCTCAACACCTGTTCATCTTTGCACTACGGGCCAAAGATATTCATCAAGTAATCATTCATCTTTGCACTACAGGCCAAAGATATTAAGTAATATCATCATTTAGGACTGAGGATGATGAAAAATATTTTAAAGGAAACGAATTCAGTGAAACAAAAGAACAAATATTAAGGATTTGTATTTTAAACAATCAAAGTTCAAAAATACTTCATAAGTAATCCGAGTGGAGTAAAATTCATGAATGATCAAAACATGGATACAATCAAAGCTAGTATCCATAGTAGATATTTTGGACAAAAAGAAGAAATTTCATTTTTAAATTGAATAGTGTCAGTATTCGTGAATAGTGTCGTATACGTGAATAGTAACTCAAACACCAAAAGATAGAAATTTCAAAAAACATCTTCACGCTTTCGTGAATAGTACTCGTGAATAGTAATCGTGAATAGTAACTCATGAATAGTAACTTCGTGAATAGTAACTCATGAATAGTAACCCGAGCATGAAAAAGTTTCAAATTTGATAAAAATTTCCAACCAATATTTCGGCGATAATGATATTGAAGAAATAATATCATTTCTGAAGAAAATAACATCTCTTACCTCGAAAGAGCAAGATTTAGTTGAAACCTTTGGATATAGGCTATGACTTGAACTTGCACCGATATAGCAATACTCAAAGTATACTCAAAATACTCACAAGAATACGCTCGATAATATAGAGAAAACTTGAGTTTACGGTGTGATTTTCAATTCAAACATAAGCACCTATTTATAGAAATTGCTTAGAACACAAAGCGAAAATTTAATATAATATATTATTAATAATAAATTTTCCTCGCCTCTTTGGAAATCAGCTCCTAACATTTCCCACATGCCAACCTTCTAGAAAAGTAATAAAAAAGCGTTTTCCTATTTTAAATATTTTAAACTTCCAAAAATCAATTATTTGAACTTGAACTTCAATAATTCATAATAAATAGCCCTTTTATCGGAAAATTGAATCTCACAAATTTTATAGGAAATTCAATTTCTACAACATCGCAGAAGAAAGTTTTTCCAAATTCCAAATAAAAATTGACCAAGAAATCCATAAAGCAGACGATTTTCTGTTTATCATCAAATTTGATCGATAATTGTGTTCACCAACACACAAAATATGTGTTAAACATTTAATGCCACAAAAATACTCTTCCTCCTCATATATTCATATATCCCACATTCATTATAAAAATATCACCGTTAATATATTATTAAAATAATATATTTAAATGAATTATTTTATCAGAAAAAGATAAAATATTAATTTTCAACAATTGTCACATTAAAAATTTTCTCCATCTATATCCACATAAAATCAATATTTTCCTCATCATATAAATCAATAATTAATTATTCATAAATAATATTACAGAATCACGATCTTGTGACCGGCCGTTCACAGGAAAGAGGAGGCTTTCCAATAAGGATCTCTCCTTATTGGCGCGCAATTAAGTGACCAAACCTCTCCTTGAGCAGAACTTTCTAGACATTGCTAATAATGTTATCCAATAATATTATTAGGATAATATGAATTATTGTCTCAGATAATGGAAAAAATTTGTGTAATGACAATTTATTGAAACAACAAGTAATATAAAATATCAATGCAATAATTATTGTATCAATAAAATAAAATTTGAGCGATAATTATTATAACAATTATTGGGTAGTGCCTTCTTACGTAAGAATCAATAATTGGTGCAATCTGCAGTGTCTTCTTGTTCAACAATAGCGTATTAGTGTGTTTTAACCACTGTGTATTATTCCAAGATAATGCTTGATGAATCTATTACGCCTCCAAAATAGGTATACATCACCCATTACGAGTTGTCGATACATAGGTACGAAACAACTACAACTTTATTATTACAACAAAGTTAAACTGTGAGTTTGAATACAAATATTATCTTCAGACAATATCTATACTCAAATAAATTTTCATCACATTTATTAATACATTATTTTACAAAATGGTGAGGACTACTAAACAATTCTTTCTAAAACCTTCATTCCATACCCAGGCTGCATTTCGCTTATATTCTCGCCTCCCGAGAAGAAAAATGGAACAAAAGGAAAAGGGTGAGCTCAACTAGCCCGGTAAAGAATATTATGACTAAGATAATATACAACAAATTACCGTTAGTCTTCAACAGGAAAAATCTAATAGAATACAATAGACAACAAATTTTAAATCAATATTTGCGGCAGAAATAATAATTCATTAGAAGAGTTAAGTAGAGAATGCAAACTACTATCTTCCGTGTATGAATTTAAAAGTTCACCGTCTATCTTTTATCCTGTAACATCAATCAATATATATCCGGAATCAAATACTCAAAGTGTCAGATATCGTGAATAGTGTCGATATCGTGAATAAGTAACTCAAACACCAAAAGATAGAAATTTCCGAAAAAAAAAATATCTTCACGCTTCATGAATAGTACTCGTGAATAGTAAGAATCGTGAATAGTAACTCATGAATAGTAACTCATGAATAGTAACCCCACATAGAAAAGTTCCAAATTTGATAAAAAGTTCCAACCAATATTTGGTAGTAATAATATTAAAGAAATAATATCATCGAGAAGAAAATAACATCCTTACCTCGAAAGATTAAGTACTTTTATTTGGAATCGGGGTATAGTCTTTGAAGGAACTTGCCGTCTCTAACAATACTCAAAGTATACTCACAAGAATACGCTCAATATATCGAGAGAGAAATAGAGAGAAACTTGGGTTTACGGTGTGTTTTCAATTCTAACCCAAGCACCCTATTTATAGGAAAATGCTTAGAACACCAAAGTAGAAAATTGAATATAATATTAATATATTTTTCACATTTTCTTTAGCCCCTATAGACAACTGATCTCAGCCCATTTGAATCACATGTGAGGCCAACTTAGTTGCAAAAACGTTTTCTCAAAATAATTAACTAAAACTCCCAAAAAAATTAATTATTTGAACGTAACTTCAATAATTCATAATAAATAGCCCTTTTATCGGAAAATTCAAATCTCGAAAGTTTTTATAGGAAATTCAATTCTATACAACTTTGCGAAGAAAGTTTTCCAAATTCCAAAGCAGAAATTGGCCATCAAATCCACAAACGGGTGATTTTACTGTTTATAATCAAATTTCGATCAATAAATGGGGTCAGAGCATGTTTAACATGTTTTAAATATTTATAGCAACAAAATACTCTTCCTCCTCAGTATACTCATATATATCCCACATTATTCGTTTGTAAAAATATCACCATTATTATATTATTAAAACATAATAATATATTTAAATGAATTATTTTATTAGAAAAGATAAAATTTCAATTTTTAACAATTGTCACATTAAAAATTTTCTCCATCTATATCCACATAAAATCAATATTTTCCTTATCATATGAATCAATAATTAATTATTCACAAATAATATTACAAAATCACAATATCGACAACAGTGCGGTTCCCAAGAAAGAGGGACTTTCCAATAAGAATTTCTCTCACTTCTTGTAGCATGAATTAGGTGACCAAACCTCTCCTTAGACAGAACTTTCTAGACATTGCCAATAATGTTATCTAATAATATTATTAGGATAATATGAATTATTGCTTCGATAATGAAAAATCTTGTGTAATAACAATTATTGAAACAACAATGAATATAAAATATCAACGCACAATTATTAAATCAATAAAATATCTTGAGCGGTAATTATCGTAACCATTATTGAGTAGTGCCTTTTTACGTAAGAATCAATAATTGGTGCAATACAGGTAATGCTTCTCGTGTTTTAATCACCGAGTATTTTAACATGATTATAAGCTGTAATAACTACTACAGTTATTTTTAAACAACTTATATTTTGTCGTTTTCTTCATCCAATCGCTTTCCAGTTATGGGGCCCACACACATCATTTAGCAGGTCATACGAATATTCAAGACGATTAATATTCCACGACCAAACGAATATTCCCAAACAATGATGAATATTTTATAACCACTTGCTTTATTTTGAAATATTTACGTATTTTACCCCTAACTATCCACATTAATCAAATCAACCCTTACTATTTCAAAATAATAAATAGAGAGAAAATTAAATTTTATTAATAATAAGTTGGGGTCTTCTGAAAGAATAACTACGCTAGTTATTTATAAACAACTTATATTTGTCGTTTTCTTCATCCAATCGCTTTCAGTTATGGGGCCCATAAAGACTTCGTGCCGTCAAATACGAATATTTCAAACGATCACGAATATTCCACGACCAAACAAATATTCCCCGACAATAATGAATATTTTATAACCACTTGCTTATTCGAAATATTTGTGTATTTTACCCATAACTATCCACATTAATCAAATCAACCCTTACTATTTCAAAATAATAAATAGAGGAAAATAAATTTTATTTATTAATAATTTGGGGTCTTACATCATATCCCTAAGCTCTGATACCAACTTTGACGCCCCCAAAATAGGTATACATCACCCATTTTGAGTCGTCAATAACATGGTACAGAAACAACTACAACTTTATGTCTACAACATAAGCTCGTGAGTTTAAATACAAATATTGCCATCTAGACAATATTCACACCCAAATAAGTCCTCATTACAATTATTGGTACATTATTTTACAAAAATAGCGAGGACTACTAAAACGACTTCTAGAACCATCATTCCACACCCCGACTAGTACTCGCTACATTCTCGCCTCCTGAGAAGAAAAATAGAACAAAAAGGAAAAGGGTGAGCTCAACTAGCCTAGTAAAGAATATTATGACTAAGATAATATAGAACAAATTATCGTTAGTCTTCAACAGAGAAAAATTTGATAAAATACAATAGACAACAAGTTTCAGATCAATATTCGCAGCAAAAATAATAATTCATAGAAGAGTTACGTAGAGAATGAAATCTATATTTATCTACGAATTTAAAAGTCCATCATCAATATTTTATCCCTGTAACATCAATCAATATTCATCTTGAATCAAATATTCATCTTTGCACTACAGGCCAAAGATATTCATCAGTCGGTTATGTTCATCTCAACACCTGTACATCTTTGCACTACAGGCCAAAGATATTCATCAAAAATTCATTCATCTTTGCACTACAGGTTAAAGATATTCAATATTACTGTGACGCCCCCAAAATAGGTATACATCACCCATTCTGAGTTGTCAATACATGGTACAGAAACAACTACAACTTTATTATTTACAATCAGAAAGCGTGAGTTTGAATACAAATATTATCTTCTAGACAATATATATACTCAAATAAATCCTCATCACATTTATTGATACATTATTTTACAAAATGGTGAGGACTACTAAACAATTCTTTCTAAAACCTTCATTCCATACCCAGGCTGCATTACTCGCTTATATTCTCGCCTCACGAGAAGAAAAATGGAACAAAAAGGAAAAGGGTGAGCTCAACTAGCTCGAGTAAAGAATATTATGACTAAGATAATATACAACAAATTATCGTTAGTCTTCAACGAGGAAAAAATCTAATAGAATACAATAGACAACAAATTTTAAATCAATATTCGCAGTGGAAATAATAATTCATTAGAAGAGTTAAGTAGAGAATGCAAACTACTATCTTCTATGTATGAAGTTAAAAGTTCATAAATCATCCTTTATCCCAGTAACATCAATCAATATACATTTGGAATCAAATATTCATCATCGCACTCTACAGGCCAAAGATATTCATCGATTAATTCGTGTTCATCTAAAACACTGTTCATCTTGCACAACGGGCCAAAGATATTCTTGAAATCATTCATCTTTGCACTACTGGGCCAAAGATATTCCATAATATCATCATTTAAATCAAGATGATGAAAAATATTTTTAAAAAAGCGAATCCGGTGAAACAAAATGACAAGGATTAAGGATTAAGGATTTAGTACTTTGTTTTATTCACGTCCCCAAAATACCTCAAAAATAATCGTAGTGGTGTAAAATTCAAGAATGATCAAAACATGGATACAATCAAAGCTAGTATCCGAATAGATATTTTAGACGAAAAGAAAATTTTCATTTTTAGATGAATAATGTAATGATTCGTGAATAATTGTCAAGATATCGTGAATAGTAACTCAAGCGCCAAAAGTTCCAAATTTGATAAAAACTTCAGATCAATATTTCAACATAATGATATTGAAGAAATAATATCATTATGAAAAAAATAATATCCCTTACCTCGAAAGATCGGTCTTCTTAATTAAAACAGGATATAGGCTATGACTTGGACTTGCACCGTATAGCAATACTCAAAGTATACTCAAAATACTCACAAGAATACGCTCGATAATATAGAGAGAAAACTTGATTTCGGTGTGATTTTCAATTCTAACCTAAGCACCTATTTATGAAAATTGCTTAGAA
Source organism: Panax quinquefolius (assembly GCA_020205615.1). Taxonomy (NCBI): domain Eukaryota; kingdom Viridiplantae; phylum Streptophyta; class Magnoliopsida; order Apiales; family Araliaceae; genus Panax; species Panax quinquefolius. Next base: position 13,658,093 of record CM035163.1, read on the forward strand.
CACAAAGAAGAAAATTTAATATAATATTAATATATTATATATAAATTCCTACGCACACAATCTATGATCTGAATTCAGCCATGCTTGACAACAAATAAGTCTACCAAACAAATCAAAAACGTTTTATTATTTAAAATAATTAAAACTTCCAAAAATCAATTATTCAGAATTTTGAACATCAATAATTCATAATAAATAGCCCTTTTATCAGAAAATTCGAATCTTTGCGAGTTTTATAGGAAATTCAATTCTCTACAACTTTTGCGTAAGAAAGTTTTCCAAATTCCAAAGAAATTGACCAAAATCCACAAGCAGGCGATTTTACAATTTATAATCAAATTTCGGTCAATAAATGGGGTCCATGAGCATGTTTAACATGTTTTAAACATTTATTGCAATAAAATATTCTTCCTTCTCGTATACTCATATATCCCACATTCGTTGTAAAAATATCACCATTATTATATTATTAAAATATAATAATACATTATCTTATCGAGAAAAAGATAAAATTTCAATTTTCAACAATTGTCACATTAAAATTTTTCTCCATCTATATCCACATAAAATCAATATTTTCCTCATCATATGAATCAATAATTAATTATTCACAAATAATATTACTTAGAATCACAATATTGACAACCATACGGTTCCGGGAAGAGGGGCTTTCAATAAGAATTTCTTCTTCTTGGCCGCTTGATTAGGTGACCAAACCTCTCCTTGATGCAGAACTTTCTAGACATTGCCAATAATGTTATCTAATAATATTATTAGGATAATATGAATTATTGCTTCGATAATGAAAAATCTTGTGTAATGACAATTATTGAAACAACAAAGAATATAAAATATCAACGCAAAGAATTATTAACTCGATAAAATAATTGAGCGATAATTCAGTAGCCATTATTGAGTAGTGCCCTCTTACGTAAGAATCAACAATTGGTGCAATCTGGTGTGCTACTATGTTTTAACCCAAGGGTATTTTAATGATGATACTTGAGTAATAACTCGCCAGTTATTTTTAAACAACTTATATTTGTCGTTTTCTTCATCCAATCGCTTTCAGTTATGGGGCCCATATATGCATTACTATGCAATAAATAATATTCCCCGACGATGACGAATATTCCACGACCAAACGAAATATCCCAAACAACAATGAATATTTTATAACCATTTGCTTATTTTGAAATATTTTGCGTATCTTACCCCTAACTATCCACATTAATCAAATCAACCCTTACTATTTCAAAATAATAAATAGAGAAAATTAAATTTCATTAATAATAAGTTGGGGTCTTACAACCTCCCTCCTTATGAAATTTCGTCCTCGAAATTGACGTACGCATACACTGGTGTTTGAAAAGGTGAGGATACCTCGCTTTCATTTAGTTTCTAATTCCCGGTCATTTCCTCTATAGCATGATTCCTCCACAAAACTTGAACTGTGGTATGACCTTTTGCGCGTGGGACATGCTCCTTCCTATCCAAAATCTTTATGGTACCTCCTCATACATTAAGTCTTGATTTATCTCGTCCTGGGTTCTAACTCTATAACGTGATTCGGGTCTTTCACATATTTCTGAAACTGGATATGTGAAACACATTATGAACACGAGACATACTTTGAGGTAACGCGAGTCTATAGGCTACATTTCCTACTCGGTCAAGAATTTGAAATGGACCGATAAATCGTGGATTGAGCTTTCCTCTCTTCCCAAATCTTGTAACTCCCTTCTATGGAGCAACTTCATGATAATACATGATCCCCTATACTAAATTCCACGTCCTTTCGATGAAGATCCGCATAACTCTTTTGTCGATCTTGTCCGTTTGTATCGTTGTCGAATCATTTGGATCTTTTCGGTGAGTATATACGTATTCAACTCGGGTCCCCAACGGTTGTTGCTTCACCCACCTCATCCCAACATATTGGAAGCGACACTTTTCGTCCATATAATGCTTCAAATGGAGCCATACCTATACTTGCACGATAAGCTGTTGTTGTAGGAGAATTCCACCAATGGTAAATACTTATCCCAAGCGCCGCCTTGAAGTCAGGACACTGAGTCTTAATAAATCTTCAAGAGTTTGAATAGTCCTTTCGATTGTCAGATTCGTTTGAGGATGGTATGCCGGGCGAATCAGAATCCGTGCCCATAGCTTTTTGCAAGCTAACCCAAAATCTTGAAGTGAATCTTGGGTCACGATCCGAAACTATGGATACTGAGCATGCCATGCAACCTTACAATCTCATTCACGTACATACTAGCAAGGCGTTCAGTGAATAAGTTTCCGTATCGGCAAGAAAAATGAGCGGACTTGGTTAATCTATCAACAATAACCCAAATAGCATTGATGCCTTGAGAAACCGTAGGAAGACCCGTAACGAAATCCATGGGTAATGTGTTCCCACTTCCATTTCGGAATCTCAAGTGGTTGCAACGGACCCTTAGGTACAAGATGCTCGCACTTTACCGTTGACAAGTTAAACACATCGAGATAAACTTTGCAATTTCTCTCTTCATATTGTTCCACCAAAATGTATGTGAAGATCACGATACATTTTAGTACCTCGAGGATGGATTGCAAATGGTGTATTGTGTGCCTCCATCATAATCTTGTACTTCAAATCGATTGTCGTTAGGGACACAAAGTCTAGAGTGGACTCAAGTATTCCTTCTTCATCAATTCTCGCTTAGGAATAGCTCCTTCTTGTACTTTCTTCTTCATACGCATCGCATTTCAAAATTGGTGGCTTGAAAGCAACCTTAACTTTTCTATTAAAGTTGGCTCTACGCGTATACTTGACATCATCGCACTCGTTCCGCATATGATCTTCTACTCAACGCGTCACCTACCACATTCGCTTTTTCAGGATGGTATTGAATAGTGTGGTCGTAGTCTTTCAATAGCTCGAGCCAAGCGTCATTTGCAGATGTTAAGTTCTTTTGAGTGAAGAAATATTTAAGGCTTTTATGGTCTAAATATATCTCCACTTTCTCCCCATATAGATAGTGCCTCCATATCTTTAGCTTGAAACGACTTTTTGCCGCTGACTCTAGATCATGAGTAGGATAATTCCTCTCATACTCTTTAAGTTGTCATGAGGCATATGCTATGACTTTCCCCGTTGCATGAGAACACATCCTAACCCTTTGCACGAAGCATCGTCGTAGATAACAAATCCATCCAAGAACCAGATGGTATTATTAGAACATGTGTGCGAAATAAGTCTCTCTTAAGCTCTTGGAAACTCTTCTCGTATTCTTCGCTCCAAACGAATTTTGTATCCTTCCCGAAAGTTAATTTGAGTTAATGGAGTAGCGATTCGAGAAAATCCTTCCACGAATCTCCGATAATAACCATTAAGCCCCAAAAGCTTCGTCTTGATCACCGACTTGGTAGCTCTAACTTTGTATTGCTTCAATCTTGGCGGATCAACAGATACTCCTTGTTTCGACACCACGTGCCCAAGGAATGCTACTTCCTCAAGCCCGAACTCGCATTTCTTTAATTTGGCATATAGTTTGTTTTCACGAAGCCTTTGGAGTACCAACTTTTCAAATGGTGCTCATGATCTTCACGACTTTTGGAATATATGAGGATGTCATCAATAAAAACAACAATAGGCCGATCCAAATATTCCTTGAATACTCGGTTCATCATATCCATGAAAGCCCGCGAGGAGCATTAGTCAATCCGAAGACATGACTAAGAATTCATAATGCCCATACCGGAGTTTCAAGGCGGTCTTTGGAATATCCTCGATTCTAATCTTGGTGATGATATCCGAGCGAAGATCGATTTTGAAAAGAATTGTGCCTTAGAATTTGGTCAAACAAGTCATCAATACGAGGTAGAGGATACCTATTCTTGATGGTGACATGGTTCGATTCAGATAGTCAATCTGAAAGTCGCATACTCCCGTCTTTCTTCTTTCTGAATAAAAGCAGAGCACCCTAAGGAGATGTACTAGGGCCAGATGAAAACCGATGTCCAACAAATTCACGTAGTTGGACCTTTAACTCCTGAAGTTCAATAGGAGCCATTCGATATGGGGTTTTAGAAATGGGCTTTGTGCGGGTTCAAGATCAATAAAGAATTCAACTTCACGTTCGGGGTAGGCAAGGGAAGTTCTTTGAAATCGTCGGAAAGTCGATAACAACATGAATATTATTCAAATTTGGCGTGTCTTTATTCAAATCCATAACATGGGCTAAGAAAGCTTGACATCCGTTTTTTTCAATAAGCGAATAGCTTTATGATTAGATATGGCGATGATTGATTTTAATGGTTTAGTTGCTTGAATTCGTATAAAAGGTTGGTTAGGAATATGAAAACTAACAACCTTACGAAAACAATCAATTTTGGCATGATGAGTAGTTAACCAATCAATCCCCTAAAATCACATCAAAAGCAAGTATCTTTAAAGAGATAAGGTCAACGGTAAGGTAATGGTGCCAACTTGAATCAAACAAGATTTATAAGCGGTGGATGTGATGAAAGTTTCTCTAACGGAGTTTCCACGAGATAGGTCAAAGTCTAATTTCTCCGAGTCGAGTTTAAGCGTTGAGCACATGCGGAGAGATAAATGAATGGGTAAGACCCGGTATCAAGTAAGGTATAAACTTCGTGAGAATTTATAAATAGCTTACCCGTGATCACCTCGTTTGGGTTTCTCGCATTTTGACCGATCCACAACAAAACGCTCTTCCGGAATCATTGACTTTGACTTTTACGGGACGATCTTTTGAGTCACCGTCCCCATTGAACTAGGTTTTCGCCACGTACAATCTCGGCGATATGTCCTTCCTTTCCATAATTATAGCATACCTTGAAGCTATTGTGGGCGGTTTGGTGATATGTCCCTCTTTTCGCATTTGTAGCATATACGACCGGTGGTCGTTTCTCCTCCCTTAGAACCCGATTCTTTAAGACCTTTGTCGTCTTCACATAGTCGTTGTTAAATCTCCTCTTTTTAAAATCTCTCTCGACTCGCTTCTTCTATTTTCATGGCCATGATTACCACCGAGTGGTTACCATTTTGTCCGTCTCGCTTTTCTCCATTAGTTATCATTATTACATTGATTCTTTATCTCAGTACGATCCTGGTTATGGTCCTCGGTTGACCGTACTCGTTATCTCGCTCTAATAATTGAGCCACATGCTTACAACATCGAATAGAGAGAGAAAGTTTATGAGAAATGAGATATTGACGTATCTTAGGGTTTCAAACCTCTAAGAAACATCGCGTCATACGTTCCTCATTCTCCACCAAATGAGGTGCAAACACGGATAACTCTGCAAACTTTGCCTCGTCTTTGAGACACCGTCATGTTGTTTTGCTCTAATCGATGAACTCCACTTCCTTCATATAAGCCGAACACTTTCGGGAAAGTATTTGTCATTAAATAGTTTCTGAAACATTTCCCAAGACATCTTTGAGTGCAAGTATTGGATGGGTACGCTTCACATTCTCCCATCGAGAATCTCGCCGCCACGGAACATAAAGGTGGCGAATGGAACCTTCTGTTCCTCCGTGCATCCCAAGACATCGAATATCTTGGTAATTTGCTTGACCCATGTTTTCGCCATGATCGGATCGGCTTTCCCTTAAATTACGGTGGTCTGACTCTTTGAATCGCTTGCATTTGTGACAACCCGTGAATTGCTATCATTTCCTCCCGTATTTTGAACACAAGTCTCCCTAAATGCGATTTTGCATGAAGCGCAAAAAGCTTCTAAACATTCCCTCGTTCATCATCTCGCTTTCAATGGTGTTGTTCGCGGGAGGAACATTGCCCGACTGTTGACGCGTTCTCCTCGTTGGTGAGTCTGAGGCGTCTCCGCGGTCTCATTTCCATTGTTAATATTCTCGATTCGACATTCTCAAATCTTCATCATAAAACAAGGGTTAATTAAGGAAATCAATATATCACATAATATCCCTATATCTTGACCAACTAACAAATAAGCTTAGGTAGGACACCTTAGCGAAGGATTTATTCGTCTCTCCCTCTAGTTCTATTCCCGATCTCATGGAGATCATATCCTAAGCTACGATACCAATTTGTGGCGCCCCCAAAATAGGTATACATCACCCATTCGAGTTGTCAATACATAGTACGAAACAACTACAACTTTATTATTACAAAGTAAAGCGTGAGTTTGAATACAAATATTATCTTCTAGACAATATCTATACTCAAATAAATCCTCATCACATTTATTGATACATTATTTTACAAAAATGGTGAGGACTACTAAACAATTCTTTCTAAAACCTTCATTCCATACCCAGGCTTCGTACTCGCTTATATTCTCGCCTCACGAGAAGAAAAATGGAACAAAAGGAAAAGGGTGAGCTCAACTAGCTCGGTAAAGAATATTATGACTAAGATAATATACAACAAATTATCGTTAGTCTTCACGAGGAAAAATCTAATAGAATACAATAGACAACAAATTTTAAATCAATATTCGCAATGAAATAATAATTCATTAGAAGAGTTAAGTAGAGAATGCAAACTACTATCTTGTATGTATGAATTTAAAAGTTCATCGTCATCCTTTATCCTGTAACATCAATCGATATACATCGGAATCAAATATTCATCTTTGCACTACTGGGCCAAAGATATTCATCGATTGGTTATGTTCATCTAAACACACATTCATCTTTGCACAACGGCCAAAGATATTCTTTCAGAAATCATTCATCTTTGCACTACTGTGCCAAAGATATTCCATAATATCATCATTTAAGACCGAAGATGATGAAAATATTTTTAAAAAAGCGAATCCGGTGAAACAAAATGATGAGGATTAAGGATTAAGGATTCGTACTTTGTTTTATTCACGTCAAAAATACCTCAAAAATAATCGCGGTGGTGTAAAATTCAAGAATGATCAAAACATGGATACAATCAAAAGCTAGTATCCGAATAGATATTTTAGACGAAAAGAAAAATTTTCATTTTTCGATGAATAGTCAAATGATTCGTGAATAAAGTGTCGTATCGTGAATAAGTAACTTGACGCCTTAAAAAGTTCCAAATTTGATAAAACTTTGGATCAATATTTCAACATAATGATATTGAAGAAATAATATCATTCTGAAAAAAAAATATCCTTACCTCGAAAGATCAAGATTTACTTAATTTGAAACAGGATATAGGCTATGACTTGGACTTGCATCAGTATAGCAATACTCAAAGTATACTCAAAATACTCACAAGAATACGCTCGATAATATAGAGAGAAAACTTGAGTTTACGGTGTGATTTTCAATTCTAACCTAAGCACCTATTTATAGGAAATTGCTTAGAATTACCAAAGAAGAAAATTTAATATAATATTAATATATTATATATAAATTCCTCGCACACAATCTATGATCTGAATTCAGCCATGCTTGACAACAAATAAGTCTACCAAACAAATCAAAAACGTTTTTATTATTTAAAATAATTAAAACTTCCAAAAATCAATTATTCAGAATTTGAACATCAATAATTCATAATAAATAGCCCTTTTATCAGAAAATTTGAATCTCATGAGTTTTTATAGGAAATTCAATTCTCTACAACTTTGCAGAAGAAAGTTTTTCAAATTCCAAACGAGAAATTGACCGAAATCCACAAGCAGGCGATTTTACAATTTATAATCAAATTTCGATTCAATAAATGGGGTCCCAAGACATGTTTAACATGTTTTAAACATTTATTGCAATAAAAATACTCTTCCTTCTCGTATACTCATATATCCCACATTCGTTGTAAAAATATCACCATTATTATATTATTAAAATATAATAATACATTATCTTATCGAGAAAAAGATAAAATTTCAATTTTCAACAATTGTCACATTAAAATTTTTCTCCATCTATATCCACATAAAATCAATATTTTCCTCATCATATGAATCAATAATTAATTATTCACAAATAATATTGAGAATCACAATATTGACAATGAGGCAGTTCTCGAGGAAGAGGGGCTTTCAATAAGAATTTCTTCTTCTTGGCCTTGATTAGGTGACCAAACCTCTCCTTAAGCAGAACTTTCTAGACATTGCCAATAATGTTATCTAATAATATTATTGAGATAATATGAATTATTGCTTCGATAATGAAAAATCTTGTGTAATGACAATTATTGAAACAACAACAAATATAAAATATCGCTAAAGCAATTATTAACTCAATAAAATCTTTGAGCAATAATTTCTGTAACCATTATTGAGTAGTGCCTTCTTACATAAGAATCAACAATTGGTGCAATACTGGTAATGTCTTCTTGTGTTTTAACCACAAGGGTATTTTAACGATGATAACTTGGTAATAACTACTGCCGTTATTTTTAAACAACTTATATTTGTCGTTTTCTTCATCCAATCGCTTTCCAGTTATGGGGCCCACACATGGGCTGCTTGGTAAATGCGAATATTCCCTGACGATCACGAATATTCAACGACCAAACGAATATTCCCCGACAACAATGAATATTTTATAACCACTTGCTTATTTTAAAATATTTGCGTATCTTACCCCTAACTATCCACATTAATCAAATCAACCCTTAGTATTTCAAAATAATAAATAGAGAAAATTAAATTTCATTAATAATAAGTTGGGGTCTTACAATTACCATCATTTAAGACTGAGGATAATGAAAAATATTTTAAAAAAAACGAATCCAGTGAAACAAAAGAGCAAATATTAAGGATTCGTACTTTAAATAGTTCAAGTTCAAAAATACTTCATTAATAATCATAGTGAAGTAAAATTCAAGAATGATTAAAAAATGGATACAATCAAAGCTAGTATCCATAATTGATATTTTGGACAAAAAACAAAAAATTTAATTTTTCTATGAATAGTGCCATATTCGTGAATAGTGTCGTATACGTAAACAGTGTTGTATACGTGAATAGTAATCCCGACACTAAAAGACAAGAATTTCACAAGAAAAATACTATCAATATTTCGGCATAATGATATTGAAAGAAATAATATTATTTTTAAAAAAAATAATATCCCTTACCTCGAAAAGATAGTACTTTCATTTGGAATCTTTGGATATAGTCTTTGAATAGAACTTGCACCGTATAGCAACACTCAAAGTATCAAAATACTCACAAGAATACGCTCGATAATATAGAGAGAGAAAGAGAGAGAAAACTTCAGTTTCAGGTGTGATTTTCAATTCTAACCTAAGCACCCTATTTATAGGAAAATGCTTAAAACACCAAAGCCGAAAATTTAATAAAATATAAATAAACTTTTCTTAAATTCCCACGCCCACTTTTTTTGTCTAGATATCAGCCAAACATGTGCCAACATTACAAAAAACGTTTTTCATACTAAAATTATTTAAAACTCCAAAAAAATAAAGAATCAATTAACCTGGAACTTCAATAAATAGCCCTTTTATCAGAAAATTCGAACCTCATGTCCTTTTCATAGGAAATTCCATTCTCTACAACTTTACAGAAGAAAGCTTTTTCAAATTCCAAATAGAAATTGACCGAAATCCACAAACGGGCGATTTTACAGGCTATAATCAAATTTCAGTCAAGAAATGGGGTCCACAAACATGAAAAATATGTTTTAAATATTTATTGCAACAAAAATACTCTTCCTCCTTATTTATTCATATATCCCGCATTCATTGTAAAAATATCACCATTATTATATTATTAAAATATAATAATATATTTAAATGAATTATTTATCAGAAAAGATAAAATAACAATTTTTTAACAATTGTCACATTAAAAATTTTCTACATCTATATCCACATAAAATGAATATTTTACTTATCATATAAATCAATAATTAATTATTCACAAATAATATTACAGAATCACAATACTGACAACCAGGCAGTTCCTAGGAAAGAAGGGGCTTTCCAATAAGGATTTCTCCTTACTGGCGCGCAATTAGGTGACCAAACCTCTCCTTAGACAGAACTTTCTAGACATTGTCAATAATATTATCTAATAATATTGTTCAAATAATATGAATTATTGATCTGATAATGAAAATACTATGTAGTGACAATTATGGAAACAACATTAATATAAAATATCAATGTAGCAATTATTGAATCAATAAAATAAAATATTGAAGCAAGAATTCATTGTAACAATTATTGAGTAATGCCTTCCTACATAAGAATCAATAATTGATGCAATACAGATCTCACATTGTGTTTTAACCACCGGGTATTCCAATAATAGTAATACTTAATAACTTCACGTAGATTATTTATAAACAACTTATACTTGTCATTTTTTCATCCAATCGCTTTTCAGTTATGGGCCCACACAAGGTCGTGCCATTAAATACGAATATTCCCCGACAGTAAGAATATTCCACGACCAAACGAATATTCTCTGATAAAAATGAATATTTTATAACCACTTGCATATTTGAAATATTTGCGCATTTTACTCATAACTAACCACATTAATCAAATCAACCCTTACTATTTCAAAATAATAAATAAAGAAAATTTGATTTTATTTATAATAAGTTGGGGTCTTACAACTATTATTCATATTTGAACCCTAATTCACATTATAGCCTTAATACTCCATAATGTCCTTTTTTAATCAAATTAAGAAACTGATGTTCTCCATCCGGCGCGGCCCGTGCCGCTCTTGGACTGCCATCGGCGCGCCCTGTGCCAGAGCTCCAAAACTTCTGTTCTCCTAGCGCACCCCGCGCTCCATCGCTTCACTAAGCTCTGCACTAACTTTTTTCAATAATTTTTAAGTTATGAGTCACAAGTCACAAGTCCCAACATATATATATATATATATATATATATATATATATATATATGTATGTATGCGCATGTGGATGATTTCATGCAAATGGTGTATTTTTATAATTAGTTTTTAAAAAAATTATCAAATATAAATTTCAATTAAAAACACATAAAAGGCAGTACAAAATCATTATTTGAGACTTTATTTTTTGAAATTATTTCGTCTCATTTTTAGTGATCAAATATATCTTTTTGTAAAGAAATAATTTCACGAGGTTATTCTTGGACTGGGACATGACTAATTAATTAACTCTTGAGTAGGCTCGACAGAAAAATATTAGGGTCGAAAACGTTTAGTAATATTTGATCTTGAAAAGTTTCTTTTATATATCTATTCATCCTATTTCCAAATATCAAACACAAATTCACAAAAAAAAAAAAAAAACAATTCTTTTATGTATATTATTTCTGTCTTTTCTATTGATTGCGGTGTGTGTCAGGCTACATTTGAATACTGATTTGGCATGAAGCAAGGTTAGAGAAATTCAAATTTATTGACTTTGGACTGCATTAAGTACTAATGAGTGATAACTAGTATCCAAGGGTTTATTAAGCTTTGAAGTAGACTATCAATTAGTAGTTAGTATTAGTTTCATCATGCGCATGTGCTGCTACAATTTTAAAGCCCCTATTGCATTTTAATGAGTATACGTAGAGCTAAATGGATTTTGTTTATTTTTTGTCTCAATTCTACCTTTTTCAATTGACTAATTAATCTACCCTAATTTCATTTGTACGTAGCTTTGACTATATGTTGGGATTGACTCACGACTAATGGTCACTACGATATGACATAATTTTTAATTATTATAAAATTTTATTTGATGTGTAAATTATTGTAGAATGTGTAAATCATCTTATGAATACATTAGACAATCAAAATTAGTCAAATTGATAAACATAAATATATCGTGTTCTTATTTTTTTAGTACTTCATTTAATATATATATATATATATATATATAGGTGTGCTATTATTCATTCTTAAATTCAAACACTATATAGATCCATCATTCTTCTTCTAACTAGTTAATTGGTGTGTGTGTATATATATATATATATATATATATATATATATATATATATATAATACTAGGCTCGGCTCAGATATGAGCTGACTGAGACAGGCAGCATCAGCGAAATCTGATCAGATCGTATGTTAAGTGTTTCTTATTGCTTAATTAATTAATACGATAAATTAATTAGTACAATTATTTAATTACAAGTTATTATATACGTGTCCGCATGCAAGACGTTAGCCAGCAGACCCAGACCAAAGAAATGCATGGCGTATCACTACTACGTACTGTGTCAATCCCAACCTGGATCGTAATAATAATAATAATAATATATATCCGTACAGTTTTGATGTGAGAGAGAATCCCTATGAAAGTTTTTTCTTACCAAGTGGAGTAGGAGTATTATTTATTTACGTGTCTCGATGTTAGTGATGCACATTACATTTTTCGCCCCAAAAATCCTTCTATTACTATAGAGTTTGGTTTTAAGAACATGTACATTTTCCTCATCGTGACTTACATAAAACTATAAAATAGTAAACTAAGAAAAAATATATTATATATGTTGAATCTTTGTCTCCGTGACTCTCTATACATGCATGTTATTTATGCTTGCTGCTAGCTGGAAAAGCCAATTTTATCTTGGTTTACATTTTATTGCCTGTTTTTGGGCATTATGTCCTGTTGTAACTTCTTCTGCTGCCATATGATTTTACTTATTTGCCTTGGTTTACCGTTAGACATTATAGAGCATGTCCTTTGATGGTCACTCTATAAGGTATGCCATGTTAAATTTGTATATATCTTTTAATCAAGTTTAATTTTAGTACAAAAAAATCAACAATGTTACTATCACATAAAAAAAGATCATATATACACGCATGCATACTGTGAGCCCCCAAATTATACATGTAGGTGTATATAAATATTATGTAACCCTTTTTTTATATGATAGTAAATTATTTCATACATGTATATCCAAATTTTTGTGGAATTAGTCCTTCAAACTCGAGGTCAAAGAGTTTCATCAGGGAGCAAATCATTGGGACACTTGGACAAGTATTTATCCAGCTAGAGATCAAGGCACTCCGATCCGTCCATTTTTTTTATGGCATGCATGTGTAGATAGAAATTATATATATGAGTTTATCCACGTCCATTTTCAACGGTTTTGAAAATCATGTGTACAAAGGGCCGGGCTTGGTCAAATATTTATTTAATTTATTCACCCAATTAGTTTTGCCCTAGCTAGCTAGCTGGTTTTTTATCCCAAACTTTCCCTTTTGACCCTACCCTACACCTTACTCTCTCTACTTCCTTGCATACCTTTCTCACTCTTCATTAGTTATATAATTAAGTTGTTAAAGTAGTTACCTATAAGGAATGAAAGCGTGGCAACTTTGAATTATATCAATTAAATCTAGCTAATTATCTTAATATATAATACTATATTATATAATTAATTAGATGAATACGACCATAATCTTGGATTAATGTTCCCGTACCCGGTATCATGAAGGCATTGATCATATCATATAAATTAATTTATTGAAGTAGCTTAGAATGTAGATTACTCACCACATATTTTCGTACACCTAAATTAATGAATGCTTACATCTTATAGGTAATTACTAGCTTGTCCAAAATCTTGTCCATTTTTAAGCTTATTAAGTTGGCAACTAACTTTCTAAAGTTGACCTGCATGCATACGCCTGTGATGAGTATATATATATATATATATATATTAGGTTATTTTATTCTGTATAAAGAAATATATGTTGTTAGTTTTCGTTGTGAAGTGATCGATTGCTCCAACCAACGCTGAATTAATATTGATCACATATATATAATATTTTTAACATAGAGATCACTTAATAATTTAGAGCTATTTTTAGATACGAGATCCAAAGCTTTTATATATATGTGTGTGTGTGTGTGTGTGGATGTTGTGCCATGTTACCTTTTTAAGCAACTCCATGCACATTGTTTAATTAAGCAATATTTGTGGACACACACACACACACTAGTGTTTCGTATCTACAAGCAACCCCCGTGCAAATTTGTCTAATAGAATGGAGGTCATCTCTTTAATTAGTCCAAAGTAGCAAATACTCTAATTAATATATATGGAGACTAACAAAAGTACCACAAATATTTTTCTAGGGAAGAAGAGACCTGCAAGCCATGGTACGTAGGAAGTCCAGAACCATCCAAGAAAATTGGAACCTCTAAACGAGGTTGTGCATGCTAATCAAGACACGTGGTAGTCATCAATTACCTGAAAACTCGAGTAAATACCGTAATACAGTCGCATGAAGGATTCCTAATGGGGAAAAAAGGAAAAGAATTAACGTTTCATGCTGTTGGTATATACAAATACATGATACTCCTACTTTTATTGAACATTATTTATGTTTTATAATTCTAACACGTACCACTCATATATACACTGTCAATAATTTAGTGTATATATATATATATATATATATATATATATTAAATATTAAATTTTAAATGCCATAAAAAGGCCCAGGCCCAATGCTTCTGAAGCCCACAAAAGAATAGAAATCATCATTCCTAATTAAGATATGAACATCAGCAAAACCCTAGAATTTGGGGAAAAGGAGAAGAATGAATCTGGTTTGGGTCGAAAAAGATTAGCTGCAAGTGAAGTGGAATTAACAACAGGGATTATTTAAAGATTGTTACTTGGTTTTATATTAACAGATGCTAACGGTCCTCTTTTACACCTCTGAAAAATATTGTTGTATTTATCTTAAGAAAGTTTAAAAAGACCCGCTAAATTAAAAAATAATAATCAAATAAATAGATAAAATGATAATGCTAATAGATTTCAATAAGTCTAGACAGACAGTTTTTTTGGACAGGTCCAAAATTTGATTTATTTATTTTTTGTTTTGACTCCCAAAAAATATATAGTATTTATTCTAACTGAAAATTTTATAAAATTCTGTGATTTAGGTGTAATTTGAATACATATAAAAAATAGTGTTGTACAGACAGTCAAAGAAAAAAAAAACCAAATTTTGGCCGGTCCAAAAAACCTGTCCAAAAAAACTGTCCACTGGATAGATTTTGCACACTACTTTTATCCTGATTACAAATTCTATACGTGTAACATCACTTCTTCTCATAATATTCCGTTCATTCTAAAATTAGATATATAATTTGATTTTTGAATTCAAATGACGGCATATTAAACTTCAAAATTAGTTTGACTTGTAAAAGTTTAGAATGAAATAAATTGATTAATAATTTATGTTATATGCTATGAAACTATAATAACTACATCAATTAAAATTAAATAAATTCATCATATCAATTTAAAGTTTAATATATATATGGTGGTTTGAGCTCAAAATTTAAATTGTATTAGTTGGCAGCGTAAAGATTAACCTTTCAACAATGAACACGCATGTGCTGATGTGCACCATCTCCATAAAACAATGCCACATGATGATGTTACTCATCTTTCCATTTTTCAAGTACAAATTAGAAATAAGATTCCACTTTTCAATTAATTAGCTATATATATATATATATATATATATATATATATATATATATTACCCAAACAATTGGCTGTGCTAATTTAAAGTACTAAGTTTCACTGATCTAGAAATATTTTGGAGTTGAACTTTGTACTTGATCAATTAGGATTTCAAGATCTATTACTTCCTCTTATGTGCGTAGGTGATGCTCATGCTGAGTGACTGTTTCGCAATAAAAAAAATAACATTTTGTAAATAAAAAAATAATTATTTTAAGGTAATAGGATTTAATAATATTAAAGTTTTGGATGGAAAGAAATTTTAAATTTTCCGTCCATCGTTTATAAATATCTTGTTCAAACACACTAAGTTTTAGTAAAATCAATGCATATATATATAGGAAATAGCTCTAGTTCCTCAGACCCGAAGGATGCTTTGGTTTCGAGTATGACATTATTGAAGGCTTTGATGACTTTTGGGAAGTTTTAGTATATAAATTAGATTGTATTGCACTCGTTACTGAGTTTGCCAAATGCACTTAACGACTCAACAAAGCAGCAAATTGGGTTGCATAGACGTATCGCTGAAGGTCTATTAGTATTAACTGGACTTCCTAGCTTCCAGATGAACTAAACTCAATCATTTTATCTGATAAAATACAACTATTAGACTGGACTAGTAGTGAAGTGTCGAGTAGTTCAGTTCAGTTAGACGCGCAATAAAAGAAGCAGGCGGAAAAGGAGAGATCGATGTCTAGTTCATCATATATAGTCCATTTTGTATTATGCTGATCGGTCCTAATTAGTTCAAAAGTTGTAGTCTAGCCCGTCTCTAAATTCAATTTTGGGGGAAGGGATTAGCCTCAAAATATAACTCACATGCAAGCAAGTAATTAAGATCTCAGTTATTATAAGTGTTGGATTAGATATATAGATATAGTATAACGAATCTTGTTGACAAATGAAGAGCATCATTGGCTGCAAAGTTGCCAAAGGATTAATTCCTACTTTAAATGATAATCATAATCTATTCAAAAAAAGAATCTAGTAGACAGAAATGACTTAATAAAATAAAATGTAATTATACGAGTATCCAATTAAGCTCATCCAATGGAATTAAGTTACATTACACGTGCGGGATGAGCCATAAGTTAGCACAAAACAGACACCACCGCCTGCCTGCCTGCTTTATTAAATAAGGAGGAGGAGAAGACTGAGCTGCCCCCTGTTTTGTTCGGCAACTCCGCTGATAGACAGAGTCATAGCCGCTTGTTTCTCCATTATAGTCACTGGTTTTCCAAACCCACTAAACAATTCAATCAAACCCCTCTTCTCTCTCTCTATATATATATATGGTAAAAATGGAGGTACACAACCGTGTAACTTTTAAAATTACACGGTCGATCGTAGAGTAGTCCACAGATAGTAGAGTGAATTCACTCTACGATCGTAGAGTAGTCCACGATAGTAAAGTGAATTCACAAATCGTGGAGTGACTACTCTACGATCGTAGAGTGAAATCACTCTACGATCGTAGACCGTATAACTTTAAAAGTTACACAACTGTACACCTCCATATTCCCCTATATATATATATATATTATCCCATTTGGCCAATCTTTCCCAAGCCTTATATATCCTGCAAACAAAAATCACTATAGTTTATAATCGTATATCCCACTACTCCTAATTAGCTAGCTACTACTATATTTCAAGCTTCAAGCATTAATTGTTTTTATAGCTATAACATTTTAGATTTGGTATAAAAAAAAAGAACATAAAAAGAGAGAGAGTAGTTTGGATTGTAATGAAAGGAGGGCAGGTGGGTTTAAAGTGTGAATCAGGTTCCACAAACTCCTCTACTTATAATGGTTCATCTTCACAGCAATCAATGAGTAGTTTCTCTGGTGATCAGCAATATTCTGTTAATGTTGGCAATTGTATCAAGGCAGCTGATAAGGTCAAGCAGGCTGAAGACTCCCTCAGGACTGTCATGTATTTGAGCTGTTGGGGTCCCAATTAAATTAAATTTATTAATTTTCACTTAAATCAATCTTCATCTCCATCTTCAAAAATTTGAAGAAAAACTGTGAGATTTGAGATTGGTTGTGTTCATGTAACTATAATTATATATATGTTGTATAGTATAGGCTCCAAATGTAACTAGAAGGAGTGAATTAAGGCGAATCGAAATTTATATAAAGAAGCTTTTTTCGTCATTATATCATAAAAACACTGGCATTCTACATCTATAAAGAATCTTAAAAAAGCATCGTATATTCGGTTCGATTCTTAGTTTGTTCTTTCCATATATATGAGACCGATTCATAATTAACGTTGTAAATTTAAATTTTTTTTACTATAAATCGGAGTCGTTCATCCGCAGATCTAACGGTGAAAATAATATCTCGTCTACACTTTAATATGGGGGAGTCCGCATAAATAAATTACGGATTACAAGTGATCAAAATGCCCTCAACAAATCCGTTGGCATTTTTACAATATTCTTCATCCGCACTTTAGTTATGGACGGTAAATCCACTTAAAACAACATAAACACTGCTTCGAACACTTCACTGAATCATCAGTTCATCACTGGCACACTAATTTTTTTTACAAAGTGAGAGTTTAGATCTCGTAGAGAAAATTGAAGAATGAAGAGATTCAACAATGGAGGAGATCTATTAAAATCATGGATATTTATAAAAAAAACTCAGTTTTTGTATTAATTTAAGTTATTTTCTTCTACTTAGAAAAACGTTGGTCCGATAATGAAAATCAACAGCCCGTTTTCTTCAATTCACGTCAATCCTCTTTCACTTAAGTCCCTCATTCTCTACTAATCTCAACAAAACATTCGATCTCTTCTCTCTCATCGACAAATAATTGGTTTTCCCAACCCCAGATGCACAAACAATTATATATATATATGGTAATGATCAAAATTGAGTCCAGCTCGTCGGCTAAAAATACTAGCGGACAGGAATACAAAATTGAATGGACAGAAATGCCCCCAATTAGCCCACCAAACCTCCCGCCTCCTCTTCGCACATCTACGAACTTGCTTGAGTTCTGTTTTTAGCCTTTTCGACGGCTACAAATATGGACTAACTCGAACATCTCATTTTCCGGCCGGACTTTGGAAGTTTGATCTTCCTTGGCAATCTGCTTAGGGTTGTATTGGGTTTGGATCTTGATGTTTTGATGGTATGTTTCGGTAATTGGAAGAGGGCCATCCTTGTTCAGTTTCGAATTTGGGTGGATGTGTCTTTATTGCTTATCAAAGTCCATAACTCTACGTTTTTTTTTCCTTTTCAGCTGATTTAGGGCTTGATGTTTCATTTCTTTTTACTAGCTTATTTGGTATTTTTTTTCTCACTTCCTATTACCATCATCACTCTCCCACCCAGTTGCTCAGCCCACCCATTCTTTAGAGTTTGGATCTGATCGGTGGTGGCTATGGGTTTGATATGATCTGGCTTGGTAGTTTGTTTTGTTTTAATATGTTTGATTCAGCTTTATTTCGAGGGGTATATTCAATTTGTTACTTTTTCAATCTGATTCTTCTTTGCTGATTACTTTATTATTTGGCGGAATTAGTTATGGAATTATTTAGCGGAATTAGTTTAATTTCATTTGGGATGGGCTGGAATTGTCGTTTCCATTTTAGTCTGATTTGGGATGTTTTCATTTTGGTTGCGATTGATTTGGTTTCGTTTATTTGGATGACCAGTCTCCGGCGGACTAGAATAAAAAATGAATTAGATTCTCTAAAACTTCCCCCGATATTCTCTAAATAGTGAGCGGTTGCAGGGCCCTTTCTCTCCAATGGTTTTCATATTTGGTTTTTCCATTGGATTAATGGGTTCATTTTTACTCTGTCATGTTGATAACGTTGTTATGTTAAAACTCGAAAGTGGGAGGCTTTCGAGAAAATTTATTCTTTAACGGAATTGACAAAGTGAGGTTCTCGTGAAAATTTCTTCTTTACTGGAATTGGGCTAATTGGGGGCATTTATGTACATTCAATTTTGTATTATAGTCCGCTAGAATTCTAGCGGTCCGAGGAATGATCTATAACATAAAAAATAGGCATACATCATTTCTATCGTTCAATATAAAAACTAACAATCGAGATTAATTCACGTCCATTATTATTAGTAACGGACGACGGGTTGCGTCCACTACTAATAGTAGCGGATGACGCTGAAAATAGTACAATCATCTGCTTCTAATAATATCATCGTCCTCTATTAATTGTAGCGAACATGAATTTTTTAGTTATAATTTCTGCTGTTAGTTCTTATATTGAACAATAAAGATGGTGTATGTTCATTTTTGTGTTAAGTTATTTCTCGAATCCTATCAGAAAAGAAATAATATTATAGAAAGAAATGTGTCCTACTTTTAAAAGGATATTTATTATATGTTGGAGTTCAATTATAAGAAGAAATCTTAATTTTGGTAGGAGTTTTTATTTTAGAAGTGTTATATCTTGGATAGTAAGAAAGAGAATTGTGAGTACTTTATAATTATATAGAGTATTATAGAGTATTATGATGAGTTGTTGAAGTAACACAATCAAAAGTCATGTAGCATGATAAGAGTTGAGAGACAGTGAGTGTAAACGAGTTTTGTGTATGTATGATTGGAGGGTTTTTATAACACAATCAAAAGTCATATAACATGGTAAAACCAACGATGGTTGGTAGATTCAAATCTTTATCATTAGTTGAGTTTAATGATGTTTACTGGTAGCCAAAAAAACAATAGTAAAAAACATATATACTTAGATCGGAGTAAGCCCAAAGTGGTCGATTGGGATAGTAATGACACAGGATAAGGGAAAGCCCGATGGGCCTTGACTGCAGCAATATAATTATAGAAATATTGTAGGATGATATCTAAATGCAGCTCTTTTCACTTCATTGTGACCACATAATTTTCAAAGTGATAATTAACCTCTGTTAGCTCCTTCTCTCCCCCCTAGCATTGTGCTCTGTCTTCATCAGCTTCTTTACTTGAAAGAAGGCATAAATTATGAATTTAGTGAAACCTTGCAAGGCCAATTATCGATCACTCTTTTGGTCCAGCCATTTGAACTTCCAAACAAGAGCAGATATTGCACCAAGCAAGGTGATAAAAATTCATAAAAGAAAGCCCAAGGTCGCAGTTGTGAGAGCTTGTAACAATGGCGGAGGAGGAGGAGGAGGAGGAGAGAAAAAGACAGAAGAAGAAAGGCGCAGTTTCTTGAGCCTAGAAGAAGCTGGCATGGTCGAAATGTCCGGTCTCATCAGTCATGAGAAATTTTTATGTCGATTAACGGTATGTATGTATATATATATATATATATATAGGGGGAGTTGTAATTAATTTATGGAGGGATTTTGGATGCAGATATCTTCATTGAATCTGCTTAGAGTGATAGCAGAGCAAGAAAAGTGTTCCATTGAGGAGCTAAATGCAGGGAGGGTATGTGATTGGTTTTTGAAGGATAAGCTCAAGGGAGAGCAAAATTTGGACTCTGCTGTCCTTCAATGGGATGACTCTAATTTCCAGCTCTAGTTAATTTAATTACCCCCTTAATTTTCCTTTTCTTTTTTATTTCACAAAATTAATTATCATGTCAGTTTGGATATGATGATGCCTGTTAGGTTAAATTTCACTCGTAATGTGCTATTGTACTGTATACTTTCTTTCTATCACCTTCAATTTTTAAGGGACTAATCCCTTTTTTCATACACAATCAGCTGTGCCACTTGAATATATTCCAATGTTCAAGAATTAGAAGCTTTTTGTGACATACCTTGCTCGAAAATTATAAAAATTGACCTAAAAAATCATTAGTCGTGAGCGAGGATGTGACGACCCCAAAATCGGGACCATTTCCCTTCCCGATCTTGTGTGTTAATACTACCTTGTTATAGCTTTAAAACATTATTTAATGTTAAAATACTAAAAATCGCGGAATATTTTTTTTTATTTCCATTCATTCATTCCCTGAATCGCAACCTTTACGATTTTTCTTATTATTGAAATCATATATATTATATGATTTATTTAACCGTAGAGTTATATACATATATTTATACAACTCAATCCTCAACACGAATTCTTTCTTATATAGTAATGTTACTATATCACTTTATTTTTATAAAATATTCATTCTAATTCATCTAGAGCAAATATTCTTCGTAGAATATTTTAAACTATACTTAACTCGCCAGTTATAAATAACAAAACCATCAATCATAGCTTTTACAATGATTCTAATTCAAGAAAATGTATTCATTTAAATCGTTGTTCAATCTTCATCATCCAAGTATAGCAAGTAATATTGCATAACATCATTAACTCGCAAAAAGTTTGTGTTTGCAAGATTGAGCTCGACAAATAAAGCAAATAAATTTAACGATCTATCATGTTTCACATAGCACACAAATCAATATGCACTATATTTCTTTTACTATGCATATCCTACATGCATCAATAATTCCTCGCAATGCATACATTCATGCATTATACATTTCTAACTTATTAAGTTACAACATACAACGTGTCTTATCACATCACATATAAATTGAGTTCCATAACCCAATTAACTTAGTCATATTTTGACTTTAACAATTCATAAAGCATGATATATAACTCACCACATAATCACATTTAATCCACAAACATAATAGAACTGAAAAACTTTCCTCGTAAAATGACCATTGATACTAACTTTGGTTTAACTTCACTTCACGAATCCTACACAGTTATGTTCACATGTATGCATACATTAGTCACACATTCATATACATAACCTGTATAGCTAATAAATATTTACATAAACTATATCAATAATTGATATTCTTATTTCCGAGAAACCTCCATATTCCTCTTGAATATTTTAAGTTTTGGCTTAATATAGCCATACATTCTCAAAAAGTTTCAACACGGCTTTTAAAGTGTCAATACATTACATTTACAGTTTATAACCCTTTTATAATGTATATACAAGCTTAATATGTAAATATTTACAAATTTCTTCGTCAGATATAGTGCCTCTGTGCCTTTCTTTGCACAATTACTTCACTTCCTTTCACAAATCCTATACAATCATATTCACACATATGAATGTATTAGCCCATGTCCATAATATATAACCTGTATAGCTAATAAACATTTGCATTGGCCATGTTTATTAGTTTAGGTTTTAACTTTTGAGAAGCTTATATACATTTTTCAAATACCTCATTCATTTTCTTACATTAACCATTTTTGTGACGCCCCCAAAATTAGGTATACATCACCCATCTTGGGTTGCCACTTACATGGTATAGAATTTAAATACAACTTATTAACATAACTGTCGTGTACAATACGACATAAACTGTGAGTTTAAATACAAATATCGTCTACTAGATATTATACAAACTCAAACAAAAAGTCCTCATTACAATTATTATCACACTATTTCACAGGAATAGTGAGGACTACTAATGCTTATCTTCGGGACCATCACTGCGTTTCCCGACTCGTCTCAAAATTTATATTCTCATTTCAAGAAGATAACGGTGAAAGAAAGGGTGAGCTCAACTATTTCAAAGAAGAAATATTATGACTAAGATAATGCGAGAATAAATTATCAATAGTCTTCAACAATGTTAAACCGATAAAATACTGATAGATAACCGGTTTAAGCTGCAAGCGGAATACGCAATCCATTAAAAGAGTCAAGTAGAAAATAAAGTCTACTATCTTTTAGGTTTTAAAAGGTTTTCATCATCTTTATATAAATGAGACTCGAACTTTAATAAATATTCCACATCATCGAATCACCCCGCACTACTACGGCCGAGGATATTCTTTAAGTATCACGACCACAATTATTCATGCACTACGGGCCAAGAATATTTGTGTATTCATTAATGGTCGTGATCATGCCAACAATTGTCCATCAATGCCTTACGTCCATTGAGGATTTTTACCACATCATTTATAACATTACGGCCATGATTATAATCGGAATAGTCTCTGGTCATAATCATACCAAGTCCATCTATGCACTCTGTAGCCACGGATGACTTTAAAAAAATATAAACATGAGGATGATGACAATGATATAAGAATTCAATAAAACAAGTTCAAGAATTATTTTATCCAGGAATTATTAACGTCCAAATTATCAATATGATCTTGTTTTGTAGAGTAAAATTCAAGAATGATCAAGAATATTTTTTTGAAAAGATCTTTGGATGAAACGCAAATATCGAGGATATTCCACTAATTTCATGGAGTATAGAAGTCAAAGTTTTAATCAATTTGGGTATAATAAAGAATGGAATAACAAAAGAAATCACCATGCATGCGGTGCTTGCATGAGATGCGAGTTATTCAATGAATAATAATAACTAAACGAGTCGTGAAATTCACACCGATGGGATGTTCCAACAGAATAATAAAGATGGAACGGATCCGGTGTAAAACACACAGATAGGATATTCCAACAGAATGATAAAGAGCGGAACCAAGTCCGGGTGTAAAACACACGCATGAGGATGTTCCAAGAGAATGATAAAGACGGAACCGAAGTCAGGTGTAAAAACACACGATGCAGGATGTTCCAATGAGAATAATAAAGGCGGAACCAGTCCGGTGTAAAACACAACGCATGTGAGGATGTTCAACAGAATGATAAAAGCGGAACCAGTCAAAGGTGTAAAACACATGACGAGGATGTTCCAGCGTAATAATAGAAGAATGTCACCAAGTATAGGTAAAAGCAAGCGTATCTGAGTTATTCCAATGTAAGAATAAGCAAATGGAATAACAACAGTTTTCTTCATGATTAAGAAAGAATAACACCCTTACATTTGGTAGGAGATTGAATCTGCAAAGAAACAGTAAGTAACAAAATACTCTTCTTATTTCTCTTATTCTCTCTATACTTTCTCTCTCTATAGCTTGAATGAATTCGTGAAAAATAATGAAGCCTCAGCCTCTATTTATAGAAGATTTCTAGCTTGAAGACCCGTGTGAAAAGGCGAGTGGCTCGACGAACCGGTTTGGCCTTTCGTAATGTGAAACGACAAGTGGTTCGACGTCCCGTAAAGGTAACTACTATTAACTAAGGTAAATACTATTGACGAAGGTAAATACTATTCACAAGGGTAATTACTATCGACGAAGGTAAATATTATCGACGTAAGGTAAATACTATTCACAAGGGTAATTACTATCGACGAAGGTAATTACTATTGTGAAGAGACTCTTAGATGATGACATATGAGCCCCCATAAAATAATCAAACTTACCACAAATCATTTATTTTTTTTCATCAACACATATTTAATCTTTCAACAATTATTAATCATTTATAACTTGTCGTCTCAATTATTGATTTAATACTATAACATATTATACGGATGATCATTGTGACAATAATTGAATCAATAATATAAGAGATATGACGCGCAAGAATTATTGTAGCAATAATTGGCGTAGGTGAGTGACTTCTCACGTAAGCATCAATAATCAATACCGTGTGCTACTACTTAACTACGCCAGACATCGTATTCTTGTACTTTTACCATCGGGTAGTTCAACAGCGTTTTAACAGTAACACCTCCGCCGTTATTTTTATAAAATATTTTTGTCGTTTTCTCAATCAAATGATAATTAATTTTCATTGTGGGGTCCACTGATGATTGAGCCATTTATGCGAATATTCCTAACAAAAAGAATATTCCCAAACCAAACGAATATTTTATAACAACTTGCATACTTTGCAAAATTTATAAATATTACCCACAACTATAACATTATATCAAATTTATTCCATAATATTCAAAAATAATATTTATAGAAAAATTCATCTTTATTTATAAAAGTCTGGGTCTTACAACCTCCCTTCTTATGAAATTTAAGCCCTCGAAATTAGAAGTGCATCACTGGTATGTTGAAGAGGTAAGGATACCTTGATTTCATTTGATTCTAACTCCCAAGTCATTTCCTCAACATCGTGGTTCCTCCACAAAACTTTGACTTGAGGTATAACCTTGGGCGTAGAATATGTTCCTTCTTATCCAAAATTTGAGCAGGAACCTCTTCATACGTCAAATCTTCCGCTATTTAAATCTGGTTCTAACTCGATAATATGGTTCGGGTCTTTCACATATTTACGTAACATAGATATGTGAAAAACGTTATGAACACGAGACATACTTGGCAGAAAAGAAAGTCGATAAGCCACGTTCCTACTCGATCGAGGATTAAAATGGACCGATGAATCGAGGATTAAGTTTTCCTCTCTTTCCAAATCTTGTAACTCCTTTCCATGGAGCAACTCTTAACAACACATGATCTCCTATATCGAATTCCACGCCCTTTCGATGAAGATCAAGATAACTCTTTTGTCGATTTTGTGAGGTTTTTATACGTTCATTCGGATCGTTTGAATCTTTTAAAAGTGAGTCATACGTATTCAACTCCGGTCCCAACAACGTTGCTTCACCCACCTCATCCCAAAGACATCGGAGAAGCGACACTTTCTTCCATACAACGCTCGAATGGAGCCATGCCAATACTTGCTTGATAAGCTGTTGTTGTAGGAAAACTCCACCAATGGTAAGAACTTGTCCCAACTCCCTTGAAATCTAGGACACGAGTCTTAATAGATCTTCAAGAGTTTGAATAGTCCTCTCCATTGTCCGTCCGTCTCGAGGATGATATGCCGAGCTAAATCGTGAAAGTCGTGCCCATAGCTTTTTTGCAAACTAACCCAAAATCGTGAAGTGAATCTTGGGTCTCAATCGAAACTATGGATACCGGCAGATACTATGCGATCTTTACAATCTCGTTTATGTATATCTGAAGAAGACGTTCAAGTGTATAAGTTTCTCGATCGGTAAGAAGAAATAAGCGGACTTGGTCAATCTATCAACAATGACCCAAATCGCATCAATGCCTTGAGAAACCTTAGGAAGACCGAGAATTGAAATCCATGGTAATGTGCTCCCACTTCCATTCGGAATTTCAAGTGGTTCTGATGGACCTTTTGGTACTTGATGCTCGCTTTAACTCGTTGACAAGTTAGACACCTTGAGATAAACAAATATCTCTCTCTTCATATTGCTCCACCAAAATGTATGACGAATATCATGATACATTTGGTACTCCCAAGATGGATTGCAAATGGTGTGTTATGCGCCTCCATTATGATATTATACTTTAAATCGTGGTCGTTAGAACACAAAGTCCGGAGTTGACTCAAGTATTCCTTCTTCATCGATTCTTGCTCCCGGCGTAGCACCTTCTTGCACTTTTTCCTCATACGCATCGGCTCCAGTGCGTAGCTTGAAGCGACTTTAACTTTATCGATTAAAGTCGGTTCTCTACTCGTATACTGCTCGCTATCATCACATGCGTCCTGAGTCTTTAACTCTATCTCCATCCTTTGCAAGTCACACAAAATGGGCCTTCGTTGACAATATCGCACTTCGTGACTTGCATATGATTTTCTACTCAATGAGTCCACTACCACGTTCGCTTTTCCAGGATGGTATTGGATGGTATGATCATAATCTTTCAACAGTTCAAGCCAACGTCGTTGTCGCATGTTGAGTTCCTTTTGAGTGAAGAAATATTTGAGGCTTTTATGATCCTTAAAGATCTCCACTTTCTCCCATACAAGTAATGCCTCCAAATTTTAAGTGCAAAGACAACAGTTGCCAACTCTAGATCATGAGTAGGATAATTTCTCTCATATTCTTTGAGTTGTCGCGAGGCATAGGCTATAACTTTTCCATGTTGCATAAGAACACATCCCAACCCTTTGCCCGAAGTATCATTGTAGATGACAAATCCTCGAGAGCGGATGGTATTGTCGTAGCAGTCTTTGAAATAAGTCTCCTCTTGAGTTCTTGAAAACTCTTCTCACATTCTTCACTCCAACCGAACTTTGTATCTTCCGAGTCATTTGAGTCGATGGAATAGCGATTCGAGAAAATCCTTCCACGAATCTCCGATAATAACCACTAAACCGAGAAAGCTACGTACGGATCCATCGATTTAAGTTGTTCCGACTTTGAATAGCTTCAATCTTTCTTTGGGTCAACAGATATTCCATGACTTGATACCACGTGCCCAAGGAATGCTACTTCTTCTGCCGTAACTCGCATTTCTTCAACTTGGCATAAAGCTTATATTCACGAAGCTTTTGGAGTGTCGACCTCAAGTGTTACTCATGATCTTCACGGCTTTTGGAATAAATAAGGATGTCATCAATAAAGACGACCACAAAGTGATCTAAATATTCCTTGAATACTCGGTTCATCATATCCATGAAGGCGTTAGGAGCATTAGTCAATCCAAAGGACATGACTAGGAATTCATAATGCCGTGCATCGAGTTCGGAAGCCGTCTTTGGAATAGCGATTCGAGAAAATCCTTCCACGAATCTCGATAATAACCAGCCTAAACCGAGAAAGCTACGTGCCGGTCATTCGATTTAGGTTGTTCCCGACTTTGAATAGCTTCAATCTTTCTTTGGGTCAACGGATATTCCATGACTTGATACCACGTGCCCAAGGAATGCTACTACTTCGCCTGACGAACTCGCATTTCTTCAACTTGGCATAAAGCTTATATTCACGAAGCTTTTGGAGTGTCGACCTCAAGTGTTGCTCATGATCTTCACGGCTTTTGGAATAAATAAGGATGTCATCAATAAAGACGACCACAAAGTGATCTAAATATTCCTTGAATACCGGTTCATCATATCCATGAAGGCGTTAGGAGCATTAGTCAATCCAAAGGACATGACTAGGAATTCATAATGCCCGCAGGAGTTACGAAAGCCGTCTTTGGAATGTCGATTGGTTCTAATCTTCAATTGGTGATATCCTCGGAGCGAAGATCAATCTTTGAAAAGAATTTGGCTCCTTGCTGTCGGGTCAAACAGGTCATCAATACGTGGCAATGGATACCTATTTTGATGGTGACATGATTCAACTCCAGATAATCAATACAAAGTCGATACTCCCATCTTTCTTCTTCACGAATAGAGCAGGAGCACCCCAAGGAGAAGTACTAGGGACGAATAAAGCCAATGTCTAACAATTCTGCGGTTGGGTCTTTAACTCACGAAGTTCAATAGAGCCATTCGATATGGGGCTTTGGAAATAGGTTTTGTCACGGGTTCAAGGTCGATACAAAATTCAATTTCACGCCCGGGGTAGGCCGAAAGTTCTTTTGGGAATACGTCGGAAATTTATTAACAATAGGAATATCGTTTAAAAGCGACGTATTTTATTTAAATCTGTGACATGAGCTAAGAAAGCTTAACATCCGTTTTTCAATAAACGAATAGCTTTATGGCTTGAGATGACCGTGATTGATTTTAATGGTTTGGTCGTTTGAATTCGCATAATAGGTTGATTAGGAATATGAAAGCTAACAACCTTACGAAAACAATCAATTTTTGCATGATAAGTAGTTAACCAATCAATCCACAGAATCACGTCAAATGCAAGTATTTTAATGAAATAAGATCAACGGTGTAATGTGAGGGTACCGATTTGAACCAAACAAAACTTATAAGCATTGGATGTAATGAAGGTTTCTCCCAACGGAGTTTCCATGAGATAAGTCAAAGTCTAATTTCTCCTGAGTCAAATTTAATCGATGAGCACAAGTAGGAGAAATAAAAGAATGGGTAGAACCCAGGTATCAAATAAAGTATAGACTTCATTAGAGTTTATGATAAGCTTACCCGTGATGACCTCATTCGGATTCCTTGCTCTTTGGGAGGTCACAACAAACGCTCTCCCTTGCACTACCGGTTTTGAATTTTACGGGATGGCCTTTGGTGCCTCCATCCTATTGAATTTGTCTTCGATAAATGACAAAAATCGAGCTAAGTGACCTTCTCTTCCACAATTATAACATGCTTTGGATGCGGCGACGCAGATTTGATCGATGTGTCTCTCTCCTCCGCATTTGAAGCATATGATAGGTGGTCTTTCTCCTTCCTTAACAATGGGTCTTTGGTCTTTGACGTCTTTCCACCATTGTTGAATCTCCGTTTCTTGAAATGTCCATTCTTATTGTTTTTGGCCCGATTACCACCAGAAGTGGTTACCATATCCGCTTTGTTGATTCCTCCACGCTTGTTGTCCACCGCCGATGACTACTCTCATTTGGTATTATAATTTTCTTGGTACCGCTCTCTTTTAGTTGTGTTGACTCATTATCGCGTTCCACTAATCGAGCCCTATTTACAACATCCGAATACAAACACGGTTTATGAGAAATAAGATGTTGGCGTATCTCCGACTTTAAACCTCTTAAAACATTCGCGCCATTCTCTCTTCATTGTCCACCAAGTGGGGATGGAACCGTGATAACTCCGCAAATTTTGCCTCGTATTGCGACACGGTCATATTGTTTTGTTCCAACTTGATAAATTCCACCTCCTTTATGGCGAATACTTTCGGAAAGTATTTGTCGTTGAACAAAGACTGGAACTTCTCCCAAGATATCTTGAAGACAAGAAGTTGAGTCGCTTTACCGATTCCCACCGAGAATCCGCCTCTCGCGCAACATAAAAGCGTGAAAGGAACCTTTTTTTCCTCGGAGCATCCCAAGAAATCAAATATCTTGGTAATCTGCTTTATCCATGCCGCGGAAGTGGTTTTGGCTCTCCTTAAACTCCGGTGGTCCCAGCTCCTTGAATTGTTTAGCGGTGACCACCGAGAGTTTTCCGTGTTTCCACCCCACGTTTTGGATAGAGTCGTTTCTCTTTCTTTGCCAGATAAATTCGCATAAAGCCTCACGAACATTTGATCATTCATCATTTGGTCGGTGTTGTTGTTTTGCATGAGGATTGTCGCCTCACGATGCACATTATCCACGATTATTGATATGTGGTGAATCAACGATCGTCTGCGCTCCATTGCTATTCTCAACATTCTCGGATGTCATTTTCGAGACATCGCCACAAAACAAAAGGTTAATTGACATGTAACAAATTATCCCTATCTTCCGACCAACCAATAAAATAGCACATAAACTTAGGTAGGTCATACTAGCGAAGGTATTCCGCTCTCCCTCCTAGTACTATTCTCACATCTTAGCCGGGGATCATATCCTAAGCTCGATATTTTTATGGACGCCCCAAAATTAGGTATACATCACCCATCTTGGGTCGCCACTTACATGGTATGTAATTTAAATACAACTTATTAACATAATTGTGGGTGTACAATACGACATAAAGCGTGAGTTTAAATACAAATATAAATCTCACTAGATATTATACAAACTCAAACAAAAGTCCTCATTACAATTATTATCACACTATTTCACCGGAATAGTGAGGACTACTAATGCTATCTTCAGGACCATCACTCGTTTCCCCGACTTCGTCAAATTTATATTCTCATTTCAAGAAGAGAACGGTGAAAGAAAGGGTGAGCTCAACTAGCCCAAAGAAGAAATATTATGACTAAGATAATGCAGAATAAATTATCAATAGTCTTCAACAATGTTAAACCGATAAAATACAATAAACAACCCGGTTAAATCGCAATGGAATATCTGATCCATTAAAAGAGTCAAGTAGAAAATAAAGTCTACTATCTTTTAGGTTTTAAAAGGTTTTTCATCTTCATTATATTTG
The DNA here is from genome assembly GCA_020205615.1 of Panax quinquefolius. Lineage (NCBI taxonomy): Eukaryota > Viridiplantae > Streptophyta > Magnoliopsida > Apiales > Araliaceae > Panax > Panax quinquefolius. Next base: position 13,689,137 of record CM035163.1, read on the forward strand.
AGACTCAACTTTAATAAATATTCCACATCATCGAATCACCCTTACACTACTACCGAGGATATTCTTTAGTATCACGACCACAATTATTCATGCACTACGGCCAAGAATATTTTGTGTATTCATTAATGGTCATGATCATGCCAACAATCGTCCATCAATGCACTACTACCCTTCGAGGATTTTTTATCACATCATTTGTAACATTACGGTCATGATTACAACCGAATAGTCTCGGTCATAATCATACCAAGTCCATCTATGCACTCATGTGCCATGAGATGACTTTCAAAAAAATATAAACATGAGGATGATGACAATGATATAAGAATTCAATAAAACAAGTTCAAGAATTATTTTATCCGGGAATTATTAACGTCCAAATTGTCAACATGATATCTTGTTTTGTAGAGTAAAATTCAAGAATGATCGGAAGAATATTTCCATGAAAAGATATTGGATGAAACGCAAATATCGAGGATATTCTACTAATTTCATGGAGTATATAAGTCAAAGTTTTAACCAACTGGGTATAATAAAGAATGGAATAACAAAAGAAATCACCATGCATGCGATAGACCGCATGCAACGAGTTATTCCAATGAGAATAATAAATAACGTAACCAGTCGGTGAAATTCACATGCAAGCCATGGATGTTCCAACAGAATAATAAAGATGGAACCGGATCCGGTGTAAAAACACACGATAGGATATTCCAGAAGTAATAATAAAGGCGGAACCGGTCCGGTGTAAAACACATGAGCGAGGATGTTCCAAGAATAATAAAGAGCGGAACCAGTCCGGTGTAAAACACACGACGAGGATGTTCCAACGGAAGAATGATAAAGGCGGAACCAGGTCCGGTGTAAAACATACTGATGGATGTTCCAATGAATAATAGAAGAATGTCACCAAGTATAGGGTAAACCACTTATACGAGTTATTCCAGCAAGAATAATAAGCAATGGAATAACAATGATTCTCTTCATGAATAAGAAAGAATAACACCCCTTACATTTGGTAGGAGATTGAATTTCGCTGATAGTAGTAGTAACAAAATACTCTTCTTCTTTCTCTCTTATTCTCTCTATACTTTCTCTCTCTATAGCTTGAATGAATTCGTGAAAATAATGAAGCCCTCAGGCCTCTATTTATAGAAGATTTCTAGCTTAGCACCGCTTAGTGTGAAAAAGCAAGTGGCTTGGACGACCGGTTTGGCCTTTTGTAATGTGAAACGACAAGTGGTTCGGCGTCGCGGTAAAGGTAACTACTATTAACTAAGGTAAATACTATCGACGAAGGTAAATACTATTCACAAGGGTAATTCTTATTGGCGAAGGTAAATATTATCGACGAAGGTAAATACTATTCACAAGGGTAATTACTATTGACGAAGGTAATTACTATCGATGAAGAGACTCTTAGATGATGACATATGAGCCCCCATAAAATAATCAAACTTACCACAAATCATTTATTTTTTTTCATCAACACATATTTAATCTTTCAACAATTATTAATCATTTATAACTTGTCGTCTCAATTATTGATTTAATACTATAACATATTATATGAGGATGATCTTGTGACAATAATTGAATCAATAATATAAGAGATATGATGCAAAGAAATTCTCGTAGCAATAATTGAGCATAAAGGTGAGTGACTTCTCACGTAAGCATCAATAATCAATCTCAAGTGTCTTACTATGCAACTACGCCAGTACATTGTACTTTTACCATCGGGTAGTTCAACAGCTTTTTTAGCAGTAACACCTCCGTAGTTATTTTTATAAAATATTTTTTGTCGTTTTCTCAATCCGACAATAATTACATTATGGGGTCCACCAATGATTGAGCCATTGTGCGAATATTCCCTAACAAAAAGAATATTCCCCGACCAAACGAATATTTTATAACAACTTGCATACTTTGCAAAATTTATAAATATTACCCACAACTATAACATTATATCAAATTTATTCCATAATATTCAAAAATAATATTTATAGAAAAATTCATCTTTATTTATAAAAGCTGGGGTCTTACAATTTTTCTCTTCAATAAGCTTTGATGTGCTTGTAGTATGCAAACACATTACAATTATAATACATACCCTACCAAGAACTTAATACATGAGCATTCCATGATCTTTTACATAATTTTTAACATACAAAGTGATCTCTTAGCTCATTTTATGCTTTGAAGGTATTTTCAACTTACATGATTAACTTTTAGTCTTCCCAATGATTTATAGTTTCATTTTGACACACTAATGCATTAACTATTCTTGTTTTTCTTCATAATACCAAAACAACCCTCTATCATGGCCCTACTTGATTTTATAGCCTCAACTTTTAAACATTTACCTTGCTAGCCATTCCATTGTAGATTCACTTATTTTAAATTGTGAATCTGATGTAAATTCCATACATTTGTTTATTTAGGAAGTTTTAACCTAACCCTATGGTTAGATCTTCAAACTATATCCTAGAGTTAAAATAGTCCACCTAAAAAATGACTATATGATGACTATTTGATGCTACCAATAGGCGGCATTTGCTTCCTTGTCCCTCACTTCGTAACTTTGATTCCCCACATCTTTGATTCATTTGTCTTATGTTTTGTATATCATACAAGTGGTACATTCATCTATTACCAAAGCACATTAGCTAGGCAATCCTAGAAATTTAGAGGTACTAACCAAGTTATATAAGCAACTTCACCACGTCGATTGAGAGCTCAAAAAGAGCCTCCAACCATCGCCATCAGATTGCCAGCTTGCGTTCTTTTTGCTGGCTTCTTCAATATATGGGTGACCACTCTCTTCGCATGACGAGGCCACTTTACTATTTTGTAATTTTTAATTCGTAAGTTAGTTTTCCCACAATTTTGGATATATTGTAGATACCATAAGATAATATATTTAGAAAATATAAGCCACCCATTTTGGACATCTTAGGGTCAAAACAAAGCTCCAAAATGCTCTGTCATAACAGCTTTTTAATTGTTTTCCAAACTTGACCATGTGTTAGCGCTAAAAGCAAATCATAACTTCTTCGTTTCAAAACATTTTTGAGTGATTCTTGAGCCCATGCCAAGCTAACTTCCATGACTATAACTTTTATTCTTTGACCATTTTCAAATTATAAACACAGAATTCTAGAAAATTCGTCCAAGGGCTCTTTGAATCTGCTTTTAAAGAATTTTGGCGATTCGACACGACTACTACTTTGAATCATAACTCCTTGCTCAAGTCGTAATTAGTCCGTTCCGAGAGGCTCTGAATAGCTGGGACGGTACACTACAAGACCCCAAAAATTATAATTTTCCAAAAAGTCTAACTAAAAGCAGTTAGCCCAAAAAAGTAGCAGATAAACTAACTTTTGATTTCTTGTTTTAGCTTTAAATCATTTTTTGTTCTAGTTTGACTCCTTCAAAACTTTTAACTAACTGTATAAGATGTTCATACATGCAATCTTAACTTTGGCTTTCCCAAATTCTTGGTTTTTAAGTAAAACAATCCATATAGGACTTTTGTCAAACACTATGTGTGACTTCGTTCAAAGTTCAGATTTCTTGAGGTTTGGTATGAGTTTTAGCCTCATTTTTTTCCACCTTATTACTCCTCACAACCCAACCTAATCTTCTTTGCTTCTAATTCACAATAATTTAAGCCACCTCTCATATCACATCAACTAATTATTATAAACTTTTTAAAACTAACTTTGTAACTTCATATGAAATATTTATAAGCAAAGTACTAACCTTTTGTTTGCTTTGAATTAGCTAGAACTATATCCTCTTAAAATCACCTTGATCAGCCCCCTTTATGCTCAGCTCATTCGAAACAACGACCCCATTCAATTTCGCACTTAATTCTGTAATTTTAGCCGAAAGGGAGAAAATTTGAATATACTTTTGAGGTGCAATTACTATGAAGGAGTAAGAGAAAGGAATGAAATGGAAGGGAATGAATGAAATTTGAACTAGTAAAGAGAATCGGGATTGATTCATGCTCTGCCATTTTCTTTTCTTTTTTTTTCCCGTTACCACACACACTTAGTGGCCTTCTATTTAGTTAATGCTATGCCAACTCATGCTAAAGGTAGCTTAGTCATACTAAAATCAGGCCACCTCCTGCTATCTTAATTAACTTCCAAAATTCTTATCTCAGCATACACTATTATATAATAAGAATGTCCATTATGTATATCTCATAATATATATTTATAATATTCCATATATTATATTCCCAATATCCATGTATATTAATTATTTTAATTCCATCATCTAATTTGTTCATTTATTTACCAAATTTAATGCATACTGTGAGACCCCAGATTTTATCAATAAAGATTTAAATTTTGTCAAAATAATTTTAATATTATGGTGTGAATTTGAGATAATATTATAGTTGTGGGTAGTATTTATAAATTTTGCAAAGTATGCAAGTGGTTATATTATATTCGATTGGTAGGGGAATATTCGGTTTAGCGGGGAATATTAGATAACTACTCAATCATTGGTGGACCCTAGCGATTTATTATCGGATTGAGAAAGCGACAAAAATATTTTATTGAAATAACGGCGGAAGTTTTAAAGTAGTTCTTGTTGAACTACTCGGTAGTAAAAAAATACGAAGAATCGTGTGGTTGCATAGTAAGACACTTGCGGTATTGATTATTGATGCTTATGTGAGAAGTCACTCGGTTTGATTCCATTATTGTCGATTAATAATATGAATTATTATAGCGATAATGACGTTTTGTTTTATTCAGTATTATTAACGTAATAAAAGCGAAACATCTTTTATATAAAATAGAATACTTTATTAAAGGTATTCTATAAATAGAATATATTATATTTTATTATGCATAGTGTTGCATAGTGTTTTGCATAGTGTTTTGCATAGTTATGCATAAAGTGTCTGCGTAGTAGTAAAATGTTTTTATATAAATAGAATATATTATATTTTATTTAAAAGATTTTCTTTAAATATGGACCGTCAGATTAAAAGTAAATCAATACGGACCGTTCATGGATTAGTTACTTATGCATTCCATTTTCCTATAAATAAGCTCATTCCTTCATTATTTTCTTTACGAATTCATTGAAACTCTAGAGAGAAATTATAGAGAGAAGCTATAGAGAGAAAATTATAGAAAGAAAGAAGAGTATTTCGCTACTTCACTACTTCTATATTAGGTTCTTTTTACGGTAGTGGGTGTTATTCTTTCTTCTTGAAGAGAGAACTTCATTATTCCATTCACTATTATTACATTGGAATAACTTTGTAAAAAGGCATACCATATCATACATAACTCGTATACGCAGATACCCTATACTTGGTGAAATCCTTATGTTATTCCATTGCTTATTATTACATTGGAATAACTTTTGATATCTGTGATTTTACCTATACTTGGTGACATTCTTCTATTATTCATTGGAACATCCACATGCGTGTGTTTTACACCGACCGGTTAATCTCTTTATTATTATTCTGTTGGAACATCACGTGCGTGTGTTTTACACAGGACACTGGTTAAAATCTTTATCATTACGTTGGAATATCCTATCATGTGTTTTTTACCGGATCTGGTTCCATCTTTATTATTCTGTTGGAACATCCCGCTTTGGTGTGAATTTCACACGACACGGTTCCGTTATTATTATTACATTGGAATAACTCATACATCAAGTACCGCATGCGTGGTGATTTCTTTTGTTATTCCATTCTTTATTATACCCAGTTAGTTAAAACTTTGACTTTATACTCCATGAAATTAGTAGAATATCCTTGATATTTGCGTTTCATCCAAAGATATCTTTTCATGGAAATATTCTTTCGATCATTCTTGAATTTTTTACTCTACTTAAACAAAGATCATGTTGACAATTTGGACGTTAATAATTCATGGATTAAATAATTCTTAAACTTGTTTTATTGAATTATTATGTCATTATCATCATCCTCATGTTATATTATGTTATCTTTGGCTTATACGCATAGATGAACTTAGTATGATTATGACCGAGGATCATTTCGGTATAATCACGACTTGATATAAATGATGTGACAAAAGTCCTCGGTGGCTTTGTCAGAATGCGATGATGGATAGTTTTGGTATGATTATGACCGAGGGGTGATTCGGTATAGTCATGACCATTGATAATTTGATGAAAATCCTTGACCGTGTAGTGCAGGGATAATTAGATGTGGTGGTTTATTTATTAAAATTTGAGTCTCGTGATAAAAATTGATGAAAACCTTTTAAAACCTAAAAGATAGTAGACTTTATTCTCTACTTGACTCTTTTAATGGATTGCTAATTCACCGTAGTTAAACCGGTTGTCTATTGTATTTTATCGGTTTAACCTTTGTTGAAGGCTAATGATAATTTATTACGCATTATCTTTGTCATAATATTTCTTCTTTGGGCTAGTTGAGCTCACCCTTTCTTTCATTGTTCTCTTCGAGGAAATGAGAACATAAATTTGGGGACGAGTCTGGGGAGCGAAGTAATGGTCCGGAGGATAGCATTAGTAGTCCTCACTATTCGTGAAATAGTGTGATAATAGGCGTAATGAGGACTCCTTTTGAGTTTGTATAATATCTAGTAGACAAAATTTGTATTCAAACTCACGGTTTATGTCGTATTGTACAGCAGTTATGTTAGTAAGTTGTATTTGAATTTATGTACCATGTAAGTGGCGACCCAAGATGGGTGACGTATACCTAATTTTTGAGGCGTCACGGTTGGTATCGAGCTTAGGGATATGATCCACGGCTAAGATGTGAGAATAGTACTAGGAGGGAGACGGGGAATTCCTTCGCTAGTATGACCTACCTAAATTTATTTGGTATTTAATTGGTCGGTCGAGTATAGGGATAATATGTGATATGTTAATTAACCCTTATTTTGTGGCGGTGTTTGAAAATGGCATCCGAGAATGTTGAGAATAAGAATGGAGCACAGGAGATCGTTGATTCTCCATGGATCAATAATCGAGGATAATGTACAACAGGATGGCGATAATCCTCCCGTAAACAACAACACCGATCAATTGACTAATGACAGACGTTTAAGAGGTTTTAGAATTCATGCAACATCAAAGTAGAAAAGCGACTCTGCCCAAAACGTGGGGTGGAAACACGGAAACTCTCTCGGGCGGTCACCGCATTAAACAATTCAATTTGGGACCACCGGAGTTTAAGGAGAGCCAAAACCACTTCGGCGGAAGCATGGATAAAGCAGATTACCAAGATATTTGATGTCTTGGGATGCTCCGTGGAGCAAAGGTTCCTTTTGCCGCCTTTATGTTCTTTGAGAGATGATTCTTTGGTGGGAATCGGTGAAGCGTACTCAACTTCTTTGTGATGAAGATATCTTGGGAGAAGTTCCAGAGTCGCATTCAACGACAAATACTTTCTGAAAGTATTCGCCACATGAAGGAGGTGGAGTTTATCAAGTTGGAACAAAACAATATGGCCGTGTCGCAATACGAGGTAAAGTTTGCGGAGTTATCACGGTTTCGTCCCACTGGTAGATAATGAAGAGAATGGCGCGAATGTTTTTAAGAGGTTTGAAGCGGAGATACGTCAACATCTTATTTCTCATAAAGCGTGTTTTTATTCGGATGTTGTAAATAGGGCTCAATTAGTGGAGTAGCGATAACGAAGTCAACCCAACTAAAAGAAAGTATAAGCAAAATTATAATACCAATGAGAGTAGTCATCAAGCGGTGACAACAACATGGAGGAATCAACAAGCGGATATGGTAACCACCGGTGGTAATCGGGCCAAAACAATAAGAATGGACATTTCAAGAAAAGGAGATTCAACAATGATGGAAAGACGTCAAGACCAAAGACTGTTGTTAAGGAAGGAGAAGGACCACCTATTATATGCTTCAAATGCGGAGGAGAGGACACATCATCAAAGCTGCGCCGTCATGCAGTCAAAGCATGTTATAATTGTGGAAGAGAAGGTCACTTAGCTCGATTTTGTCGTTCACAGAAGACAAATTCAACTAGGATGGAGGCACCAAAGGTCATCCCGGACAAACCAAAGCCCGTAGTTTAAGAGGCGTTTTTTTTTTTCGTGACGAGGAACTGAATAAAATTATCACGGGTAAGTTAATCATAAGCTCTTGCGAAGTCTATACAAGTGTTAGATACCGGTTTTACCCACTCTTTTATTTCACCTAGTTGTGTTCAACGTTTAAATTTGATTAGAAGAGTTAAACTTTGACTTATTGGTTGAAACTTCGTTAGTAGGAACCTTCGTTACCTCCATCATTTATTAATCTTGTTGTTTCAAATAAACACTTTCGCGTTACTGTCGATATTATCTCTTTGAAAATACTTTCCTTTGATGTGATTTTAGGAATCAATTGGTTAACTACTCATTATTCTTTTTGTAAGGTTGTTAGCTTTCATATTCCTAACCAACTTTGTTATCTTTAATTCAAAGCAACCAAACCACTAAAGTCAATCATTGTCATATCAAGCCATAAGTAAAAAAGCCCGATCCTTTCGTTGTTGACTTCCTTGTGTAGAATGCCCGGCCGGACTTTACGTGGCGACGTCGTGAATGAAGATGGCAAGTTTATAGGTATCATTGTGAGATCTTATCTAGGTTAAGGGATAGAAGTCACAGTTGGTATCAATGTGACGTCTTATCCAAGTCTTGAGCGAAATAATGATTTTGAATGATATTTCTATCATTAATAAATTTCTTGGCGTATTCTTGAAGACTTCACAGCCTCTTGTGGCGCCCCCAAAATTAGGTATCGTCACCCATCTTGGGTCGCCACTTACATGGTACATAAATTCAAATACAACTTACTAACCTAAGCGTCGGTGTACAATCGACATAAAATGAGAGTTTGAATACAAATATTGTCTACTAGATATTATACAAACTCGAAAGAGTCCTCATTACAACTATTACCACACTATTTCACGAATAGTGAGGACTACTAATGCTATCCTCTCGGACCATTACTTCGTTCCCCCGACTCGTCCCGGCTATGTTCTCATTTCCTCAAGAGAATACGGTGAAAGAAAAGGTGAGCTCAACTAGCCGAAGAAGAAATATTATGACTAAGATAATGCGTAATCAATTATCATTAGCCTTCAACGGTGTTAAAGCGATAAAATACAATACAACCGGTTTAAGCTGCGGCAATGAATAAGCAATCCATTAAAAGAGTCAAGTAGAGAATAAAGTCTACTATCTTTTAGGTTTTAAAAAGGTTTTCATCAATTTTTATCATTTGAGACTCGATTTTAATAAATAAACCACCACATCTAATCATCCCACGTACCACGGTCAAGGATTTTCATCAAATTATCAATGGTCGCGACTATACCGAATCACCCCCTGGTCATAATCATACCAAAAACTATCCATCAACGCATTACGACCCATCGAGTACTTTTGTCACATCATTTATATCAAGTCGTGATTATCCAAGAATGATCCTCGGTCATAATCATACTAAGTTCATCTATGCACGTAAGCCAAAGATAACATAATATAACATGAGGATGATGACAATGACATAATAATTCAATAAAACAAGTTCAAGAATTATTTAATCCATGAATTATTAACGTCCAAATTGTCAACATGATCTTTGTTTTCGTAGAGAGTAAAATTCAAGAATGATCGGAAGAATATTTCCATGAAAAGATATTGGATGAAACGCAAATATCGAGGATATTCTACTAATTTCATGGAGTATAGAAGTCAAAGTTTTAACCAACCTGGGTATAATAAAGAATGGAATAACAAAAGAAATCACCATGCATGCGGTATTTTGCATAGGCAAAGGTTATTCTAATGAGAATAATAATAACGGAACAAAGTCGGTGAAATTCACAACCGACGGGATGTTCCAACAGAATAATAAAGATGGAAACGGATCCGGTGTAAAACACACAGATAGGATATTCCAAATGAATGATAAAGGCGGAACCGGTCGGTGTAAAACACACGCATACATGATGTTCCAACAGAATAATAAAAAGCGGAACCCGTGTCAAGGTGTAAAACACACGAGCAGGATGTTCCAATGTAATAATAGAAGAATGTCACCAAGTATAGGTAAATCAGCAGATATCTGAGTTATTCCAATGAATAATAAGAATGGAATAACATAAGGATTTCACCAAGTATAGGGTATGCCATGCGTATCAAAGTTATGTATAGGGTATGCCCTTTTACGGAGTTATTCCAAATGAATAATAGTGAATGGAATAATGAAGTCTCTTCTTGAAGAAAAGAATAACACACTACTAGTAAAAGAACCTGAATATAGAAGTAGTGAATGAAGCGAGAATACTCTTCTTCTTCTTCTATAATTTTTCTCTATAAACTTCTCTCTATAATTTCTCTCTCTAGAGTTTCAATGAATTCGTAAGAAAATAATGAAGGAATGAGCTTCTATTTATAGGAAAATGGAATGCATAAGTAATTAATCCATGAGCGGTCCAGATTGATTTACTTTAATCGACGGTCCATATTTAAAGAAAAATCTTTTAAATAAAATATAATATATTCTATTTATATAAAAATATTTTACTATGCAAACACTATGCAATACTATGCAAAACACTACAAAAAAACACTACGCAATACTATGCATAATAAAATATAATATATTCTATTTATAGAATAACTTTAATAAAGTATTCTATTTTATATAAAAGATGTTTCATTTTATTACGTTAATAATACGAATAAAACAAAACATCATTATCGCTATAATAATTCATATTATTAATCGTGATAATGGAATCAAACTGAGTGACTTCTCACATAAGCATCAATAATCAATCTAGTGTCTACTTTACGCAACCACGTACATGACATTGTACTTTTACTACCGAAAGTAGTTCAACAAAGAACTACCAGTAAAACTTCCGTAGTTATTTCAATAAAATATTTTTGTCATTTTCTCAATCCGACAATAATTACATTTTGTGGGTCCACCAATGATTGAGTAGTTATGCGAATATTCCCTGCTAAACCGAATATTCCCCGACCAATCGAATATAATATAACCACTTGCATACTTTGCAAAATTTATAAATACTACCCACAACTATAATATTATCTCAAATTCACACCATAATATTAAAAATTATTTCGACAAAATTTAAATCTTTATTGATAAAATCTGGGGTCTCACAATCTCCCCTCCTTATGGAATTTTGCCCTCGAAATTAGAGTACGTACCTGGTATGATAAAGAGATGAGGATACCTTGAATACCTTTATTGTTAAAAATATTAAATTCATCTTTGAAATCAAAGCTATTCATTAACAATTCATCTTTGCACTTCACAAGGCTAAAGATATACAATTTATAAAACCAATAATCTTTGAGACGCAGCGACTTAATAGTATCACGACCACTAATTATCCATGCACCACTAGCCGAGGATATTCGTGTTTTCAATTCTGGTCATGATTATACCGAATAATCCTTGGTCATAATCATACCAAGTCTATCAATGCACTACTGACCAAAGATGACTTTTACCACATCCGAGAATTAATATTTCATTCTTTGAGACTCATTTCAATAATTAATCCATATCATCGAATCATCCCCGCACTACGGCCGAGGATATTCATTAAGTATCACGACCACAAATTATCCATGCACTACTACCAAAGATAATTGTGTATTCATTAGATATCACTACCTAATAAATTATCTAAGCACTACTACCAAAGATAATTGTGTATTCATTAGTATCACGACCACAAATTATCCATGCACTACTACCAAAGATAATCGTGTATTCATTAGTATCACGACCACAAATTATCCATACACTACTACGACCAAAGATAGCTGTGTATTCATTAGTATCACGACCACAATTATCCATGCACTACGACCAAAGATAATCGTGTATTCATTAGTATCACGACCACAAATTATCCATGCACTACTGACCAAAGATAAGCGTGTATTCATTAGTATCACGACCACAATTATCCATGTACTACTACCAAAGATAATCGTGTATTCATTAGTATCACGACCACAAATTATCCATGCACACTACTACCGAAGATAATCGTGTATTCATTAGTATCACGACCACAAATTATCCATGCACTACTACCAAAGATAATTGTGTATTCATTAGTATCACGACCACAAATTATCCATGCACTACTACCAAAGATAATTGTGTATTCATTAGTATCACGACCACAATTATCCATGCACTACTACCAAAGATAATTGTGTATTCATTAGTATCACGACCACAATTATCCCTTACAAACTACCAAAGATAATCGTGTATTCATTAGTATCACGACCACAATTATCCATGCACTACTACGAAAAAGATAATCGTGTATTCATTTACGGTTATGATTATACCGAACAATCACTGGTCATAATCATACCAAGTCCATCTATGCACTACTGAGCCACGAGATGACTTTCAACATAATATAAGCGTGAGGATAATGATATAAAGAATCAATCAAATGAGATAAAGGATAAATATTAAACATTTATAATATAATTTATCCGAGATTCAAGAATATCCCCATGTTATCAATCACTTAATAATCTCATAATCTAATAACATTAATATTATAATAATATTTTAATCACTTCTTAAATTTATAAACAATTTATCTCAATTGTTTACGCTTTACCATATAATGCATTTAATCATTCAAAATGCCATACTCATAAAATATCATCACCAATTATCAAATCCTCATCAAAAAAATATGCATATATACTCTATATAGGATTCTTTAGCCATAAAATCCTATTTTCAACTTTGTTACTTCACATAACATATTTAACTCATATGTTCAGTAACTAAACTATTTTCATGAAAAATACCAAATCAGTCCCAAAATATTTCTTTCTGGGATTTAGCATAATATAGTCCCATAATGAAAATATATTTTTCTCGAATTTTAAAATTCATTTACTATTTTTCAAAAATCAATTTCCACTTAATTCCTTAAGAAATTAGCTACCTCAAGTTTAACTCCAAAAATTCCCAAATCTTGGCAGGACCTTACACATATTAACGTGAGCTTCCAGTTTAAATTTCATGGTCATCGGAGTTATAGAACTTCGGTTATAGCGTTTTTCGTCGGAAAAACCTAAATATTGAAATAGTCATAACTTGTTCATTTTAAGACAGAATGAGCTCATTTTTGGACAGGAGGTACTTTATACCATATACTTTCATGTCCCAAAAGGCCAGAATTTTTCTCATAATTTAAGTGGCCGAAATAGCCCTTAAAGTTTAAGGCAAGAGCATTTTCAAAATTTACAGCTTTGGCCTCCTTTGCTAAAATCAGTCCACACAAAAATCTACAACACCTTTTCCAGTAATTCCACTTGGATTAGTTAGGTAACTCATAGATCTAACTCTAGGACCTGACCACACTCATAAATTCAAAATATAATAGGAGATATGGTCAATTGAATTTCATGTTACGTTTTTTCACCAAAATCGATTTTCAACTTTTGTGATTTCTAAGAAACTTTCATGTTTTCACATAATAACCAACATAACTCATCATAACACTTACTAATACTTCATATACCCATAATTTTCATTAGTCCAATGCTTTTATTATGACTTTCATCATAATCCTCGTAAATGCAGATCCTTTTAGTTGAAGAAATATTTGAGGGTTTAAGAAATGGGTTTTTTGTCTTTGGAATTCGATACAAAATTCGATTTCACGCTCTAGGGTAGGCTAGGAAATCTTCAAGAATACGTAAGAAATTTATTAATGATATAAATATCATTCAAAAGCTCATTACTCTCGTCCAAGATTTGGATAAGACGTCACATTAATACCAATTGTGACTTTCATCCCAACTTTGGATAAGACGTCACAATGACACCTTACATAAATGTATAGTCAAAATTGTTTTAGAAATTAGAATCTTTGGGAAGTGCTCAAGGAAACCTTCGTACATGGGAGGCCATGCTTCTAGGTTATGATAGATATCATATGGCCACGTAATTATTCTTGGTTTACCCAATAGACCCCTAAAGAAAAATGAGAAGATTCTTATCATATTCTTCCCAATGGTGAGTCTTCTCTTGATTTATCATTATCTCCACTGTCTCAAATTGAGAATTATACTTCAAACAAACACCAAGATCATATAGGTAGTGCTCGTAAATATACTCAGCAAGTGGATGAGCACAACCCTGTCTTATGATGACACGAGGTTGTATGTGAGACCCCAGATTTTATCAATAAAGATTAAAATTTTGTCAAAATAATTTTTTAATATTATGGTGTGAATTTGAGATAATATTATAGTTGTGGGTAGTATTTATAAATTTTGCAAAGTATGCAAGTGGTTATATTATATTCGATTGGTGGGGAATATTCGGTTTTGCCAGGGAATATTCGTACAACGGCTCAATCATTGGTGGACCCCACAACAGAATTATTGTCGGATTGAGAAAATGACAAAAATATTTTATTGAAATAACGGCGGAAGTTTTACCGTTGATACTGTTGAACTACTCGGTAGTAAAAGTACAATAATACGTGTGGTTGCATAGTAGCACACGGTATTGATTATTGATGCTTATGTGAGAAGTCACTCAGTTTGATTCCATTATTTTCGATTAATAATATGAATTATTATAGCGATAATGACGTTTTGTTTTATTCGTATTATTAACGTAATAAAAGCGAAACATCTTTTATATAAAATAGAATACTTTATTAAAGGTATTCTATAAATAGAATATATTATATTTTATTATGCATAGTGTTGCATAGTGTTTTTTATAGTAGTTTTTTGCATAGTATTGCATAGTGTTTGCATAGTAAAATGTTTTTATATAAATAGAATATATTATATTTTATTTAAAAGATTTTTTTTAAATATGGACCGTCGATTAAAGTAAATCAATCTGGACCGTTCATGGATTAATTCTTATGCATTCCATTTTTCTATAAATAGAAGCTCATTCCTTCATTATTTTCTTATTTAATTCATTGAAACTCTAGAGAGAGAAATTATAGAAAGAAGCTATAGAGAGAAAATTATAGAAAGAAGAAGAGTATTCTCGCTACTTCACTACTTCTATATTAGGTTCTTTTACGGTAAGGATATTATTTGTTGTACCGTAAGTAAGGGTATTATTCTTTCTTCTTGAAGAGAACTTACATTATTCCATTCATTATTATTACGTTGGAATAACTCGTAAAAGTGGCATACCCTATACATAACCTTGTATACGCGGCATACCCTATACTTGGTGAAATCCTTATGTTATTCCATTCGCTTATTATTCATTTGGAATAACTTTGTATCTGTGATTTACCTATACTTGGTGACATTCTTCTATTATTCTTTGGAACATCACATGCATGTGTGTTTACAGGACTGGTTCCGCTTTTTATTATTACATTGGAACATCCTCATGCATGTGTTTTACATAGGACCGGTTAAAATCTTTATCATTCTATTGGAATATCCTATCATGTGTTTTACAGGATCCAGTTCCATCTTTATTATTATTCATTGGAACATCCTGCCGGTGTGAATTTCACACGACTTTGGTTCCGTTATTATTATTACATTGGAATAACTGCCTCATCTGGCATCCGCACCGCATGCGTGGTGATTTCTTTTGTTATTCCATTCTTTATTATACCCGGTTGGTTAAAACTTTGACTTCTATACTCCATGAAATTAGTAGAATATCCTTGATATTTGCGTTTCATCCAAAGATATCTTTTCATGGAAATATTCTTCCGATCATTCTTGAATTTTACTCTACTAAACAAAGATCATGTTGATAATCCGGACGTTAATAATTCATGGATTAAATAATTCTTGAACTTGTTTTATTGAATTACTATGTCATTGTCATCATCTTCATGTTATATTATGTTATCTTTGGCTTACGTGCATAGATGAACTCAAGTATGATTATGACGAGGATCATTTGGTATAATCATGACTTGATATAAATGATGTGACAAAAGTCCTCGATGGCTTTGTAATGCGATGATGGATAGTTTTTGTATGATTATGACCGAGGGGTGATTCGGTATAGTCATGACCATTGATAATTTGATGAAAATCCTTCGACCGTAGTACGAGGATGATTAGATGTGGTGGTTTATTTATTAAGTCGAGTCTCGTGATAAAAATTGATGAAAACCTTTTAAAACCTAAAAGATAGTAGATTTTATTCTCTACTTGACTCTTTTAATGGATTGCATATTCCGATGCAGTTAAACTGGTTGTCTATTGTATTTTATCAGTTTAACACTGTTGAAGGCTAATGATAATTTATTCTCGCATTATCTTAGTCATAATATTTCTTCTTTGGGCTAGTTGAGCTCACCTTTCTTTCTTCGTTCTCTTCGTGAAATGAGAACATATTTGAGACGAAGTCGGGGAGCGGAGTAATGGTCGGAGGATAGCATTAGTAGTCCTCACTATACGTGAAATAGTGTGATAATAGTTGTAATGAGGACTCCTTTTGAGTTTGTATAATATCTAGTAGACAATATTTGTATTCAAACTCACGGTTTATGTCGATTGCATACCTATGCAGTTAGGTTAGTAAGTTGTATTTGAATTTAAGTACCATGTAAGTGGCGACCCAAGATGGGTGGACGTATACCTAATTTTGGGGCGCCTTTGTCAGTATCGAGCTTAGGATATGATCCCTGCTAAGATGCTGAGATAAGAACTAGGAGGGGAGGCGGAAATTCCTTCGCTAGTATGACCTACCTAAGTTTATTTGTTATTTAATTGGTCACGTAGGAGTATAGGGATAATATTTGATATATTAATTAACCCTTATGTTGTCGCAGTGTTTGGAATTGGCGGTGAAAATATTCACAATGGAGTGAATGTAAAGATTGTGACACCTTTAATCACTAATCAGTTAATGCGAGTGTCGACGAGGAACAAATTAGAGATATCCACGTAGTGAATGAAGAACTAATTGTTGCACTGAGCTAGTTGCAGAGGAGAGGTAAGCGGTGAGAGTGAGGAAGAAGAGGAAGAAGAGGAACCCGAGGAGAATTGGTTAGAAGAAATTTATGATCAAAACTTAGAATTACAAAAATCGTGTTCGTGAGCTAGAAGAACAGTTGAAGAAGCGGCAAACGGTCGTGGAACAAAGGGATACAACAATTCAAAATTGGGTTACCCGATATGTGATGCTCTAACAAAATCACGCTTTTTGGCGGGGTGTAAGATATTAAAGTTGGAATCGAGAATTTAAAAATCAAAGATCGCCTAAAAGAAGAAACAATGAACGAAGGAGAAATAGGCGATGCATGGGTAAAAAGTCGCACAACGCGTTGATAGTGTAGAAAAGACGTTCGATCCAATAAAGCCAAAATAGATGAAATGGACTTTGCTTTTTGAATGGGGAGAATTGGGAGAACCCAACATCAATTCGGAATTACCTCATGCATAGCGGGCCAACCCGAATTCGATATGGATCGGAGAATAATGATTCAAATCATGGATCGAGAATATGAAGAAGCACTTAAGGGTGGAATGTACCTATAGTAAAGTCAAACTCGATAATTTAAGCGAGGCGTTTATTTAGAAAACCCGAACGAAGTTATTACGGGTAAGTTAATTATAAATTAATGCGAAGTCTATACTTTATTCAATACAAGTTCTACCCACTCTTTTATTTCACCTAGTTGTGTTCAACGTTTAAATTTGATTCCAAAGAAGTTAAACTTTGACTTATTGGTTGAAACTTCGTTAGTAGGAACCTTCGTTACCTCCACTGTTTATTAATCTTGTTGTTTCAAATAAACACTTTCACGTTACCTGTCGATCTTATCTCTTTGAAAATACTTGCCTTTGAGGTAATTTTTGAAAACGATTGATTAACTACTCATTATTCTTTTTGTAAGGTTGTTAGCTTTCATATTCTAACCAACTTTGTTATCTTAATTCAAAGTAACCAAATCCTAAAGTTAATCACTGTGATATCAAGCCATAAGTAAAGAGCCCCGAACCTTTCGTTGTCGACTTCCTTGTGTGGAATGCACCGAAGCCAGACTTTCTGTAGGCGACATCGTGAATGAAGATGGCAAGTTTATAGGTATCATTGTGAGATGCTATCTAGGTTAAGGGATGAAGTCACGATTGGTATCAATGTGACGTACTATCCAAGTCTTGGATGAGAGTCACAGTTTTGAATGATATTTCTATTATTAATAAATTTCCTGGCGTATTCTTGAAGACTTCTTAGCCTACTTAGAGCGTGAAATCGAATTTCGTATTGACCCCAGTATAAAACCCATTTCTTAAACCCTCAAATAATTCTTCAACTAAAATGAACAGTTTACGTGGTTTATGATGAAAGTCATAATAAAAGCATAGGACTGATGAAAATCATGGGTATATGAAGTATTAGTAAGTTTTATGATGAGTTATGTTGGGTAGTATGTGAAAACATGAAAGTTTCTTAGAAATCACAAAGAGTTGAAAATCAAATTTTGGTGAAAAACGTAACATGAAATTCAATTGACCATATCTCTTATTATATTTTGAATTTTTGAATGTGGTCAAGTCCTAGAGATAGATCTATGAGTTACCTAACTAATCCAAGTGGAATTACTGGAAAAGGTGTTGTAAATTTTTGTGTGGACTGATTTTAGCAAAGAAGGCCAAAGCTGTAAATTTCGAAAATGCTATTGCCCAGAAAATTTAAGGGACTGTTTGGCCACTTAAATTATGAGAAAAATTCTGGGTTTTTGGGACATGAAAGTATATGGTATAAAGTACCTCCTGTCCAAAAATGAGCTCATTCTGACTTAAAATGAGCAAGTTATGACTATTTCAATATTTAGGTTTTTCCGATTTAAAACGCTATAACCGGAGTTCTATAACTCCGATGACCATGAAATTTAAACCTGGAGGCTCACGTTAACATGTGTAAGGTCCTGCCAAGATTTGGGAATTTTGGAGTTAAACTTGAGGTAGCTAATTTCTTAAGGAATTAATTAGAAATTGATTTTTGAAAAATAGTAAATGAATTTTAAAATTAAGGAAAAATATATTTTCATTATGGGATTATATTATGCTAAATCCCAGAAAAGAAATATTTTTGGGACTGATTTGGTATTTTCATGAAAATAGTTTTAGTTATGAACATATGAGTTAAATATGTTATGTGAAGTAACAAAGTTGAAAATAGGATTTTATGGCTAAAGAATCCTATATAGAGTATATGCATATTTTTTGAGAGATTTGATAATTGGTGATGATATCTTATGAGTATGGCATTTTTGAATGATTAAATGCATTATATGGTAAAAGCGTAAACAATTAAGATAAATTGTTTATAAATTTAAGAAGTGATTAAAATATTGTTATAATATTAATGATATTAGATTATGAGATTATTAAGTGATTGATAACATGGGGATATTCTTGAATCTGGATAAATTATATTATAAATGTTTAATATTTATCCTTTATCTCATTTGATTGATTCTTTATATCATTATCCTCATGCTTATATTATGTTGAAAGTCATCTACGTGGTTCTGAAGTGCATAGATGGACTTGGTATGATTATGATTGAGGATTGTTTGGTATAATCATAACAGTAATTGAATACACAATTATCTTTGGGCAGTAGTGCATGGATAATTTGTGGTCGTGATCTTAATGAATACACAATTATCTTTGGTAGTAGTACATGGATAATTTGTGGTCGTGATCTTAATGAATACACAATTATCTTTGGTAGTAGTGCATGGATAATTTGTGGTCGTGATACTAATGAATACACAATTATCTTTGGTAGTAGTGCATGGATAATTTGTGGTCGTGATACTAATGAATAGACAATTATCTTTGGTAGTAGTGCATGGATAATTTGTGGTCGTGATCTTAATGAATACACAATTATCTTTGGTAGTAGTGCATGGATAATTTGTGGTCGTGATCTTAATGAATACACAATTATCTTTGGTAGTAGTGCATGGATAATTTGTGGTCGTGATACTAATGAATACACGATTATCTTTGGTGCGTAGTGCATGGATAATTTGTGGTCGTGATACTAATAAATACACGATTATCTTTGGTAGTAGTGCATGGATAATTGTGGTCGTGATCTTAATGAATACACAGTTATCTTTGGTAGTAGTGCATGGATAATTTGTGGTCGTGATACTAATGAATACACGATTATCTTCGGGTCATAGTGCATGGATAATTTGTGGTCGTGATCTTAATGAATACACAATTATCTTTGGTAGTAGTGCTTGGATAATTTGTGGTCGTGATCTTAATGAATACACAATTATCTTTGGTATGAAGTGCATGGATAATTTGTGGTCGTGATCTTAATGAATATCCTTGGCACATGTAGTGCGCGGGGATGATTCGATGATATGGATTAATTATTGATTTTGAGTCTCGTAATGAAATATTAATTCTGGATGTGGTAAAAGTCATCTTTGGTAGTAGTGCATTGATAGACTTGGTATGATTATGACCAAGGATTATTCGGTATAATCATGATCAGTAATTGAAAACACGAATATCCTTGGCGATGGTGATGGATAATTCGTGGTCGTGATACTATTAAGTCTGCGTCTCAAAGCATTATTGGTTTTACTGGGTTGTATATCTTTGCTTTTGTAGTGCAAAGATGAATTGTTAATGAATAGCTTTCGCGCGATTTCAAAGATGAATTTAATATTTTAAACGATAAAGGTATTCAAGGTATCCTCATCTCTCTTTATCATACCGTGTATCGTACCCTAATTTCGAGGGCTAAATTCCATAAGGAGGAGATTGTGAGACCCAGATTTTATCAATAAAGATTTAAATTTTGTCAAAATAATTTTTTAATATTATGGTGTGAATTTGAGATAATATTATAGTTGTGGGTAGTATTTATAAATTTTGCAAAAAGTATGCAGTGGTTATATTATATTCGATTGGTGGGGAATATTAGGTTTAGCGAGGAATATTAAATGCAACTGGCTCAATCATTGGTGGACCCTAGCAATGTAATTATTGTCGGATTGAGAAAACGACAAAAATATTTTATATGAAATAACGGCGGAAGTTTTACCGTTGATCTTTGTTGAACTACTTCGGTAGTAAAAGTACAATAATATGTGGTGGTTAGTATAGTAGCACGGTATTGATTATTGATGCTTATGTGAGAAGTCACTCGGTTTGATTCCATTATTGTCGATTAATAATATGAATTATTATAAGCGATAATGGACGTTTTGTTTTATTCAGTATTATTAGCGTAATAAAAGCGAAACATCTTTTTATATAAAATAGAATACTTTATTAAAGTTATTCTATAAATAGAATATATTATATTTTATTATGCATAGTGTTGCATAGTATTTTGCATAGTGTTTTGCATAGTATTGCATAGTGTTTGCATAGTAAAATATTTTTATATAAATAGAATATATTATATTTTATTTAAAAGATTTTTCTTTAAATATGGACCGTCAGATTAAAGTAAATCAAACTGACCGTTCATGGATTAATTCTTATGCATTCCATTTTCCTATAAATAGAAGCTCATTCCTTCATTATTTTCTTCTAATTCATTGAAACTCAGAGAGAAATTATAGAAAGAAGCTATAGAGAGAAAAATTATAAAAAGAAGAGTATTACATTACTTCCTTACTTCTATATTCAGGTTCTTTTTACGGTAAGGATATTATTTGTTGTACCGTAAAGGGTGTTATTCTTTTCTTCTTGAAGAGAACTTCTATTATTCCATTCATTATTATTACATTGGAATAACTTTTGTAAAAGTGGCATACCCTATACATACTTTTATATCGCTGGCATACCCTATACTTGGTGAAATCTTATGTTATTCCATTGCTTATTATTACATTGGAATAACTCGTATAATGTGGTTTACCCTATACTTGGTGACATTCTTATTATACATTTGGAACATCACATGCGTGTGTTTTTTACGGGACAGTTCCGTTTTATTATACTGTTGGAACATCACATGCATGTGTTTTACAGGACTGGTTAAAATCTTTATCATTACGTTGGAATATCCTATCGTGTGTTTTTACAGGATGCGGTTCCATCTTTATTATACATTGGAACATCCTGTTGGTGTGAATTTCACGACTTTGGTTAGATTATTATTATTACATTGGAATAACACATACATCACAAGATACCGCGTACGTGGTGATTTCTTTTGTTATTCCATTCTTTATTATACCCGGTTGGTTAAAACTTTGACTTCTATACTCCATGAAATTAGTAGAATATCCTTGATATTTGCGTTTCATCGATATCTTTTCATGGAAATATTCTTACGATCATTCTTGAATTTTACTCTCTTAAACGATGTATCATGTTGACAATAACGGACGTTAATAATTCATGGATTAAATAATTCTTGAACTTGTTTTATTGAATTACTATGTCATTGTCATCATCCTCATGTTATATTATGTTATCTTTGGCTTACGTGCATAGATGAACTCAAGTATGATTATGACGATGGGATCATTTGGTATAATCATGACTTGATATAAATGATGTGACAAAAGTCCTCGGTGGCGTAATGCGATGATGAATAGTTTTTGGTATGATTATGACCGGGGTGATTCGGTATAGTCATGACCATTGATAATTTGATGAAAATCCTTGGCCAGTAGTACGGGGATGATTAGATGTGGTGGTTTATTTATTAAAATTCGAGTCTCGGTGATAAAAATTGATGAAAACCTTTTAAACCTAAAAGATAGTAGATTTTATTCTCTACTTGACTCTTTTAATGGATTGCATATTAACGCAGATTAAAGCTGGTTGTCTATTGTATTTTATCGGTTTAACACTTGTTGAAGGCTAATGATAATTTATTACGCATTATCTTAGTCATAATATTTCTTCTTGGGCTAGTTGAGCTCACCCTTTCTTTCACCGTTCTCTTCGTGAAATGAGAACATATTTGAGACAGAGTCGGGAGCGGAGTAATGGTCCGAAGGATAGCATTAGTAGTCCTCACTATATTACGTGAAATAGTGTGATAATAGTTGTAATGAGGACTCCTTTTGAGTTTGTATAATATCTAGTAGACAATATTTGTATTCAAACTCACGGTTTATGTCGTATTGTACCACGACAGTTAGGTTAGTAAGTTGTATTTGAATTTTATATCTGCAGGTGTAAGTGGCGACCCAAGATGGGTGACGATACCTAATTTTAGGCGTCACATTGATGTCATTGACATCTTGTATGATAGTGGCAAAACACTCTTTCAACGTTGGGTTCGCGCCACCCTAGTTGATTCACCAAATATAACTACTAAATGATGACCACCGATTCTATTCCATCTGTTACCCGCATTTCGACCTAGCTACACTCTTTATTACCCGAAAGGAATTGTGAAGCAAAAGGGTTAATTAATATATCAAATATTATCTATACTACTCGTGAGACCAATTAAATAACAAATAAACTTAGGTAGTCATATTAGCGAAGGAATTTCCGTCTCTCTCCTCCTAGTTCTTATCTCGCATCTTAGCTGTGGATCATATCCCTAAGCTCGATACCAACCATGACGCCCCAAAATTATGTATACGCCACCCATCTTGGGTCGCCACTTACATGGTACATAAATTCAAATACAACTTACTAACCTAGCTGTTGTATGCTAATACGACATAAAGCGTGAGTTTGAATACAAATATTGTCTACTAGATATTATACAAACTCAAAAGGAGTCCTCATTACAACTATTATCACACTATTTCACGAATAGTGAGGACTACTAATGCTATCCTCCGGACCATTACTTCGTTCCCCGACTTCGTCCCACCTATGTTCTCATTTCCAAGAGAAACGGTGAAAGAAAAGGTGAGCTCAACTAGCCCAAGAAGAAATATTATGACTAAGATAATGCAGAATCAATTATCATTAGCCTTCAACGGTGTTAAACCGATAAAATAAAAATAAACAACCGGTTTAAGCTGCGCGGAATAAGCAATCCATTAAAAGAGTCAGTAGAGAATAAAGTCTACTATCTTTTAGGTTTTAAAAAGGTTTTCATCAATTTTTATCACGAGACTCGATTTTAATAAATAAACCACCACATCTAATCATCCACGTACCACGGCCAAGGATTTTCATCAAATTATCAATGGTCACGACTATACCGAATCACCCTTTGGTCATAATCATACCAAAAATTATCCATCATCGCATTACAAAAGCCACCGAGTACTTTTGTCACATCATTTATATCAAGTCACGATTATCTAGAATGATCCCCGGTCATAATCATACTAAGTTCATCTACGCACGTAAGCCAAAGATAACATAATATAACATGAGGATGATGACAATGACATAATAATTCAATAAAACAAGTTCAAGAATTATTTAATCCATGAATTATTAACGTCCAAATTGTCAACACGACATCGCTTTCAGAGAGTAAAATTCAAGAATGATCGAAGAATATTTCCATGAAAAGATATCGATGAAACGCAAATATCAAGGATATTCTACTAATTTCATGGAGTATAGAAGTCAAAGTTTTAACCAACCGGGTATAATAAAGAATGGAATAACAAAAGAAATCACCACGCATGCAGACTTTCAGATGTAGACAAAGTTATTCTAATGTAATAATAATAACTAACTAAAGTCGTGAAATTCACAATCGATGTGATGTTCCAATGTATAATAAAGATGGAACCTGATCCTGTAAAACACACGAGATAGGATATTCCAAATGTAATGATAAAGATTTTAACCAGTCCTGTAAAACACATGCATATGATGTTCCAACAGAATAATAAAAATCTTAACTGTGTCCGGTGTAAAACACATGCATGTGATGTTCCAATGAATAATAGAAGAATGTCACCAAGTATAGGTAAATCACAGACACAAAGTTATTCCAATGTAATAATAAGCAATGGAATAACATAAAGGATTTCACCAAGTATAGGGTATCACAGACAAACAGTTATATATAGGGTATGCCACTTTTACAAAAGTTATTCCAAATGTAATAATAGTGAATGGAATAAAGAAGTTCTCTTCAAGAAGAAAGAATAACACCCTCACCGTAAAAAGAACCTAATATAGAAGTAGTGAAGTAGCAGAATACTCTTCTTCTTTCTATAATTTTCTCTATATACTCTCTCTATAAATTTCTCTCTGTAGTTTCAATGAATTCGTAAGAAAATAATGAAGGAATGAGCTTATTTATAGGAAAATGGAATGCATAAGAATTAATCCATGAACTATCTGTATTGATTTATTTTAATCTGACGGTCCATATTTAAAGAAAAATCTTTAAATAAAATATAATATATTCTATTTATATAAAAACATTTTACTACGCAAACACTATGCAATACTATGCAAAAACACTACGCAAAACACTATGCAACACTATGCATAATAAAATATAATATATTCTATTTATGTAATAACTTTAATAAAGTATTCTATTTTATATAAAGATGTTTCGCTTTTATTACGTTAATAATACTAATAAAACAAAATGTCATTATCGCTATAATAATTCATATTATTAATCGACAATAATGGAATCAAACCTGGTGACTTTCACATAAAGATCAATAATCAATACCGTATGCTTATTATGCAACCACACGACATCGCATTTTTTACTACCGAAAGTAGTTCAACAAGAACTACTCGGTAAAACTTAATAGTTATTTCAATAAAATATTTTTGTCGTTTTCTCAATCCGGCAATAATTTCATTGTGGGGTCCACCAATGATTGAGCTAGCCATACTTAATATTCCTCGCTAAACCTAATATTCCCTAACCAATCGAATATAATATAACCACTTGCATACTTTGCAAAATTTATAAATACTACCCACAACTATAATATTATCTCAAATTCACACCATAATATTAAAAATTATTTCGACAAAATTTAAATCTTTATTGATAAAATCTGGGGTCTCACACCTACCCTAGAACGTAAAATCAAATTTTGTATTGACCCCAGTACAAAAACCCATTTCTTAAACCCTCAAATATTTCTTCAACTAAAATGAACAGTTTACGTGGTTTATGATGAAAGTCATAATAAAAGCATTGGACTAATAAAAATCATGGGTATATGAAGTATTAGTAAGTGTTATGATGAGTTATGTGGTTATTATGTGAAAACATGAAAGTTTCTTAGAAATCACAAAGGGTTGAAAAATCAGATTTTTGGTGAAAAACGTAACATGAAATTCAATTGACCATATCTCCTATTATATTTTGAATTTTTGAGTGTGGTCAAGTCCTAGAGTTAGATCTATGAGTTACCTAACTAATCCAAGTAGAATTACTGGAAAAGGTGTTGTAGATTTTTGTGTGGACTGATTTTTAGCAAAGGAGGCCAAAGCTGTAAATTTCAAAATGCTACTGCCTTGAAACTTTAAGGGACTGTTTCGGCCACTTAAATTATGAGAAAAATTCTGGGTTTTTGGGACATGAAATTATATGGTATAAAGTACCTCCTGTCAAAAAAATGAGCTCATTCTCGACTTAAAATGAGCAAGTTATGACTATTTCAATATTTAGATTTTTCCGGCGAAAATGCTATAACCTTGAGTTCTATAACTCCGATGACCATGAAATTTAAACTAGAAGCTCACGTTAACATGTGTAAGATCCTGCCAAGATTTGGGAATTTTTGGAGTTAAACTTGAGGTAGCTAATTTCTTAAGGAATTAATTAGAAATTAATTTTTGAAAAATAGTAAATGAATTTTAAAAATTCGAGAAAAATATATTTTCATTATGGGACTATATTATGCTAAATCCCAGAAAAGAAATATTTTGGGACTAATTTGGTATTTTTCATGTAAATAGTTTGAATTACGAACATATGAGTTAAATATGTTATGTGAAGTAACAAAGTTGAAAATAGGATTTTATGGCTGTGAGAATCCTATATAGAGTATATGCATATTTTTTGATGAGGATTTGATAATTGGTGATGATATTTTATGAGTATGGCATTTTGAATGATTAAATGCATTATATGGTAAAAGCGTAAACAATTGAGATAAATTGTTTATAAATTTAAGAAGTGATTAAAATATTATTATAATATTAATGTTATTAGATTATGAGATTATTAAGTGATTGATAACATGGGGATATTCTTGAATCTCGGATAAATTATATTATAAATGTTTAATATTTATCCTTTATCTCATTTGATTGATTCTTTATATCATTATCCCTTACGTTTATATTACGTTGAAAGTCATCTGGGTCTCAGAAGTGCATAGATGGACTTGGTATGATTATGACCACGGATTATTCGGTATAATCATGACCGTAATTGAAAACACGAATATCCTTAGCCAGTAGTGCATGGATAATTCATGGTGTCGGTAATAATTTCACCGACTGGTTAGTTATTATTATTCATTGGAATAACCTGTCATGCAAAGTACCGCATGCATGGTGATTTCTTTTGTTATTCCATTCTTTATTATACCCGGTTGGTTAAAACTTTGACTTCTATACTCCATGAAATTAGTAGAATATCCTTGATATTTGCGTTTCATCCAAAGATCTTTTCATGGAAATATTCTTACGATCATTCTTGAATTTTACTATGTAAACGAAAGATCATGTTGACAATTTGGACGTTAATAATTCATGGATTAAATAATTCTTGAACTTGTTTTATTGAATTATTATGTCATCGTCATCATCCTCGTGTTATATTATGTTATCTTTGGCTTACACGCATAGATGAACTTAGTATGATTATGACCGAGGATCATTCTTCGGTATAATCACGACTTAATATAAATGATGTGACAAAAGTCCTCGATTGGCTTTGTAATGCGTTGATGGATAGTTTTTGGTATGATTATGACCGGGGTGATTCTAAGATATAGTCATGACCATTGATAATTTGATGAAAATCCTTGACCGTGGGTACGGGGATGATTAGATGTGGTGGTTTATTTATTAAAATTTGAGTCTCGTGATAAAAATTGATGAAAACCTTTAAAACCTAAAAGATAGTAGACTTTTATTCTCTACTTGACTCTTTTAATGGATTGCTAATTCTCATTGCAGATTAAACCGGTTGTCTATTTTATTTTATCAGTTTAACAACTTTGTTGAAGGCTAATGATAATTTATTTCGCATTATCTTAGTCATAATATTTCTTATTGGGCTAGTTGAGCTCACCCTTTCTTTCATTGTTCTCTTCAGAAATGAGAACATATACCGGAGAGCCAGTGAACGAAGTAATGGTCCGGAGGATAGCATTAGTAGTCCTCACTATTCTCGTGAAATAGTGTGATAATAGTTTGTAATGAGGACTCCTTTTGAGTTTGTATAATATCTAGTAGACAAAATTTGTATTCAAACTCACGGTTTATATTAGATGTACACCGGCAGTTATATTAAGTAAGTTGTATTTGAATTTATGTACCATGTAAGTGGCGACCCAAGATGGGGTGACGTATACCTAATTTTGGGGGCGTCACACATACAATAATTTTGTATCCTTCAATTTAACTACTTCTTCCCACTTTTAATAACTTGCTCCTCCACAATTTATTTACATACAATAAATATATAATACCTGTGACGCCCCCAAAATAGGTATACATCACCTATTACGAAGTTTCAATACATGGTATGTAAACAACTACAACTTTATTATTACAACAAGAAAGCTGTGAGTTTGAATACAAATATTATCTTCTAGACAATATCTATACTCAAATAAATCCTCATCACATTTATTGATACATTATTTTACAAAAATGGTGAGGACTACTAAACAATCCTTTCTAAAACCTTCATTCCATACCCGACTCGTACTCGCTTATATTCTCGCCTCCCGAGAAGAAAAAATGGAACAAAAGGAAAAGGTGAGCTCAACTAGCTCAATAAAGAATATTATGACTAAGATAATATACAACAAATTATCGTTAGTCTTCATGAGGAAAAATCTAATAGTAATACAATAGACAACAAATTTTAAATCAATATTCGCAGATGAAATAATAATTCATTAGAAGAGTTAAGTAGAGAATGCAAACTACTATCTTCTACATGTATGAATTTAAAAGTTCATCGTCTATCTTTTATCCCTCGTAACATCAATCAATATACATACGGAATCAAATATTCATCTTTGACTACTCTGAGGCCAAAGATATTCATCGATTGGTCATGTTCATTTAAACACTGTTCATCTTTACTCACTGGCCAAAGATATTAATCGATCGATCATGTTCATCTCAACACTGCTCATCTTTGCACTCTGAGCCAAAGATATTCTTCAGAAATCATTCATCTTTGCACTACTGAGCCAAAGATATTCAATAATATCATCATTTAAGGCGAGGATGATGAAAATATTTTAAAGAAAGCGAATCCGATTGAAACAAAATGACAAGGATTAAGGATTAAGGATTCGATTACTTTGTTTTATCCATGTTCAAAAAATACCTCAAAAATAATCATAGTGGTGTAAAATTCAAGAATGATCAAAACATGGATACAATCAAAGCTAGTATCCGAATAGATATTTTGGACAAAAGAAGAAATTTTATTTTTGGTGAATAATTATGTCGATATCGTGAATAGTCTTAGTATACGTGAATAAGTAACTCAAACACCAAAAGATAGAAATTCCACAAAAAAACATCTTCACGCTTTCATGAATAGTACTCGTGAATAGTAACTCGTGAATAATAACTCATGAATAGTAACCCCGAGCATGAAAAAGTTCCAAATTTGATAAAAGTTCCAACCAATATTTCAAAGACATAATGATATTGAAGAAATAATATCATTTGAGAAGAAAATAACATCCTTACCTCGAAAGATTAAGACTTCTAATTTGGAATCTGATATATAGTCAAGAGAAACTCAGACCGCCTAACAATACTCAAAGTATACTCAAAATACTCACAAGAATACGCTCGATAATATAGAGAGAAAACTTGAGTTTACGGTGTGATTTTCAATTCTAACCTAAGCACCTATTTATAGGAAAATGCTTAGAACACCAAAGCAGAAAATTTAATAAAATAATAATATTTCTTAAAAATATTCAAGCCCACCTTAGAAATCTTATTTCAGATCATTTATAACACATGTGAGCCACTCAATTACAACAAAAAAATGTTTTTCTTACAAAAAATATTTTAAACTCCAAAAATCAATTATTCCGGAATTTCAGAACTTCAATAATTCATAATAAATAGCCCTTTCATCAGAAAATTTGAATCTCGCGAGTTTTTATAGGAAATTCAATTCTCTACAACTTTGCAGAAGAAAGTTTTTCCAAATTCCAAACAGAAATTGATCGAAATCCACAAACAGACGATTTTACAAGTTTATAATCAAATTTCGACCAATAAATGGGGTCCAATGGCGACATGTTTAACATGTTTTAAATATTTATTGCAACAAAAATACTCCTCCTCCTCGTATACTCATATATCCCACATTCGTTTGTAAAAATATCACCATTATTATATTATTAAAATATAATAATAGATTTAAATGAATTATTTTATCGAAAAAGATAAAATTTCAATTTTCAACAATTGTCACAATAAAAATTTTCTCCATCTATATCCATTATAAAATCAATATTTTTCTCATCATATGAATCAATAATTAATTATTCACAAATAATATTACTGTAATCACAATATCGATATTAATGACGCGCAGGTTCTGTGAAAGAGGGCTTTTCAATAAAATTTCTTCACTACTTGGGCGCAATTAGGTGTAACCAAACTCTCCTTAGAGCGAACTTTCTAGACATTGCCAATAATGTTATCTAATAATATTATTCAGATAATATGAATTATTGCTTCGATAATGAAAAATATTGTGTAATGACAATTATCAAACAACAAAGAATATAAAATATCAACGCAGCAATTATTGAATCGATAAAATAAAAATCTTTGAGCAGTAATATCGCAACCATTATCGAAAGTAGTGCCTTCTTACGTAAGAATCAATAATTGGTGCAATACTGGTGTCTTTCTCGTGTTTTAACCACCGAAAGTATTTTAACAAAGATTAATCAGAATAACTACGCAGTTATTTTTAAACAACTTATATTTATGCGTTTTCTTCATCCAATCGCTTTCAGTTATGGGGCCCACACATGGTTGTCTTGGTGCATACGAATATTCCCTGACAAAGATTTAATATTCCACGACCAAAACGAATATTCAGCACAAAATGAATATTTTATAACCACTTGCTTATTTTGAAGTATTTGCGTATTTTACCCCTAACTATCCACATTAATCAAATCAACCCTTACTATTTTAAAATAATAAATAGAGAAAATTAAATTTCATTAATAATAAGTTGGGGTCTTACAATACCAATGTATTTATTAAGCATAAACATCACATATTGCACAGCTCTTACTCATTTATGCAATATTATATCGCACAACAAATTATCTAATAAGATTTTTTTTATTTAATTCTTATTTTAATATTTACCAAAAATCTGGATTATCACAGAGGACATTAAGACATTGATTATTTATTTAATTAACTTATTAAAACTAATTTCCCAAAAACCAACAACGACGGAAAACATATATATATATATATATATATATATATATATATATATATCAAATCAGATATCTTATCTTCTTCACTTTTCTTATCACACTTTTAATGAGCGGATTCGTGACGATTATCAGTTATATACAATCGTCGTCTATACTTTTTTAGCGACGCTATATATGTTGTCCGTCGCTAAAAGTATAGTACGACGATTGTATGGTGTATAATCAAATCGTCGCCGTGTCCGTCGCTAAATGGGGTGGAGGATAAGTAAGATAAAGATATGATGATTGATCTTTCTCTCTCTCTCTATATATATATAGGGATCATCCATAATATTTATTTGTTATGAATCTTTATAAGGCATAAATCATCTATATCATTGAAAAAAAAAGTAACAATTATAATTAGAAATTAAAAATCGATGTCCGCTATTAATAGTAGCGGACGGTAAAAAAGAATACATATCATCCAATATTAATAGTAACCAACAATAATCAGGATAAGAGTTTGACGTTTAGGTTTATTAACTAGGGACATTTATGATTTATTAACTCCATTTTTAATTGGGTTAATAGTTTACTAACTTTATTAATTCCTTATTAATAAATCTTAAATTCTAGTTAATAAATCATATATATATACCTCATCATTACAAAAAAGACAAACAAAAAAATGAGTTTACTCTTGTTTTTAAGCAAACAAAACAAGCTACTCAACGCGTAGATCCAAATTGAAAGTCACATATGATAATTTTTATAATCAAGTAATTATAAAATTAGTTTAGCAGAACTCTCATTTTAGATGAAACATAAATTTTATATCTTAAAAATAATAATACCTTTATGATAAAAAGAGAATATAAAATAATGTAGATAATAATTATTGTTATAATCATTGGAACAACTCATATATGATAGAAAATTCACTAATTATAATCTGATACATAATTTTTGTCTAATTTTTTGTAATCATCTTTTGCTTTCTAGAATTACTCCTTAAAACAAAAGCCAATTTCAAATAGCATACACGTTCCGGTCACCCACTTGTAAAAAAATAAACATATATATCAAATATTTAATCTGGCAATTTAGCCTTATAAGTCTTATATAGTTGGAGGACTTCTTGTATTAAATAACTTATGAAAAGGTAATTAATAACTAACTTAATACTCATTGGAGAATTAGCAACAAAATTAATCATTGTCGAAGAGATTTTAGTTTGTGATTAAAAGTCTTGCTTTAATTCTCATTTAAGTGAATTTATTTCTTCAGTTATAAGACTTTTAATAGATTCTCACTTAAGTGAGATGAGTGAGTTTATTTCTTCTGTTAAATTATGTGATTAAGTATAAACGATCCGGATCAAGTGCATACTCTTTATCTTACTCATTCGTGTTCATTTCCCTTTAGCGATTTTAACGATGATGGTTCGATTAAATATTAACCGTCGCTCATACTTTTTAGCGACGCTATATGTTGTCCGTCGCTAAAAGTATGACGACGATTTGTATTTAACCAAAATCATGTCAATGGGTCCGTCGCTAAAGGAAAAAATTAAAGTGAATAAGATAAGATGATCGACTCGATCCTTACTTCTAAATATAAGATCTCATGTTCTATAATTTCTTCCACTATGAAAAATTTATATTACTACCTCCATTCTTAAAAAATTATCGTTTAAGGTTTTTACACATATATTAAAAAAATATCATTTATCAAGTAAAATTTATTTAAAATTCCATCACTACCCCTTTATGGAAAGTTGAAAACTATTAATATAAGGGAGAGAATTTCTTGGGACAATAAGAGAAGGTAGGAGTAATATAGGAAAGTAAATAATTTATTATTCTCGAAAGTTATAAACGATAACTATTTTGAAATAAATTTTATCTTCTAAAACGATAATTTTTTAGGAACGAAAGGAGTATAAAATATATAGTGTTCCTCAAAAGTGAATTTTTGGAAAAGAAAACTAGCCCTTGGATAATGATAGCTCCCCCACTAAGCAAACACAAATATCGATCGCCACCAAATGTATAAGTATATTAAATTTAGTAAATTGTTAAATTTATAATAAAAAATATTATTTTTATAACAAAAATATGTTATAAATTTTATAACGATGATTTTTATCGTCGTTATACATCTGCAACGATACTTTTGTTATAAAAATAATAAAAAGTGTTATGAATTTAATAATTTTCTAAATTTACTCTCTCCTTTACAATTCATTATAAAATAAAATAAAAATAAGTTGTGTGGAGGCCCACCTATAACTTTGAATAACCTCACTCTAATTCTTTTTTTCCTTTTATAGGGCATTAAAAAAAAGAAGGAATAAATGTGATGTATCATATATTTACTCTTTATACCCCAGAAGTCAACCTTATCACGTCAACCACATTCCAAGATCCAACCAAGCAAACCTCGTTACGTCGTCGTTTTACCCGTTAACTCCCTTGACCTCCCGCCAATCAAGTACGAAAAACACATTTGGCGGACATGAACCCCACCAATTAAATCCACTTTAATTCTCTTCCTCACATCCGAGCTGGCTCGTCACAAGTTGTCCGTTACATTTCCAAAAGTCGACGACGTACTCAGCACACACACATATAGAGCCAGAGGAGAGAGAAGGAGAGATACAAATTGTTCAGAACGACGGCGTATTAAGTGTTTAACTTTTCCGATGAACTAAAAATCAGTGATGATGGCTATCGATGAGGATAAACCACCGTCAGACGGTAGAGTTTGGAGATTATTCAAGCTGCCGTTTCGAAACTCCGGTAATTCAAACCCGAAGACGTCGTCTTTGTCTTCCTCTCAGCACAATCAGCAGCTACAGAGTCAAAATAATACACAAATCGAAGGCTCGAATGGCCAAAGCAGCTCGAGCAACTCTGTCTCTTCCGTTGCCAGATCTCTGATTCCCACACGGCGTCGTTTACGTCTTGATCCCTCTAATAAGCTCTATTTTCCATGTTAGTTTCTATATTTTCATTTTTCTAGTTTTGAAGTTTCGGACTTGCTTTTTGTTAGTAGATGTACGTGTCTGAATTTGTGATATGTGCGATCTAATCGTTTTGGCCTTGATCACTCTTTCATTTGCTTAATATAGTTGAATCCTATGCTTTAAATACATTTTAAAAGGAGCTGAGAGATTTGTTTTGTTAGTTCACTTAAATATGTGGAGATTAAAGTATATTTGAATTTTGGTTTATAGGATATACAATAGGCTTTAATTATACATCTTAATAGGCTTTAATAGTATATTTTAATTTTGGTTTAATGTGGTCAGGAAACTTTTAATTGCAATTTTTGCCAAAAATAAACTTAAAAACCAGTTGCTATTATTCAGCCAGAAGAATTTTGGAGATAGAACTAAGAAGTGAATACTTAAATACATATAGCTTGATTAAGGTTGGTTGGTCATTATTTAGTTGGAATGGAATTGGAAATCTCAGATTTTGATTACACATGTTGAGTAGTCAGGATATAGTTTTGAATTAGAACAACAGGGAAACACTTTAGTTTTTTAAGTATTGTTTTGATTTAGGATATTCATATGGTAGAAGGAAAATGGAAACTGAAAATAGGTAGCCTAGAGGTTTCAAGCTGGTGCCAACTTGGGGCATGATGAGGAAACTAGTCTATGATGACTAGCATTTTTGCTAAAAGTACTGAAATGATTATAAGGACAAACTTAATAAGTTAAAGAAGAAACTTCTGAAAAACACTTATCCACCATTTAGTTTTTCTGATCAGGAGCAAAATAGGAAGTGGCGTCTCTAAGAGAGAAATTGTGGATGCCCAAGCTCAACAAAACTATGAACTCGAATGTGTTGAATGACATTTACTTTTAGCATAACTCCTTAGGTTTTCGGACTCCTGGTTTCTAATATCTCTTCACTTTTTAGTATTGGAAATCAACTTTCAATCTCACATTACTTGTCAGATCTTCATTGTTTTTGTTCACATATAGATGCTAATGTATAAGGATATGTGGTTAGTGTATTTAATAGGTTTATAGATGTTATGCATCTTCTTTTCTTATTTTAATGTTGATCTTCTAATGTAATATCTTAGTGCCTCATAAGATGCTTGTTTTACTCTTATATCCCTTCTAGATGAACCTGGTAAGCAAGTCCGAAGTGCTATTAGGATTAAAAATACAAGCAAATCTCATGTAGCTTTCAAGGTATGCCACAACAGTTTGTAATTTGCTTTCCTCTCTTTTGCCTTGCTGCTTTTTCTGTGGATATAAATGTAGGGCCGATTACATGTAGTTCTATAATAAAAAAATACTTTGTCTTTCATCTTAATCATTTAATCATTATTATTTGAAGTTTTGAACCTAATTGATGTTTTGTTTGTGTTGCTTTAGTTCCAAACGACTGCACCAAAAAGCTGTTTCATGCGTCCTCCAGGGGCAATTCTTGCTCCTGGTGAGAGTCTTGTAGCTACTGGTAATTTCTTATACGAGTTTATCTCCAGTGTTTTTTTTCATAATAGTAGAAGTGTTTAGCATGTATACTCATCAATATATGTATTTACATATATAATTACAATACATGATATGTACAATATATATCTACGTTTAAAAGTCTGCTAGTTTAGATAATTATGAGTCTTTTTATCTTTCTCCATTAAGTTGTAAGTTTGTTCCTTTTTTACTTTTGTTGAATCATCTAGTTTTCAAGTTTGTGGAGATCCCAGAGAACAATGAAAAGCCAATGGATCAAAAGAGCAGGGTGAAGTTTAAAATCATGAGTCTGAAGGTGAAAGGACCAATGGACTATGTTCCTGAGCTGGTTCGTCTTATACCTATTCTGATGGCTGCTTCCTTTTGTTATTTTATTAGTATAGCCAGATTTGGTATCCAGTGTTGCATTTAATTTAGTCTTGGTAAACATGGTTGGGTTGTGCCGTTTTGGTTATGGCATTATGTAATGTGGAATTCCTCTGATGAAGAGGACTTTCACATTGCTATGACTTTTTTCCTTTTTATTTTGGGGTGGTGGGGGTGGGGGTGGGGGTGGGTGTGTTAGGCTTCTTTAGTGCCGGTCTTGACTCTGATGAATCTTTTTGTTTCATTTTTTTAACTCTAATAGTTTTTATATGTCTTTTTCAATTCAGTTTGATGAGCAGAAGGATCAAGTGGCTGTAGAGCAGATATTACGGGTTGTATTTTTAGATGTGGAACGTCCTACCCCTGTAAGAGTTTGTGGGTTAATTCATTTATATTACAATGTGTTTATCTTCGTTTCTTTAGTGGAGTATTTCCCGTTGTTTATTTTATATGGACTGTATATGTCATTTCTGATGAGAGTTAGAGAAATTTGATTTTCTTTTCTGAAGAAGTTGTGCCTTTTCCGTTGCATTGTTATTTGTTGTTATTGACGTGTAATGCTGTTAGTTTGAGGAATACTGAATTATCAGATTGTTCCCACTTTTTCCCTAGGCTTTTGAAAAATTAAAACGCCAGTTGGCTTGGCTGAGGCTGAGGCTGCGGTTGAGGCTCGCAAGAAACCTCCGGAAGACACAGGTCCAAAGATTATTGGTGAAGGACTTGTCATAGATGAATGGGTGAGCTTTCAGTTAAACTTGAATTTATTCTCCTGCAGGTTTTTGTTATTCTATCGTTTTCTTCTCTTTTCTCATTCTTACTCTATCCTTAATTTATAGAAAGAAAGAAGAGAAAGATATCTGGCCCGACAGCAAGTTGAGGAAGTAGAATCGGTATAAATTGGATGTTTGTTGTTTGTTAAAGTGTGTTTTTCAGGTACCTATTGCTATGTTGTAATGTTGTTTATTGAAATGTATCATTCTCTACCTTCATTTTTTTGATTACAATGTGAAGGACACAAATTTTCTTCTGTTAAGTAATAACTACTATGGCATCTTTTGATGTGAAAAGTTAAAAAAGTTCAGTCTGTAACTTGAGGCACTGAGACTTGTGTGCCACCATCCAAACTTGTAGATAATGTATTTTAAAATAGTTCTTCTTTGACGCCGTATCGGAATATAATGTGTAACATAGAATATAATAAGCACTACGGTTTCGTCCATGTAGATCGTTGGGCATGCAGCATTATTCTGGCTTTCAATGGTATCCTCACGAGTTGTCTGCAGTCAAGAATCAGATGACCATCCGCAGGGTATTACCAAGTAGCATCCTTTATAATAAAATATAAATAATAAAAAATTATTATTATTTTATCTATTATACAAAAATAGTTTCATTTGTAGTATATACAATTATTAATAATGTATTTTCATTTCATTTTGTAGTATATACACTTATTAAAATTATGATGACAAATATAAAAATATTATGTCATTTAATATTACCATTAATAATAAAAATGAATATTTTTGTAGAACAAAACAATCTACAAATGAAAAACAATTTATTGTGAAACATAAGGAATAATAAAGTCACCAAATGTATATAGATTTCAAAAGTAAATAATATAAAATACTTCTTCCGTTTCAATTTATAAGATGATTTTTTTTTACTTTTCAAATTCAATTTTAGATAGTCTCGTACTCAAAATTACTGAGATTTATTAAATATTATAATTGTTAGTATTTTATAGACAGTTTATAATGGCTTGAATAAAATTAAATGAATTTATGTTAATTTTGAGTTTGAAATTGTCAAATTGATTTCAAAAAAACAAAAAAAATGATATTATATTTTGGAATGGAAGTACATAAAAATGACTGCGAAATTATTTTCAAAAACTTTATTTTGTGAAGTCACTAAATTATTATTATTTTTTAAAAAGGTCATTTTACTTAATATATTTTTTTACAAAAAATCAAGAGCGGGCCGGGCCATAGTGGATCCGCCCCTGATCATCCGGATGGCTTCCTATCTGTCTTTGTTTGATCAACAGGCTTAGGAATAGGAAATTCAATTGAAGAACAGGAAAGAAGAAGAGAAAAATACCAATCCAATTGGACAGATGGATGTATAGAGAAGAGAACTACTAATAAAGATTTTTTGAAAAATTGCCATTTTCAAAGGGGTTGTAGTAAATTATGAATAGTTATGGACCGTAAACTACCTTTTCACCTTACTTTTTCGGTCAGTGAATACTACTTTTATGCTTTTGACCTTTATATATAGATAGATAGATAGACTTTTGGTATCTTCATAAACACTTTAATCGTATTGGTCAAGTCGCAAGCGAAGTTAAAATTTCCCTACGGCCGGCCGGCAAATCTCAGATAACAAGGCCTTTTGGCTCAATTGTTGGTCTCATTCTTAAATGTTTACTATAAATAGGAACTCAGAATGAATTAGCTAGCCACCACCTTATTGAGCTTAATTAGCAGCATTTAATTTCATTTCTCAATAGGAAACTATATATACATTACTAATATGGCTAACTTAAACAACAACAAAACTGCCTTGTTAGTTCTGATACTCTCTATTCTTCTCTTCATCGCAATCGTTGAAAGCAGGGCAGTTTTTCATAGTAAGTACTTCTTCAATTAATTAATCACCTTTTGTCAAGTTAATAATTTTCTTATTCAAAACCAAAATATATACTCTATCTATCTATATATCCTTTCTAAAATTACATACATATACATGCACTAACACTATACATATAGTGGTATGATCGTACGTACGTACTAAAAGCAAACATGTTTGTTTATTATTGATTCAACATCGATCCAGTTGGGCTGGTAAAGGCGGAATCAGGTCCTACTTGTGATTCAGTGTATGGAGTGAGAAGTGGAGACACTTGCTTTGATGTAGCTCAGAGTTTCAAATTGTCAAGTGCTGAATTTGATACCATCAATCCCAATCTCAACTGCACTTCATTGTTTGTTGGTCAATGGCTTTGCGTTGAGGGCACTGCTTGATAAACTACTCTCGTCGATCGCCACTGAAGTAACTGCATGCATGCTTGAATAATATATATGAAATAAAAACCTAGCTAGCTAGCTAGACAGACAGTTCTTATCTTAATATTATACCATCTAGTTAGCTGGCCTTTCTTCTTTTCGTAAATGGATATCAAAATGATGGATCCAGTATTGTACTTCCTTCAACTTCATTATGCTAAGTTTATTCAAGTCTTCATAATCTATGTGTCAGCTGTGCGTGCAGCGTGATTTCATTGAACACTAATTATTTCAGGAGTCAGTCTTAACGATCAAAATATATTGTAGCATTAATGAACGTACGGTACTTGAATATACATAAATATTATTGTTGTAATAAAAGAAAGCGTCGTTAACTTAACTTCAAGGCAATTGAATAAAATTTTTATCATGTAGTATTAATAATTCAACCCACATTTCAAACAAAAACTTTTCAAAATTCACTTCAAGCACTACAAGAAATATGGGTGGGATGTGACCCCTTTTTGCACCGCCTAATCCTTCACTTCTCCTAGTCGATGGTCCAACATTTGAATAAAAGTCAATGGTGGAACAATATTTTAATTAAAGTCACTATTGGTCTTCCATAATTACTCCATTCGTTCCTTAA
Organism: Panax quinquefolius; assembly: GCA_020205615.1. Lineage (NCBI taxonomy): Eukaryota > Viridiplantae > Streptophyta > Magnoliopsida > Apiales > Araliaceae > Panax > Panax quinquefolius. Next base: position 13,729,288 of record CM035163.1, read on the forward strand.
TATAGGTCGTTTTAGAGTTGTGCACAAGTGTTAAGGTAATGATTGTATAACATTAATTATAGTATCAATTGTCTATATTGTCCTTGTATTGAAATAATATATTGTTATTTATTAGACAAAAAATAGTGAGAGAATCAAAGTTACATTTAATACTTGGGGTAATATTGGAAACTATGCAATTAATGCTTACTTGAAATTCTCAAGCGACTTATATTAAGAAACAAAAATATTTTTCTAAAACGACTTATATTAAGGAACGAAGGGAGTAGTAGTTAGAGGCGGACCTATGCTTAGGGTGCTTGATAAAAATTGAATCAATCTGAATCTGAATGAAAAAATTGTTTGATAATTGACATCTCTGAAACATCTGGATGACAAAATTTTATTATTTTACCCCTCTGAAAAAATTCAAAATTGTTGTAAATTTATTTAATATTACTTAATATAATAGTTAATATTTTTTTAATTTTTTGATTTTTTTAATTTTTTTACTTCATTCAGCTGATCATTCAAATTTATTCAAATTAAAAAAATCGACTTAGTCATTCAAATTTCGTCCATCTTACCGATTCAAATTTATTCGAAGCCAAAACAAACCTTGACCGAATCGATTGAACCATTCAGATTTAGCTCTAAACAAACACCCCCTTAGTTTATTTTTATATATAGGTATAGGGAGAAACAAATTTGTAATTTAATAAATTTAAAGGGGACAGAATAATGGAAGAGTTATACTTAGAATAGGCAAAAAAAAATTTTTACTCTTAATTTTAAAATTTAAATGAATCTGTTTTGTAGTTTTCATTTGAGCTGTAAATTTGTTAATCTACTTTCCGCCTGCTGATGAAGAAGTTGGTAGGAGAAAATTAAACACATATTTATATTAAAATATTTTAAGTTAACTTCAAAAAATTAAAATTGAAGAGAATAAATTTTATTGTTCCAATGAGACGAAGTAGTTTTAAATTAAATGTATTACTTCCACCGTCCCCATAAAATATGGCTAAATGTATAATTTTTTATTTCAAAAAAGGTGAGATAAAATATATAAAGTGAATGGTACATATGTTATTTAGTGAGATCTATTAATATATAAAAAAAATAAAAGTATTCATATGACACTTTATCATGTAATGATCTTGTTGAGCCACTAAGGATAAATTTAAAACTTTTTTATTCTCTTTCCTCTACTCTTATTTTTCTTAATATATGTGCAAATTATATTTTGTTCATCTTTTTGGGGATGAAGGGAATAATTTATAACTTTGATATATTTAGTTTAGACATTTTTCGGATTTTTTTCACTTCAATCATCGTTTTGAAGATTATTTGTGTTATTAATTAATTATTTTTGTGATTGACCTTTTTTTAAAAAAAAAATATTATTAACTTGTTTAAAAGGATTAAGAAAAGAGGAAGATTGTGGCAGTGCTGAGATTCCTTTAGATTGATTAGTTTCCGACATATAACTTGGCTAGTTGGCTCTCCCGTAATAAATTGTGTGGATTAAAAGTTGTCGTCTACAAGTAACCAACTGGATATTATAGACTAGCCATAAATCGATTAACAAATTCTTGTTGAAGATTCATGGTAATAGAGTGATTTTAAATTAGTGTCACGCAAGTTGTATCTTTTAAGTTAATTAATGATGCGGTTGAAGAGCAAGCGTGTCAGTTTATGGAAAGATTTGATCAAGTGACAATTTGATAATTTCTGTCAAGTTTAGAGTGTCGGATTTTGGTGTTTTCAGAGTCCAATTTCATTGGAAACGGGCCAACGATCAAAAGTCACGAGCATTATGCTCGTTTTGCATGATTTTTTGGTCAAATTCCATCGTTTAGGCCTTCAAAATTATATTTTATTGTTTTCGGGTTATTTTTGTAATTTTCTTTATTAATTTTCCTTTTCCGTTTTGGATTCCGTTTTTAGGGTTTTGTTATTTAAGTGTTTGTTATGATGGGATCAAGCAATTTTTGATGAATAATAGATTTCTCTTATTTTCCAAAATTCTCTGAATTAGAATTTTGTTGCATATTTCCTGGAATTCGTAGAGTCAACGGGTTGTAGAAAGTTATCGTTGGCAATCGTGCGCGATTCAACAATTGATAACGATTTTTATTTACTTCCGCTACGCCAATTAAACTATCTATGCATGTTTGTTATGATTAATTTTTAAACTCATTGAGTTCTCACTTTTATAGTGTACATATTACCTCCATTTATTTAATTAACTATTGTTTTTAATTCATATTAAAATATTATGACTAAATAATTTACATTGCAATATAAATTGATATGTTACCAAGTACATGCTGCTGCAAATCAATTACAATGTTTGTTTCTATATCAAAATAAGCCACTATTTTTTTAAAAAAATGATAAAGACTAAAAATTGTATAACCATATTTGTACATAAAACAAGCAAAACTCAAAGTGGTAATAAGATCAGTGGTAAATGTGACGCCTCCAAAATAGGTATACATCACCCATTCTGAGTTGTCAATACATGGTACAGAAACAACTACAACTTTATTATTACAACAAGAAAAGCGTGAGTTTAAATACAAATATTATCTTCTGAGCAATATCTATACTCAAATAAATCCTCATCACATTTATTGATACATTATTTTACAAAATGGTGAGGACTACTAAACAACTCTCTAGAACCTTCATTCCATACCCGAGGCTAGTGCTTCGCTATATTCTCGCCTCCCGAGAAAAATGGAACAAAAGGAAAAGGGTGAGCTCAACTAGCTCAAGAAGAATATTATGACTAAGATAATATACAACAAATTATCGTTAGTCTTCAACAGGAAAAATCTAATAGAATACAATAGACAACAAATTTTAAATCATATATTCGCAATGAAATAATAATTCATTAGAAGAGTTAAGTAGAGAATGCAAACTACTATCTTCTATGTATGAATTTAAAAGTTCATCGTCTATCTTTTATCCCCTGTAACATCAATCAATATACATCTGAATCAAATATTCATCTTTGCACTACAGCCAAAGATATTCATCATTGGTCATGTTCATTTAAACACTGTTCATCTTTGCACTCTGGTAGCCAAAGATATTCTTCAGAAATCATTCATCTTTGCACTACTGTGCCAAAGATATTCTTAAGAAATCATTCATCTTTGCACTACTGAAGCCAAAGATATTCCATAATATCATCATTTAAGACCGAGGATGATGAAAAATATTTTTTTTAAAGAAACGAATCCAATTGAAACAAAATGACAAGGATTAAGGATTAAGGATTCAGACTTGGTTTTATCCACGCCCAAAAATACCTCAAAATAATCATAGTGGTGTAAAATTCAAGAATGATCAAAACATGGATACAATTAGAGTTAGTATCCGAATAAATATTTTAGACGAAAAGAAGAAATTTTATTTTTATTGAATAAGATCTAGTATAGGTGAATAGTCAGATACGTGAATAGTGCCAAGATACGTGAATAGTAACTCTCGACACCAAAAGATAGAAATTCCACAAAAACATCTTCACGCTTCATGAATAAGACTCGTGAATAAGTAATCGTGAATAAGAACTCATGAATAAGAACTCGTGAATAGTATAACTCATGAATAGTAACCCATGAATAGTAACCCCGACATGAAAAAGTTCCAAATTTGATAAAACTTCAGATCAACATTTCAAAGATAATGATATTGAAGAAATAATATCATTACTTGAAAAAAAATAATATCCCTTACCTCGAAGATCAAGATTTCTAGCTAGAATCTAGGGTATAGTTTGAAGGAAACTTGCACCGCCTAGCAATACTCAAAGTATACTCAAAATACTCACAAGAATACGCCTCGATAATATAGAGAGAGAAAACTTGAGTTTACGGTGTGATTTTCAATTCTAACCCAAGACCTTATTTATAGGAAATCGCTTAGAACACCAAAGCAAAAAAATTTAATATATTAATAATATTATTTTTCCACATCTTCCTACGCACACCATCAGCTGAAATCAACCACTAACACATGTCCCATAAGTGACAAAAAACGTTTTTCATGCAAAAGTTACTTAAAACTCCAAAAAATGATAATCAATTAATCCGGAACTTCAATAATTCATAATAAATAGCCCTTTCATCAGAAAATTCGAATCTCATGAGTTTTTATAGGAAATTCAATTCTCTACAACTTTGCAGAAGAAAGTTTTTCTAAATTCCAAACAGAAATCGAATCGAAATCCACAAACGGACGATTTTACAAGTTTATAATCAAATTTCATCAATAAATGGGGTCCACCAACATGTTTAACATGTTTTAAACATTTATTGCAACAAAAATACTCTTCCTCCTCGATACTCATATATCCCACATTCATTGTAAAATATCACCGTTAATATATTATTAAAATAATATATTTAAAATGAATTATTTTATCGTAAAAAGATAAAATATTAATTTTCAACAATTGTCATTTTTAAAATTTTCTCCATCTATATCCACATAAAATCAATATTTTCCTCATCATATAAATCAATAATTAATTATTCACAAATAATATTACAGAATCACAATATTGACAACTGTGCGCCTCAGAAAGATGGGGCTTTCAATAAGAATTTCTTCATCTGCGGCGCAATTAGGTGACCAAACCTCTCCTTAGATGTAACTTTCTAGACATTGCCAATAATGTTATCTAATAATATTATTGAGATAATATGAATTATTGCTTCGATAATGAAAAATCTTTGTGTAATGACAATTATTCAAACAAAGAATATAAAATATCAACGCAAACAATTATTAACTCAATAAAATATTGAAAGTAATTATCTGTAACCATTATTGAGTAGTGCCTTCTTACGTAAGAATCAATAATTGGTGCAATACCGTGCAAGTAATCGCTTTCAACAACGCGATTAGTGTGTTTTAAACTTTGGGTATTCCAACAAGATAATAAAGAATAATAACTACGTAGTTATTTAAAACAACTTATATTTGTCGTTTTCTTCATCCAATCGCTTCAGTTATGGGCCCACACATGGTCATTTATTGCAGCATTTAATACGAATATTCCCAAAGCATTTAATATTCCACGACCAAACGAATATTCCCTGACGATAATGAATATTTTATAACCACTGCTTATTTTGAAATATTTGTGTATTTAACCCTTAACTATCCACATTAATCAAATCAACCCTTACTATTTCAAAATAATAAATAAAGGAAATTCCTTTTTATTTAAAAATTTGAGGTCTTATAACCTCCCTCCTTATGAAATTTCGTCCTCGAAATCGACGCGACGTACTGTGTGTTTCGAAAAGGTGAGGATACCTCGCTTTCATTTCCGTTTCCAATTTCGTGTCATTTCCTCTATAGCATGATTCCTCCACAAAACTTTAACTTGTGGTATGACCTTTCTTAGCGTAGGACATGCTCCTTCCTATCCAAGATCTTGACAGTACCTCCTCATACGTTAAGTCTTCAAATTTATCTAAATCCCGGTTCTAACTCAATAATGTGGTTTGGTCTTTCACATATTTACTGAAATACAGATATGTGAAACACATTATGAACACGAGACATACTTTTGAGGTAACGCAAGTCTATAGGCTACATTTCCTACTCGGTCAAGAATTTGAAATGGACCAATAAATCGTGGATTGAGCTTTCCTCTCTTCCCAAATCTTGTAACTCCCTTCCATGGAGCAACTTCGCGCAACAATACATGATCCCCTACATTAAATTCCACGTCCTTTCGATGAAGATCCGCATAACTCTTTTGTCGATCTTTGCCGCTTTGTATATATCGTTATCGAATCATTTGGATCTTTTCGGTAGTCATACGTTTAACTAGGGTCCCAACAATGTTGCTTCACCCACCTCATCCCAACATATTGGAGAACGACATTTTCGTCCATATAATGCTCGAATGGAGCCACACCTATACTTGCTCGATAATCTGTTGTTGTAGGAGAATTCCACCAATGGTAAATACTTATCCCAACTACCCTTGAAGTCTAGGACACGAGTCTTAATAGATCTTCAAGAGTTTGAATAGACCTCTCGATCGATTGTCGTCTGGTTTGGGGATGGTATGCTTAGAACTAAATCGCAAATCCTGCGCCCATAGCTTTTTTGCAAGCTAACCCAAAATCTTGAAGTGAATCTTGGGTCACGATCCAAACTATGGATACAGTGCATGCCATGCAACCTCACAATCTCATTCACGCACATACTAGCAAGACGTTCAAGGAATAAGTCTCCCGACGCAAGAAATGAGCAGACTTGGTTAATCTATCAACAATAACCCAAATAAGATTGATGCCTTGAGAAACCGTAGGAAGACCCAGAACTTGAAATCCATGGTAATGTGTTCCCACTTCCATTCCGGAATCTCAAGTGGTTGCAACGGACCCTTAGGTACTAGATGCTCCGCCTTTACACGTTGACAAGTTAAACACATTGAGATAAACTTTGCAATCTCTCTTTTCATATTGTTCCACCAAAATGTATGTCGAAGATCACGATACATTTTAGTACTTCCAGGATGGATTGCAAATGGCGTATTGTGTGCCTCCATCATAATCTTGTACTTCAAATCAGAGTCGTTAGGAACACAAAGTCTAGAGTGGACTCAAGTATTCCTTCTTCATCAATTCTCGCTCCTAATAGCTCCTTCTCGTACTTTCTTCTTCATACGCATCGACTACCGATTGGTGGCTTGAGCAACCTTAACTTTTTCTATTAAAGTTGGCTCTACGCAGATACTTGACATCATCGCACTCGCTCCCCGTGATATGATCTTCTACTCAATGCGTCGCCTACCACGTTCGCTTTACTCAGGATGGTATTGAATAGTGTGGTCGTAGTCTTTCAATAGCTCGAGCCAACGTCATTGCCGCGATATTGAGTTCTTTTGAGTGAAGAAATATTTAAGGCTTTTATGGTGCGAATATATCTCCACTTTCTCCCCATATAGATAGTGCCTCCATATTTTTTAAACGATCGGGCCGCTAACTCTAGATCATGAGTAGGATAATTCCTCTCATACTCTTTTAAGTTGTCGCGAGGCATAAAGGCTATGACTTTCCCACGTTGCATGAGAACACATCCTAACCCTTTGCTCAAGCATCATTGAGATAACAAATCCATCCGAACCGGATGGTATTGTTAGAACAGTCTTAAATAAGTCTCCTCTTAAGCTCTTGGAAACTTTTCTCGATTCTTCGCTCCAAACGAATTTTGTATCCTTCCGAAGTTATTTGAGTTAATGGAGTAGCGATTCGAGAAAACCCTTCCACGAATCTCCGATAATAACCACTAAGCCCAAAAGCTACGACTTGATCCACCGACTTCGGTTTGCTCCCAACTTTGTATTGCTTCAATCTTCATTTGGATCAACAGATACTCCATGTTTCGACACCCGCGTGCCCAAGGAATGCTACTTCTCAAGCCGTAACTCGCATTTCTTCAATTTGGCATATAGTTGGTTTTCACGAAGCCTTTGGAGTACCAGCTTCAAATGGTGCTCATGATCTTCACGGCTTTTGGAATATATGAGGATGTCATCAATAAAGACAACAACGAATTGATCCAAATATTCCTTGAATACTCGGTTCATCATATCCATGAAAGCCGCAGGAGCATTAGTTAGTCCGAAAGACATGACTAAGAATTCATAATGCCCATACCGAAGTTCAAGGCGTCTTTGGAATATCCTCGATTCTAATCTTCAAATGATGATATCCGTAAGCTAAGATCGATTTTTGAAAAGAATTGTGCCCCTCAGAATTGGTCAAACAAGTCATCAATACGAGGTAGAGGATACCTATTCTTGATGGTGACATGGTTCAATTCCCGATAGTCAATACAAAGTCGATACTCCCCGCTCTTTCTTCTTTACAAATAAAACAGAGCACCCCAAGGAGATGTACTAGGACGAATGAAACCGATGTCCAACAATTCTCGTAGTTGGACCTTTAACTCTCAAGTTCAATAGAGCCATTCGATATGGGGTTTTAGAAATGGGCTTTGTACCAGTTCAAGATCAATAAAGAATTCAACTTCACGCTCGGGGGTAGACCGGGAAGTTCTTCAGAAATACGTCAGAAAGTCAATAACAACAGAATATTATTCAAATTTGACGTGTCTTTATTCAAATCCATAACATGGGCTAAGAAAGCTTGACATCCGTTTTTCAATAAACGAATAGCTTTATGATTAGATATGACAATGATTGATTTTAATGGTTTAGTTGTTTGAACTGCACAACAAAGTTGCTTAGGAATATGAAAACTAACAACCTTATTTAAAACAATCAATTTTGGCATGATGAGTAGTTAACCAATCAATCCCTAAAATCACATCAAAAGCAAGTATCTTTAAAGAGATAAGGTCGTTCAGCGGTAAGGTAATGGTGCCAACTTGAATCAAACAAGATTTATAAACAGTGGATGTGATGAAAGTTTCTCTAATCGGAGTTTCCACAGAGATAGGTCAAAGTCTAATTTCTCCGAGTCAAGTTTAAAGCGTTGAGCACATGCAGGAGAGATAAATGAATGGGTAGCACCCCAGATCAAGTAAGGTATAAACTTCGCAAGAATTTATAAATAGCTTACCCGTGATAACCTCGTTTGGGTTCTCGATTATGACTTCAGTCACAACAAACGCTTCTTCCCTAATCGTTGACTTTGACTTTTTCGGGATGATTTTTGAGTCACCGCCTCATTGAACTAGGTTTCGCCACTGCATAATCTCGAACGATATGTCCTTCCTTTCCACAATTATAGCATACCTTGAACTGTCAGGACATTTGGACCGATATGTCCTCTTTCCGCATTTATAGCATATAATGGGGTGGTCGTTCTCCTCCTTTAGAACCGATTCTTTCGCTTAAAGACCGCTGCCTTCACATGGTCGTTATTAAATCTCCTCTTTTAAAATCTCCTCCGATTTCGTTTCTTCTATTTTCACGGCCATGATTACCACCAGAGTGGTTACCATTTTTGTCCGTCTGTTTCTTTCTCCATTTGGTTATCATTATTCTGCTGATCGCTATCTCTGATACGATCCTCGTCAGGGTCCCTCAGTTGACCAGATTTCGTTATCTCGCTCTAATAATTGAGCCTCATTTACAACATCCGAATAAAGAAAAAATTTATGGGAGATGAGATATCGACGTACGCCGGGTTTCAAACCTCTAAGAAACATCCGCGTCATAACGTTCCTCATTCTCCACCAAATGAGGTGCAAACTCGGATAACTCGCAAACTTTGCCTCGTCATCGAGACACCGCCATGTTGTTTTGTTCCAATCGATGAACTCCACTTCCTTCATACGATTTAACACTTTCGGGAAAGTATTTGTCATTAAATAGCTTCAAACGTCTCCCAAGACATGCCGAGTGCGGTGGATGGATGGGTACGCTTTCATGACTCCCACCAAGAGTCCGCCTCGCCACGGAACATAAAGGTGGCGAATGGAACCTTCTGTTTCTCCGCATCCCAAGACATCGAATATCTTGGTAATTTGTTTGACCCATGTTTCCGCCATGATCGGATCCGCTTTCCTTAAATTCGTGGTCCCAACTCTTTGAATCGCTTGTTTGTGACAACCCGTGAATTGCTATCATTTCCTCCTCGTATTTTGAACACGAAGTCTCCTCGTCGATTTTGCATGAATCGCAAAAAAACTTCTAAACATCCCTCGCTCATCATCTCGCTTCAATGGTGTTGTTCACAGCAGAACATTGCCAAACTGTCAGACGCTCTCCTCGTTGGTGAGTACAGCATCTCCACGGCCTCATTTCCATTGTTAATATTCTCGATTCGACATTCTCAAATCTTGTCATAAAACAAGTGGTTAATTAAGGAAATCAATATATCACATAATATCCCTATATCTCGACCAACTAACAAATAAGCTTAGGTAGGACACACTAGCTGAAGGATTTACTCTGCTCTCCCTCCTAGTTCTATTCCCGATCTCCGCATGGAGATCATATCCCTAAGCTCGATACCAACCGTGACGCCCCCAAAATAGGTATACATCACCCATTTCGAGTTGTCAATACATGGTACGTAAACAACTACAACTTTATTATTACAACAAGAAAGCGTGAGTTTAAATACAAATATTATCTTCAGACAATATCTATACTCAAATAAATCCTCATCACATTTATTGATACATTATTTTACAAAAATGGTGAGGACTACTAAACAACTCTCTCTAGAACCTTCATTCCATACCCTGACTCAGCACTCGCTTATATTCTCGCCTCCCGAGAAGAAAAATGGAACAAAAAGGAAAAGGGTGAGCTCAACTAGCTCAAGAAGAATATTATGACTAAGATAATATACAACAAATTATCGTTAGTCTTCAACAGGAAAAATCTAATAGAATACAATAGACAACAAATTTTAAATCAATATTCGCAATGAAATAATAATTCATTGTAAGAGTTAAGTAGAGAATGCAAACTACTATCTTCTATGTATGAATTTAAAAGTTCATCGCTCATCTTTTATCCCTCGTAACATCAATCAATATACATCCGAATCAAATATTCATCTTTGCACTACTGTGCCAAAGATATTCATCGATTTGGTCATGTTCATTTAAACACTGCTCATCTTCAGACTACGGGCCAAAGATATTCTTTCAGTAAATCATCTTTGCACTATGGTGCCAAAGATATTCTTAAGAAATCATTCATCTTTGCACTACAGACCAAAGATATTCCATAATATCATCATTTAAGACTGAGGATGATGAAAAATATTTTTTTTAAAGAAACGAATCCAGTGAAACAAAATGACAAGGATTAAGGATTAAGGATTCGTACTTGGTTTTATCCACGCCCAAAAATACCTCAAAAATAATCATAGTGGTGTAAAATTCAAGAATGATCAAAACATGGATAAATCGAGTTAGTATCCGTAATAAATGTTTTAGACGAAAAGAAGAAATTTTATTTTTCGGTGAATAAGATCAGATATCGTGAATAAGGTCAGATATCGTGAATAAAGGCCAGTATACGTGAATAGTAACTCCGACACCAAAAGATAGAAATTCCACAAAAACATCTTCACGCTTCCATGAATAGTACTCGTGAATAAGAATCGTGAATAAGAACTCATGAATAAGAAACTCGTGAATAAGAACTCATGAATAAGAACCCATGAATAGTAAACCCGACATGAAAAAGTTCCAAATTTGATAAAAACTTCAGATCAACATTTCAAAGATAATGATATTGAAGAAATAATATCATTACGAAAAAAATAATATCCCTTACCTCGAAAGATCAAGACTTTAGCTAGAAGAATCTGATATGTATAGTCTTTGAAGGGAACTTGCAATCATCTAGCAATAGTCAAAGTATACTCAAAATACTCACAAGAATACGCCGATAATATAGAGAGAAAACTTCAGCTTCGGTGTGATTTTCAATTCTAACCCAAGACCCTATTTATAGGAAATTGCTTAGAACACCAAAGCGAGAAAATTTAATATATTAATAATATTATTTTTCCACATCTTCCCACGCACACCATCAGCTGAAATCAACCACTAACACATGTCCCATAAGTGACAAAAACGCTTTTTTCATGCAAAAGTTACTTAAAACTCCAAAAAATGATAATCAATTAATCCTAACTTCAATAATTCATAATAAATAGCCCTTTCATCAGAAAATTCGAATCTCATGAGTTTTTATAGGAAATTCAATTCTCTACAACTTTGCAGAAGAAAGTTTTTCCAAATTCCAAACAGAAATCGAATCCGAAATCCACAAACGGACGATTTTACAAGTTTATAATCAAATTCAAATCAATAAATGGGGTCCACCAACATGTTTAATATGTTTTAAACATTTATTGCAACAAAAATACTCTTCCTCCTCAGATACTCATATATATCCACATTCATTGTAAAAATATCACCAATTGATTAATATATTATTAAAATAATATATTTAAATGAATTATTTTATCGAAAAAGATAAAATATTAATTTTCAACAATTGTCATTTTAAAAATTTTCTCCATCTATATCCACATAAAATCAATATTTTCCTCATCATATAAATCAATAATTAATTATTCACAAATAATATTACGAGTAATCACAATATCGACAACCAAGCAGCTCCTGTGGAAGAGGGGCTTTCCAATAAGAATTTCTTCTTCTTTGGCGCAATTAGGTGACCAAACCTCTCCTTGTATGTAACTTTCTAGACATTGCCAATAATGTTATCTAATAATATTATTAGGATAATATGAATTATTGCTTCGATAATGAAAAAAATGTGTAATGACAATTATGAAACAACAAAGAATATAAAATATCAACGCAAACAATTATTAACTCAATAAAATATCGAATAAGAATTATCGTAACCATTATCGAGTAGTGCCTTTACGTAAGAATCAATAATTGGTACAATACAGGTGTGCAGTAATCGTCAACAACGCAGATTAGTGTGTTTTAACCTTTGGGTATTCCAACAAGATAATAAAGAATAACTACGCCAAGTTATTTAAAAACAACTTATATTTGTCGTTTTCTTCATCCAATCGCTCAGTTATGGGGCCCCACATGGTCGCAGGTCGTTGCATTTAATATTCCCCGACAAAGATTTAATATTCCATGACCAAACGAATATTCCCGACGATAATGAATATTTTATAACCACTTGCTTATTTTGAAATATTTGTGTATTTAACCCTTAACTATCCACATTAATCAAATCAACCCTTACTATTTCAAAATAATAAATAAAGGAAATTCCTTTTTATTTAAAAATTTCGGGGTCTTACAGTAAATCTATTAAGAGGGAAGAGTAGGCAGTGCCTATATTTTAATTTTTTTATATGTATAGAGACAAGGGCAAAAATAAAACTTGATAAACTTAAACTTATAGAAAAAAAATAACTTAAACTACCACTACGATAAAAAACTAAACAAACGAATATATAATGTAATTAAATTTTCGCTCTCTAACTCATTAAATTTTAACCCTTCACTTTAGTTTTCACTTTAGTTTTAGCTTAAAAAAATCACCCCAAAAATGAATCCTAAATCTGCTAGTCTCCACTTTTTCAAAGATACTCTTTTCCTTATGGTTATTTAAAAATTGAAGGAAACAAAAGTGTTTCTCCCTAACAAAATGAGTGATATATTTTACATGCATAACGGCCTTTAAGATGTGACTTTTACTTGCAAATGAGACTTGTTGAGGACGTGAATATTTAGACCCGGATACTATGGTGGGTTATAGTTTATGTGGAGAAGTTTTATCTTGTATAAGAATTTATTTTGGCAGTTCAACATTTTAAAGAATTAAATATTTTTAATTATATTTGATTTTCAACTTCTAAGAAAAGAGTCAAAATATAATTCGATTTCCTTTTTTAAAAAAGATTGACTATAATCTATTAAGGTATCTTACCTAATGAGAAATCTTATTCCTATACGGGAAAGGGTTTAAAAAAGGTGGTGTGATCACTATAAATACACGACTACACTTTATTATCGGGTACAATTTTATTTTACAGCACTAGAGCATCTCTTGGCGGCCCAAACTGTCAAACTTTTGGTGTTTATCTGTTTCTATGCAGAATTGTACGCGCTTTGATGATTGGAGCGTATTAACAGATTTTGACATTAACAAGACTGATGAAACTTTTTAATCATATATTATTCGGAGTAGGCTTAAAATAAAATTAAAATAGCGAGAATTTGTATGACAAGTTCGATTAATATTATAAATTATTTAAAATATATTTTAAAATTATTATTTTAGATTTAAAAATATTTTCAATTAATTTATAAAAATCAATAATAATTTTAGAAATAAAGAACATTATATTTTCTTAACCACTTTATATATAACCTCACCGTAATCTTGTTTGTGATAGATAAAAATCAAATCGAATCTTGAACTCTTTATAATATATATATATATAGAGAGAGAATTGGCTAGCCACACGGCCTTTTAATTATCCTAATATTACGAAAATATATATAATAACAACATTCATGGATTACGGAGAACATTAAAAACAATATAAACCATTATACAACATTACAACCCACAATTTTTCAAAGATCCATATTATGAAACAAGACGTACATAACTTTTGTACATAACATTTCGGTTCTGAAATAGGATAACGAAGGAGTTGTCATGGTAGATTAAAGTGATGTACTTGTGATTTGCCATGTAGTACAATAATACATTTGAAAATAGAGAAGAATCCACTTATTGAGCTTCTAAACAAAACAATGAATTTAACTACTATACCAATTATTTCTGTAAAACTAATACTCCTTCCGTCTCAAATTAATTGCTCAATTTTGATTTTTTAAAGTCAAATTGTCCATTTTTAAAATTAATCTTTTTACTATTTTTACTAAAATATAGGCGAAGAGATTATAACCAAAAGAAAGTATATACAATTTATTACTAATCCTAATTTTTATAATTTTAGAAATATATTTATATATATTTAATTATTAATTCTAAAAATAGTCAATTTGACTTAAAAAAGTTAAAATTGAACAATTAATTTGGGACAGAGGGAGTATTAATTTTGATCCAATATATGAGCTTTATGAGTATTTTTATACGAACACGCAGAATCCAAAAGTTGCTAAGTACTAAAAACGCTTGGACAAAACACGAGATATAAATAGTTGATAATATATTAATATCAACAAATGACTTGCTGAAATTAGGTTAGCAAACTAGAAACAATAAGTTTTGTACTTCTAGAGCTAGTAGCTAGACCTAAGTTTTATTTCCATGCATGATCCTAAAACAAAAGTTATAACTAATATTAAAACTTAAACCTAAATAGAAAATGCACGCTCAATCCTCTTTAGACGTCTAAGTTGCACCAACTTCTCCAACTCCTTCTTCACCTCATCAATCTCTTCCTCTCCTTTTTCCCTTATGCAATCACTCAGCTCCTTTGCTTTCTCCCTCACAGGTATTCCACTTTTCAGCAAAACCACCTGTTTGATGACAGCCGCAATATTCTCTCTTTCGAGGGTTCCATTTTCGGTTCTCAAAACCTCGACGCCGGCCCCTGCCTCCTTCACAAGTCTAGCATTAATTGGCTGGTCCAAATGCATGGGCATGGCAATTATTGGAACACCAAAATTCATGCTTTCAATGACAGAATTCCATCCACAATGACTAACAAAGCCCCAATGCTTTCATGCCCCAAAATCTTGGCCTGTGGAGCCCATCCTTCCACAACCAACCCTTTATCCCCTACCTTCTCAAGAAACCCTAAAGGCAGTACATTTTCAACCCTAATTTTCTCTCCAACAGGAAATCTTACTACCCATATGAAATTAACACTGCTCAACAACAACCCATGAGCTATCTCTTCAAAATCCTCCTCGGAGAGAAAATACTCGCTCCCAAAAGAAACAAATATCGTCGAACACTTTTTCTTCTTGTTAAGCCATTGGAGAATCTCCAAATCCTCCTCTTCAGTAACAGGCTCTTGAACCAAAGGACCAACATGTACTATCTTTTTCCTAGACAAACGACATAGATAATTACCATATTTTTTCTCCAACTCTTTAAAACCCTTGATGAGAACGATTCTAGTTGACTTTTCGAGACTATTCATAACTAAACGATTTTCAGCAGAATCTCTCATTAGGGTTACATGATCATCCTCATAATCGTGAAAATAAATATTAGAGAAGGGGAATGAAACACCTGGATTCTTGAAGGCATGAAGCATGTAAGAAGCCATCGTCGCACTAGTAGCAATAAACTGGACAGCCGGTATATTTTGCTCGGAAGCGGCCTCGGCTGGCCATGGCCTGAGAAAATCATATATGAGCAAGTCTGGCTTTAGCGTTTCGAGGATATCGGAAAAGTTGCTCCTTGCCGAGTCAAAAGCACTTTTGAGAGTGTCCATGAGAGCTGGTGGTAGGCCATTAGTGGTGTGGTAATGAGCAGGAAAATCTGGCGAAGTTGGAAGTTCAAGTTTTACAAGTTTGATTGAAAAATTTTCTCCAATTTTTTCTTGATTGAACCGAGATTTGCCGGTGTAGAACACAAATATACATTGAAGTTCCTTTGGCTAAGTTTTTTTCCTAGTTCTAGAAAGGGTGATATGTGACCATGAGCTAGCCATGGAAACAGTAAGACACTAATGTTGCGATTGGCACTCTCCATGAAAGCTTCACTTTCTCTCTTGTTTTCGATAATTTTTGACGTGCAAATGCTATGGAGGAGATCGGATTATAAAGTTTCATGGCTAGGGGTGACTTAAAGGAAAGTGTTTCTCAGAGAAGGAAATATTCAGAAGAATGGACATGCCTTTACTTGATTCTGAAAGAATATTCCACGGAGAGATTTTCGAAGCAATAATAATGACGGAAAGAAATTAGGATATTTTCAAAGATTTTCAGTTTCTTTTTCTTCCTTTGGTAATTAAGACCAACATCAATTACTTAAACCAATTATCCTTTAATAATTTGACTATAAGAAATAAACAAAATTCATAAACAGTGTTTAATTATACGTGGATTATATTGTTGATTGTTTTTATTGTAATTTTAGAAAATATTTTATTAGATAGAGTGGTTAATTTGTATTTTTGAACATAATAGTTGAATCGTTTGATGTTTGCATTATATTCATTTATCTTAATTAATATAATAGTAGTAGATTAATATCGGATGATTTTATTGGTTTATTTTATAGGCCTAAATATGAATTAATATCTTGAATTTTTAACTTTTTAATTTCAACTTTGAGAATTGTCTTCTCAATTTTTTCAAATATAAGATTAAACTCTTAATTTTTTTTTTTTTTCATTTTTGGGATTGTTTTCTCAATTTTTTCAATTAGGAGATTAAAGTTTTAATTTTTCTCTGCGTCTAATTGATAGTACCACAATACATATATATTTTCAAAAAATAATCAATATAATTTTAAATATTTTAAAATATATAAATGTAATACTAATTAAAATCTTGTTATTTCATAATCATCAATAATTAATATAATGACAATTTTATCCTTTTGGTATAAAAAATTAGGGCCTAAATATAGCCCCTCGAACTTTAAATTTATTTCATAATCATAAATAATCAATATAATTAATTTTTTATACCAAAAAGGAAAAATTGTCCTAAAATTTACTTTAAAAATTAATAATGGACTTATATTTACCCTTTTGGTACAAAAAATTAATTAAATAAATATTAATATGAGACTCAATATTACACATAAATATTTTTTAGTCATGTGTCGGTGTCATATAATCAATTTTCTGACGTGCCATTATTAATTAGGCGTAGTTAGAAAAAATTAAAAGTTTAATCTCCTAATTGAAACAAAAAATGAGAAGACAATCCCTAAAGTGGTAAAAAATTAAAAGTTGAATCCCGTAACAGAGAAAACTAGCTATCTCCAAAGTGGAATTTTTTTAAAAAAATTCAGGGTATTAATCCATTTTTAGTCATATTCTAAAACTATTTAATCTAAATAGTAATAGAATTTATATGTAATTAAGTAACAATAGATATATTAAAATTTTTTGCAATATTAAACCATTAAATAAAAAAACTTTATTGTAAATTAATATTACTTAATGTTATTATCAATGTACATTACGAAATATATTAAAGTATATATTATTAACTATAACATATTTTAATTAATATTAAAATTGAAACTGATATATGATAAGAGAATAAATTATATAAGAACTCGTAAAATTAGTGTTTTATACCATCCAATAATAACATGCCACGTAGGATATTTAGGAGAAGAACAAAGGATTTAAAATTTAGTATAATTGATTAAACAGTTTTACCATAGTAAATAGTAATTAAACAATATGGTAATTCATCTTAAATTCCTTGATCTCCTCCTAGATCCAACTACATTCCATACATGACATATTATTATTGGAAGGTATAAAATATTATGGATATATTTGTTTGTAAGGATTATACGTGGGATATGATTAATATTAATCTCAAGTATTGTTTGTTATCAAATTTAAATTTGGGACAATTAGTCTATAGATTATAAAATGACTTAATAGTTTTGGAATTATAATTCCCGGATTATAATCCTAAGATTATATAATAGTCATATGATTATAATCTCATGAATTATAATCACGAGATTATAATTATTGCAAACAAACATAACATATATATTTGTTTGCAAATATTACACTTAAGATTGGACTATTTGTGAGACCCAGATTTTATTAATAAAGATTTAAATTTGGTTTAAATAATTTTTTAATATTATGGTGTGAATTTGAGATAATATTATAGTTGTGGGTAGTATTTATAAATTTTGCAAAGTATGCAAGTGGTTATATTATATTCGATTGGGTCGGGAATATCTGGTTTAGTTAGGAATATTCGCACAACTACCAATCATTGGTGGACCCCATAATGTAATTATCATTTGATCGAGAAAACGACAAAAATATTTTATTGAAATAACGGCGGAAGTTTTACCGTGGTTACATCGTTGAACTACTCGGTAGTAAAAGTACAAGAATACGTGTGGTTGCATAAAGAAAGCACTACCTGATTGATTATCGACGCTTATGTGAGAAGTCACCGGTTTGATTCCATTATCATTCGATTAATAATATGAATTATTATAGCGATAATGACGTTTTGTTTTATTCGTATTATTAACGTAATAAAATGCGAAACATCTTTTATATAAAATAGAATACTTTATTAAAGTTATTCTATAAATAGAATATATTATATTTTATTACGATAGTGTTGCATAGTGTTTTTGCAGATAGTGTTTTGCATAGTATTGCATAGTGTTTGCATAGTAAAATGTTTTATATAAATAGAATATATTATATTTTATTTAAAAGATTTTTCTTTAAATATGGACCGTTAGATTAAAGTAAATCAATCTGGACCGTTCATGGATTAGTTACTACGCATTCCATTTTCCTATAAATAAGCTCATTCCTTCATTATTTTCTTCTTAATTCATTGAAACTCTAGAGAGAGAAATTATAGAGAGAAGTTTATAGAGAGAAAAAGAAAGAAGAAGAGTATTCTCGCTACTTCACTACTTCTATATTAGGTTTTTTACTACGGTAGAAGGGTGTTATTCTTTCTTCTTGAAGAGAACTTCATTATTCCATTCACTATTATTCCGTTGAATAACTCGTAAAAGTGGCATACCCTATACATAACCTCAGACACGCCAGATACCCTATACTTGGTGAAATCCTTATGTTATTCCATTGCTTATTATTCTCATTGAATAACTTCGTATATGCGAGTTTACCCTATACTTGGTGACATTCTTCTATTATTCGCATTGGAACATCCATCATGTGTTTTACAGGAGGACCTGGTTCCGCTCTTTATCATTCCATTGAATATCCTATCGTGTGTTTTACACCGGATCTGGTTCCATCTTTATTATTCTGTTGGAACATCCCGCTTAAGCGTGAATTTCACCGATTCGGTTCCGTTATTATTATTCTCGTTGGAATAACTCGCTCATGCAAAGTACCGCATGCATGGTGATTTCTTTTGTTATTCCATTCTTTATTATACTCAGTTGGTTAAAACTTTGACTTCTATACTCCATGAAATTAGTAGAATATCCTCGATATTTGCGTTTCATCCAAAGATCTTCTCATGGAAATATTCTTCCGATCATTCTTGAATTTTACTCACTAAACAAAGATTATGTTGACAATTTGACGTTAATAATTCATGGATTAAATAATTCTTGAACTTGTTTTATTGAATTACTATGTCATTGTCATCATCCTCATGTTATATTATGTTATCTTTGGCTTACGTGCATAGATGAACTTAGTATGATTATGATCGTGGATCATTCTAAGATAATCACGACTTGATATAAATGATGTGACAAAAGTCCTCAAAGGGTCTGTAATGCGTTGATGGATAGTTTTTGGTATGATTATGACCGGGGTGATTCGGTTTAGTCATGACCATTGATAATTTGATGAAAATCCTCGACCGTGGTAATGTGGATGATTAGATGTGGTGGTTTTTATTTATTGTCGAGTCTCAAAGAATAAAAATTGATGAAAACCTTTTAAAACCTAAAAGATAGTAGACTTTATTCTCTACTTGACTTTTTAATGGATTGCTTATTCCACCGCAGCTTAAACCGGTTGTCTATTGTATTTTATCGGTTTAACATCGTTCAAGGCTAATGATAATTTATTCGCATTATCTTAGTCCTAATATTTTCATTGGGCTAGTTGAGCTCACCCTTTCTTTCACCGTTTCTTCGTGAAATGAGAACATAGTCGGGACGAAGTCTGGGAGCGGAGTAATGGTCCGCAGGATAAGATTAGTAGTCCTCACTATTCTCGTGAAATAGTGTGATAATAGTTGTAATGAGGACTCCTTTTGAGTTTGTATAATATCTAGTAGATAATATTTGTATTCAAACTCACGGTTTATGTCGTATTGTATACCTACGCTTATATTAGTAAGTTGTATTTGAATTTATGTACCATGTAAGTGGCGACCCAAGATGGGTGATGTATACCTAATTTTGGGGCGCCACAATTGGTATCGAGCTTAGGATATGATCTCTCGCTAAGATGCGAGATAAGAACTAGGGGGAGAGGCGGGAATTCCTTCGCCAAGTATGACCTACCTAAGTTTATTTGGTATTTGATTGGTCATTCGTAATATAGGATAATTTGTTAAATGTCAATTAACCCTTGTTTTGTGACAAAGTGTTTGAGAATGGCATCCGAAAATCTTTGAGATAAGCAATGAAGCACATGAGAGTGTTGATTCGGGATTCAAACAAAAGGGTAACCACCAACAACACGATAATAATCATACTGGTGGCAACGGCTATCGTAACAATGATAACCATCGTGGGGAAATTATCATGCTAAGAATGGTAACCACTTGGTTGTAATCATGGCAAAGATAGATAATAAGTTGAAATTTCAAGAAGAGAAGGTCATTTAGCTCGATTTTGTCGATAGTGAAGTCAAGTTCAGTGGGATAGTGGCACCAAAGGCGGACACGACAAAACAAAAATCGGTGGTTTCAGGAAGAAGCGTTTTTATTGACTTTCAAAAGTGGGTAACCCGAACGGTTAGCACAGGTTAGTTAATTATAAATTCTTGCTAAGTCTATACCTTATTAGATACGGTTCTACCCATTCTTTTATCTCTCTTGCTTTATGCTCAACGCTTAAATTTGACCGAGAAATTAGACTTTGATTTATCTATTGAAACTTCGTTGGGAGAAACCTTCGTTACCTCCAATCGTTTATTAATCTTGTTGTTTCAAATAAACACTTTCACGCTACTCCGTCGATCTTATCTCTTTGAAAATACTTGCCTTTGAGGTAATTTTTAAAAACGATTGATTAACTACTCATTATTCTTTTCGTAAGGTTGTTAGCTTTTATATTCATAACCAACCCGTTATACTTAATTCAAAGTAACCAAACCCTAAAGTTAATCACCGTTATATCAAGCCATAAGTAAAGAGTCCGATCCTTTCGTTGTTGACTTCCTTGTGTGGAATGCATGAAGCGGACTTTCTCAGAGGCGACGTCGTGAATGAAGATGGCAAGTTTATAGGTATCATTGTGAGGTGCTTTATCTAGGTTAAGGATAGAAGTCATGCTTTAGTATCAATGTGATGTACTATCCAAGTCTTGGATGAGAGTAATGATTTTGAATGATATTTCTATCATTAATAAATTTCTTGACGTATTCTTGAAGATTTCTAGCCTACCCTAGAGCGTGAAATCGAATTTTGTATTGAATTTCAAAGACAAAAAACCCATTTCTTAAACCTCAAATATTTCTTCAACTAAAAGGATCATTTACGTGGATTATGATGAAAGTCATAATAAAAGTATAGAACTAATAAAAATCATGGGTATATGAAGTATTAGTAAGTTTTATGATGAGTTATGTTGGTTAGTATGTAAAAACATGAAAGTTTCTTAGAAATCACAAAGAGTTGAAAATCGATTTTAGTGAAAAACGTAATATGAAATTCAATTGACCATATCTCCTATTATATTTTGAATTTTTGAATGTGGTCAAGTCCTAGAGTTAGATCTATGAGTTACCTAACTAATCCAAGTGGAATTACTGGAAAAGGTGTTGTAGATTTTTGTGTGGACTGATTTTAGCAAAGGAGTGCAAAGCTGCAAAAACCGAAAAAAGCTTCGCCATGATTTTAGAGAGGCTGTTTCGGCTACTTAAATTATGAGAGAAAATTCTGGCCTTTTGGGACATGAAAGTATATGGTATAAAGTATCTCCTGTCCAAAAATGAGCTCATTATGACTTAAAATGAGCAAGTTATGACTATTTCAATATTTAGGTTTTTCCGAAAAACGCTTATAACCGGAGTTCTATAACTCCTCATGACCATGAAATTTAAACTGAAAGCTCACGTTAACATGTGTAAGGTCCTGTCAAGATTTGGGAATTTTTGGAGTTAACCTTGAGGTAGCTAATTTCTTAAGGAATTAATTAGAAATTGATTTTTGAAAAATAGTAAATGAATTTTAAAAATTCGAGAAAAATATATTTTCATTATGGGACTATATTATGCTAAATCCCAGAAAAGAAATATTTTTAGGACTGATTTGGTATTTTTCATGAAAATAGTTTAGTTACTTAACATATGAGTTAAATATGTTATGTGAAGAAAAAAAGTTGAAAATAGGATTTTATGGCTAAAGAATCCTATATATAGAGTATATGCATATTTTTTGAGAGATTTAATAATTGGAGATGATATCTTATGAGTATGGCATTTTGAATGATTAAATGCATTATATGGTAAAAGCGTAAACAATTAAGATAAATTGTTTATAAATTTCTAAGTGATTAAAATATTGTTATAATATTAATGATATTAGATTATGAGATTATTAAGTGATTGATAACATGGGGATATTCTTGAATCTCGGATAAATTATATTATAAATGTTTAATATTTATTCTTTATCTCATTTGATTGATTCTTTATATCATTATCCTCATGCTTATATTATGTTGAAAGTCATCGTGGCTTTTGTAGATGGACTTGGTATGATTATGACGTGGATTGTTCTTAAGATAATCATAATCAGTAAATGAATACACAATTATCTTCGGTAGTAAAGTGCATGGATAATTTGTGGTCGTGATACTAATGAATACACAATTATCTTTCGTAGTAGTGCATGGATAATTTGTGGTCGTGATATTAATGAATACACAATTATCTTTGGCCAGAAAGTATGGATAATTTGTGGTCGGATACTAATGAATACACAATTATCTTCGCCAGTAGTGCATGGATAATTTGTGGTCGTGATACTTAATGAATACACAATTATCTTTCGCCGTAGTGCATGGATAATTTGTGGTCGTGATACTAATGAATACACGATTATCTTTGGCCGTAGTAGTGCATGGATAATTTGTGGTCGTGATATTAATGAATACACAATTATCTTTGGTCAGTAGTGCATGGATAATTTGTGGTCGTGATACTTAATGAATACACGATTATCTTTGGTAGTAGTGCATGGATAATTCGTGGTCGTGATACTAATGAATATCCTGGCTCAGTAGTGCGGGGATGATTCGATGATATGGATTAATTATTGAAGTTGAGTCTCAAAGAATGAAATATTAATTCATGGATGTGGTAAAAGTCATCTTCGTCAGTAGTGCATTGATAGACTTGGTATGATTATGACCACGGATTATCTAAGATAATCACGATAAGTAGTAATTGAAAACACGAATATCCTTAGCCAAAGAAGGTATGGATAATTCATGGTTGTGATACTATTGTCGAGTCTCTCAGATTATTGGTTTTATTGATTTGTATATCTTTGGCTCAGAAAGTGCAAAGATGAATTGTTAATGAATATCTTTGGTAGGATTGCAAAAATGAATTTAATGTTTTCAACGATAAAGGTATTCAAGGTATCCTCACCTCTTTATCATATCAGTATCGTATCTCTAATTTCGAGGGCGAAAAATTCCATAAGGAGGGAGATTGTGAGACCCTGATTTTATTAATAAAGATTTAAATTTGGTGAAATAATTTTTTAATATTATGGTGTGAATTTGAGATAATATTATAGTTGTGGGTAGTATTTATAAATTTTGCAAAGTATGCAAGTGGTTATATTATATTCGATCGGGTGGGAATATTATTGGTTTAGCAGGAATATTCGCATAACTACCACTCAATCATTGGTGGACCCTACAATGTAATTATTATTTGATCGAGAAAACGACAAAAATATTTTATTGAAATAACGGCGGAAGTTTTACCGTGGTTACCGTTGAACTACTCGGTAGTAAAAGTACGAAGAATACGCGTGTCGCATAAGTAATATTACCGGTATTGATTATCGATGCTTATGTGAGAAGTCACTCGGTTTGATTCCATTATTGTCGATTAATAATATGAATTATTATAAGCGATAATGACGTTTTGTTTTATTCGTATTATTAACGTAATAAAAGCGTAAACATCTTTTATATAAAATAGAATACTTTATTAAAGTTATTCTATAAATAGAATATATTATATTTTATTATGCATAGTGTTGCATAAGTGTTTTGATATAGTGTTTTTGCATAAGTATTGCATAATAGTGTGCATAGTAAAATGTTTTTATATAAATAGAATATATTATATTTTATTTAAAAGATTTTTCTTTAAATATGGACCGTTAGATTAAAGTAAATCAATCTGACCGTTCATGGATTAGTTCTTATGCGCATTCCATTTTCCTATAAAATAAGCTCATTCCTTCATTATTTTCTTATTTAATTCATGAAACTCAGAGAGAGAAATTATAGAGAGAAGTTATAGAGAGAAAAATAGAAAGAAGAAGAGTATTCGCTACTTCACTACTTTATATTCAGGTCTTTTTACGGTGTAAGGGTGTTATTCTTTCTTCTTGAAGAGAACTTCATTATTCCATTCACTATTATTATTCATTGAATAACTCGTAAAAGTGGCATACCCTATACATAACTCGTATACATGGCATACCCTATACTTGGTGAAATCCTTATGTTATTCCATTGCTTATTATTCATTGGAATAACTCAGATACGCTGGTTTACCCTATACTTGGTGACATTCTTCTATTATTCATTGGAACATCCACGTCTGCATGTTTTACACCGGACTGGTTCCGCTTTTTATTATTCTCGCTGGAACATCCATGCGTGTGTTTTACAGGACCTGGTTAAAATCTTTATCATTCTCGTTGGAATATCCTATCGTGTGTTTTTTACACGGATCCGGTTCCATCTTTATTATTCTCATTGGAACATCCGTCAGGCGTGAATTTCACCTCGACCGGTTCCGTTATTATTATTCTCATTGAATAACTGTCTATGCAAATACCGCATGCATGGTGATTTCTTTTGTTATTCCATTCTTTATTATACTCGGTTGGTTAAAACTTTGACTTCTATACTCCATGAAATTAGTAGAATATCCTTGATATTTGCGTTTCATCCAAAGATCTTCTCATGGAAATATTCTTCCGATCATTCTTGAATTTTACTCACGTAAAAAAAGATTATGTTGACAATTTGGACGTTAATAATTCATGGATTAAATAATTCTTGAACTTGTTTTATTGAATTACTATGTCATTGTCATCATCCTCATGTTATATTATGTTATCTTTGGCTTACGTGCATAGATGAACTTAGTATGATTATGACGAGGATCATTCTAAGATAATCACGACTTGATATAAATGATGTGACAAAAGTCCTCGTGGCTCTGTAATGCAAATGATGGATAGTTTTTGGTATGATTATGACCTGGGGTGATTCGGTTTAGTCATGACCATTGATAATTTGATGAAAATCCTCGACCGTGTGGTACGTGGATGATTAGATGTGGTGGTTTATTTATTGTCGAGTCTCAAAGAATAAAATTGATGAAAACCTTTTAAAACCTAAAAGATAGTAGACTTTATTCTCTACTTGACTCTTTTAATGGATTACTTATTCCGCCGCAGATTAAACCGGTTGTCTATTGTATTTTATCGGTTTAACATCGTTGAAGGCTAATGATAATTTATTCTCGCATTATCTTAGTCCTAATATTTCTTCTTGGGCTAGTTGAGCTCACCTTTCTTTCACCGTTTTCTTCGTGAAATGAGAACATAAACCGGGACGAGTCTGGGAACGGAGTAATGGTCCAGAGGATAACATTAGTAGTCCTCACTATTCTGTGAAATAGTGTGATAATAGTTGTAATGAGGACTCCTTTTGAGTTTGTATAATATCTAGTAGATAATATTTGTATTCAAACTCACAGTTTATGTCGTATTGTACACGACAGTTATATTAGTAAGTTGTATTTGAATTTATGTACCATGTAAGTGGCGACCCAAGATGGGTGATGTATACCTAATTTTGGGGGCGTCACACTATTAATCCCAAGTTTTTGTTTATTTTTAAAAATAGACTTGAGATTAATCCTCAGATAATAAAATGACTTGAAAGAGGATAATATTTATTATCATGTCCAACTAGGTGTTATATGAAAGTAGTATGCATACAAGCCAATCATGTTTGATGATAAAGCATATACTTTGTAACAATCTTATTCATTTATTAATAAAAAGTATTAATTTATTAAAGGCTTTTAATTATCTATATGATGCTGTTTTATAATATGTGATAAACCCATAGTTTTAAGCAATGCTTTTAGAATAATGATGATGATCATTCTAATGAGATCTAAATTCTTAGAAAGCTTAAAACTAAAATAGGTCCCAATCATTGGATTACTAAATTGGGGATTAGTGAATCCGGATAGATTGGTACATACGTTGCTTGCTCATTGGATGAGGATGATTGATCTCATGATCATTTGTGTGGAGACACTAAAGCAAGTATGTAGGTGCTTATTAGAAAATAAGTTCATCGAGCGTGGCTCGCTAAGGAATACCTAATGGAGTTTTTTATTTGCTGTCAATAGGAATTCTGTAGTGATAGTAAGACAAGTGATCCTTGGACTTGAGATCATCATAGTATC
This sequence comes from Panax quinquefolius, assembly GCA_020205615.1. NCBI lineage: Eukaryota > Viridiplantae > Streptophyta > Magnoliopsida > Apiales > Araliaceae > Panax > Panax quinquefolius. The sequence continues at coordinate 13,756,371 of CM035163.1, forward strand.
TTGTGTATGATGAGTTATACTTTGACTTATTCCTTAAGACCCTTAGGGTATATCAAAGGGTATGCTTGGGTATAATAAGTTGTACATGGAAATAATGTATGATCAATAAAGAATCTACCACTTCTATTAAAGAAGAAATGTCCTATGTGATTCGATAAATGACAACCCAAAGAGTCCTTGGTTAAGGCGTAATGAAATTAGAAAGGAGTTTCTAATTTGCATTATTTGGAGTCAGTACATTTAAGGATCGAAATACATATAATTAAATAAAATAAGACTTGAAGTAATTTCATGTCTTATATTTAATTGGGACATCAGTATGGTGGAAGGATTGAATTGTCTGATAACTATTTACTCAAAGGTTCTTTTATGATTAATGTTGAAATCTATATTATCCTGGAAAGTCGTTGATCATTTAGGGAGGCTTAGGTTGTAGAATAAATATTATTTATTTAAATAAATTAATTGTTTAATTTATTTATTTAAATAAGATTAGAATTGTTCTAATTGATTTATTCACAATAGGTTTAATATGGAGAACCTAAAGGGTCACACCATAAAAGGAAGAATAATTATTTAAGAAGTTAATGGCATAATCGTAATAATATGTTAAGTATATTTAATTTAATCTATGGTGATAGAATAAATTAAATAGCTTAATATTTATTATTTAATATTTTAGAAATATTAAATATAAATTAATAAGAGAGTCTTATTAATATTATTACAATTATTATTATTTTAATTTCTAAAAGAGTTTAGGAATTAATTTAATATAAGTACTCTCATTTATTCCTAATAGGATTGGGAGGAAAATTAATTAAAGGAGTTTAATTAATTATCCCTAATAAGATTAGGGAGCCCATTTAATTAAAAGAGTTTAATTAAAAATACCTTATTTTTAATAGGGTTACTTGTGTGTGATTTCAAAAATAGGTATACATCACCTATTACGAGTTGTCAATACATGGTACAGAAACAACTACAACTTTATTATTACAACAGTAAAACTGTGAGTTTGAATACAAATATTATCTTCTAGACAATATCTATACTCAAATAAATCCTCATCACATTTATTGATACATTATTTTACAAAAATGGTGAGGACTACTAAACAATCCTTTCTAAAACCTTCATTCCATACCCCGACTAAATGCTCGCTTATATTCTCGCGTCTCCGAGAAAAATGGAACAAAAAGGAAAGGGTGAGCTCAACTAGCTCAATAAAAGAATATTATGACTAAGATAATATACAACAAATTATCGTTAGTCTTCAACAGGAAAAATATAATAGAATACAATAGAAAACAAATTTTAAATCAATATTCGCAATGAAATAATAATTCATTAGAAGAGTTAAGTAGAGAATGCAAACTACTATCTTCTATGTATGAATTTAAAAGTTCATCGCTCATCTTTTATCCCCGTAACATCAATCAATATACATCCGGAATCAAATATTCATCTTTGCACTACTGAGCCAAAGATATTCATCGATTGGTCATGTTCATTTAAACACTGCTCATCTCAGACTACGGGCCAAAGATATTCTTCAGAAATCATTCATCTTTTGCACTACTGAGCCAAAGATATTCTTAAGAAATCATTCATCTTTGCACTATAGGCCAAAGATATTCCATAATATCATCATTTAAGACCGAGGATGATGAAAATATTTTTTAAAGAAACGAATCCAATTGAAACAAAATGACAAGGATTAAGGATTAAGGATTCGTACTTGGTTTTATCCACGCCCAAAAATACCTCAAAATAATCATAGTGGTGTAAAATTCAAGAATGATCAAAACATGGATACAATCGAGTTAGTATCCGAATATATGTTTTGGACGAAAAGAAGAAATTTTATTTTTGGTGAATAGTATCAGATACGTGAATAGTGCCGATACGTGAATAAGAACTCCAAGACACCAAAAGATAGAAATTCCACAAAAAACATCTTCACGCTTCATGAATAGTACTCGTGAATAGTAATCGTGAATAGTAAATCGTGAATAAGAACTCTCATGAATAGTAACCCATGAATAGTAACCCGACATGAAAAAGTTCCAAATTTGATAAAACTTCAGATCAACATTTCAAAGATAATGATATTGAAGAAATAATATCATTACTGAAAAAAATAATATCCCTTACCTCGAAAGATCAGTACTTTAAGCTGAACACCGGATATAGTGCTGAAGGGAACTTGCACCGTCTAGCAATACTCAAAGTATACTCAAAATACTCACAAGAATACGCTCGATAATATAGAGAGAAAACTTGGGTTTTCGTGTGATTTTCAATTCTAACCCAAGCACCCTATTTATAGGAAAACGCTAGAACACCAAAAGCAGTAAAATTTAATAAAATAATAATATAATTAAACAAATTCAAGCCCACCTTAGACCAACTGAATTCAGCACATTTATATCACATGTGGGATTGCAAAAAACGTTTTTCTTAAATAAAACAATTAAAACTTCCAAAAATTAATTATTTCAGAACTTCAGAGCTTCAAAAATTCATAATTAATAGCCCTTTCATCAGAAAATTCGAATCTCGCGAGTTTTTATAGGAAATTCAATTCTCTACAACTTTGCAGAAGAAAGTTTTTCAAAATTCCAAACAAAAATCGACCGAAATCCACAAACGGGCGATTTTACAAGCTATAATCAAATTTCAGTCAATAAATGGGGTCCACCGACATGTTTAACAAGTTTTAAACATTTATTGCAACAAAAATACTCTTCCTCCTCGTATACTCATATATCCCACATTCGTTGTAAAATATCACCATTATTATATTATTAAAATATAATAATATTTTTAAATAAATTATTTTATCGAAAAAAGATAAAATTTCAATTTTCAACAATTGTCACTATAAAATTTTCTCCATCTATATCCACATAAAATCAATATTTTCCTCATCATATAAATCAATAATTAATTATTCACAAATAATATTACAGAATCACAATATTGACAACCAGGAAGTTCCCAGAAAGAGGGGCTTTCCAATAAGAATTTCTTCTTCTTCAAGCGCAATTAGGTGACCAAACCTCTCCTTGACGTAACTTTCTAGACATTGCCAATAATGTTATCTAATAATATTATTAGAGATAATATGAATTATTGCTTCGATAATGAAAAATACCAGTAATGACAATTATCAAACAACAAAGAATATAAAATATCAACGCTGCGAAGCAATTATTAACTCAATAAAATCTTTGAATAAAGAATTATCGTAACCATTATTGAGTAAAGTGCCTTCACGTAAGAATCAATAATTGGTGCAATACCGGTGCTATTGTTCAACAACGCGTATTAGTGTGTTTTAACCACGGGTATTCCAACAAAGATAATTCAGAATAACTACGCCAAGTTATTTAAAAACAACTTATATTTGTCGCTTTCTTCATCCAATCGCTTTCAGTTATGGGCCCCACACATGGTCGCTACCGTCCGCATTTAATATTCCTCGACAAAGACAAATATTCCACGACCAAACGAATATTCAAAACAACAATGAATATTTTATAACCACTTGCTTATTTTGAAATATTTGCGTATTTTTCCCATAACTATCCACATTAATCAAATCCACCCTTACTATTTCAAAATAATAAATAAAGGAAATTCCTTTTTATTTAAAAATTTCGGGGTCTTACAACCTCCCCTCCTTATGAAATTTCGTCCTCGAAATTGACGTGACGATACACAGTGTTTGAAAAGGTGAGGATACCGCTTTCATTTCCGTTTCCAATTCCCGTGTCATTTCCTATATAGCATGATTCCTCCACAAAACTTTAACTTGTGGTGTGAGACCCCAGATTTTATCAATAAAGATTTAAATTTAGTCGAAATAATTTTTAATATTATAGTGTGAATTTGAGATAATATTATAGTTGTGGGTAGTATTTATAAATTTTGCAAAAGTATGCAAGTGGTTATATTATATTCGATTGGTCTGGGAATATCTGGTTTAGCAGGAATATTCGCATAACGGCTCAATCATTGGTGGACCCCTAATGTAATTATTGTCGGATCGAGAAAACGACAAAAATATTTTTTTATTGAAATAACGGCGGAAGTTTTACCGTAGTTATTGCTGAACTACTCTGTAGTAAAAGTACGATGAATAATATGTGGTTCAGATAAGTAGATTACCAGTATTGATTATTGATGCTTATGTGAGAAGTCACTCGGTTTGATTCCATTATTGTCGATTAATAATATGAATTATTATAATGATAATGACGCTTTTGTTTTATTCAGTATTATTAACGTAATAAAAGCGTAAACATCTTTTATATAAAATAGAATACTTTATTAAAGTTATTCTATAAATAGAATATATTATATTTTATTATGCATAGTGTTGTATAGTGTTTTGCATAGTATTGCATAGTGTTTGCATAGTAAAATGTTTTTATATAAATAGAATATATTATATTTTATTTAAAAGATTTTTCTTTAAATATGGACCGCCGATTAAAGTAAATCAATACGGACCGTTCATGGATTAATTCTTATGCATTCCATTTTCCTATAAATAGAAGCTTATTCCTTCATTATTTTTTTTTACGAATTCATCATGAAACTCTGTAGAGAGAAATTATAGAGAGAAGTTTATGTAGAGAAAGTTATAGAAAGAAGAAGAGTATTCCTCGCTACTTCACTACTTCTATATTCAGGTTCTTTTTACGGTAAGGGTGTTATTCTTTCTTCTTGAAGAGAACTTACATTATTCCATTCATTATTATACATTGGAATAACTCGTAAAAAGTGGCATACCCTATACATAACTGTGATACGCAGATACCCTATACTTGGTGAAATCCTTATGTTATTCCATTGCTTATTATTACATTGAATAACCTATATGCGGGTTTACCCTATACTTGGTGACATTCTTCTATTATTACATTGGAACATCCATGCATGTGTTTTACAGGACCGGTTAGATTTTTTATTATTCTGTTGGAACATCCATCTGCGTGTGTTTTACAGGACACGGTTAAAATCTTTATCATTCTCATTGGAATATCCTATCTCGTGTGTTTTACATCGGATCCTGGTTCCATCTTTATTATTCATTGGAACATCCCGCTCGATTGTGAATTTCACGACACTGGTTCCGTTATTATTATTTCATTGAATAACCTCGTCTATGCGCAAGTACCGCATGCATGGTGATTTCTTTTGTTATTCCATTCTTTATTATACCCAAATTGGTTAAATCTTTGACTTCTATACTCCATGAAATTAGTAGAATATCCTCGATATTTGCGTTTCATCCAAAGATCTTTTCATGGAAATATTCTTCCGATCATTCTTGAATTTTACTCTCACGAAAACAAAGATCGCGTCGACAATTTGGACATTAATAATTCATGGATTAAATAATTCTTGAACTTGTTTTATTGAATTACTATGTCATTGTCATCATCCTCATGTTATATTATGTTATCTTTGGCTTACGCAAGCATAGATGAACTTAGTATGATTATTACCAGGATCATTCTAAGATAATCATGACTTGATATAAATGATGTGACAAAAGTCCTCAAAGTGGTCTGTGTAATGCAGGTGATGGATAGTTTTTGGTATGATTATGACCGGGGTGATTCGGTATAGTCATGACCATTGATAATTTGATGAAAATCTTTGACCAGTGTGGTACAGTGGATGATTAGATGTGGTGGTTTATTATTGTCGAGTCTCGTGATAAAAATTGATGAAAACCTTTTAAAACCTAAAAGATAGTAGACTTTATTCTCTACTTGACTCTTTTTTAATGGATTGCTTATTATTCTACCGCAGATTAAACTGGTTGTCTATTGTATTTTATCGGTTTAACATTGTTGAAGGCTAATGATAATTTATTCTGCATTATCTTAGTCATAATATTTCATCTTGGGCTAGTTGAGCTCACCTTTCTTTCACCGTTCTCTTGTGAAATGAGAAGAATATAGCCGACGACAGTCGGGGAACGAAGTAATGGTCCAGAGGATAGCATTAGTAGTCCTCACTATTCTGTGAAATAGTGTGATAATAGTTGTAATGAGGACTCCTTTTGAGTTTGTATAATATCTAGTAGACAATATTTGTATTCAAACTCACAGTTTATGTCGTATTATTGCATACCTACGACAGTTAGGTTAGTAAGTTGTATTTGAATTTATTTACCATGTAAGTGGCGACCCAAGATGGGTGACGTATACCTAATTTTGGGGGCGTCACAGTTGGTATCAGAGCTTAGGGATATGATCCCTGGCTAAGATGCGAGATAAGAACTAGGAGGGTAGAGACGGGAAATTCCTTCGCTAGTATGACCTACCTAAGTTTATTTGGTATTTGATTGGTCGGTCAGAGTATAGTGATAATATGTTGCATGTCAATTAACCCTTATTTTGTGGCAGTGTTTGAAAATGGCATCCGAGAATGTTGAGAATAGCAATGGAGCACAGGAGACTGTTGATTCTCCACAGATCAATAATCAGGACAATGTGCAACAGGATGACGATAATCCTCCTGTAAACAACACCGATCAATTGATGAACGATTTTGACGTTTAAAAGGTTTTAGAATTCATGCAACATCGGTAGTAAAACGACTCGCCCAAAACGTAGGTGGAAACACGGAAAACTCTCGGCGCGGCCACCGCTAAACAATTCAAGGCTGGGACCACCGGAGTTTAAGGAGAGCCAAAACCACTTACGGCGAAAAGCATGGATAAAGCAGATTACCAAGATATTTGATGTCTTGGGATGCTCCGAGGAGCAATAGGTTCTTTTTGCCGCTTTTTATGTTGCGGAGAAGCGGATTCATTGGTGGAAATTCCAGAAAAGCGTACTCAACCTGTCAGATCAAGATATCTTGGGAGAAGTTCCAGAGTCATTCAACGACAAATACTTTCCCGAAAGTATTCGCCATACATGAAGGAGGTGGAGTTTATCAAGTTAGAACAAAACAATATGACCGTGTCGCAATATGAGGAAAAATTTGCGGAGTTATCACGGTTTTGCGTCCCCACTGGTGGATAATGAAGAGAATGGCGCGAATGTTTTAAGAGGTTTGAAGCGGAGATACGTCAACATCTTATTTCTCATAAACCGTATTTTTATTCAGATGTTGTAAATAGGGCTCGATTAGTGGAGCGCGATAACGAGTCAACGTAACTAAAAGAAGCGGTAAACAAAATTATAATACCAAATGAGAGTAGTCATCAAGCGGTGACAACAAGCGTGAGAGAATCAACAAAGCGGATATGGTAACCACTTCGGTGGTAATCGTAGGCCAAAACAATAAGAATGGACATTTCAAGAAAAGGAGATTCAACAATGATGGAAAGACGTCAAAGACCAAAGACTGTTGTTAAGGAAGGAGAAGGACCACCTATTATATGCTTCAAATGCGGAGGAGAGGGACACATCATCCGAATCTGCGCCATGTGAAGTCAAAGCATGTTATAATTGTGGAAGAGAAGGTCACTTAGCTCGATTTTGTCGTTTACCAAAGACAAATTCAACTAGGATGGAGGCACCAAAGCCTGTCCCAGACAAACCAAAACCGGTAGTTTAAGAGAGAGCGTTTTTTTTCTCGTGGCGAGGAACCTGAATAAAATTATCATGGGTAAGTTAATCATAAGCTCTTGCGAAGTCTATACCGTGTTAGATACCAGTTCTACCCACTCTTTTATTTCACCTAGTTGTGTTCAACGTTTAAATTTGACTCAAGAAGTTAAACTTTGACTTATTGGTTGAAACTTCGTTAGTAGGAGCCTTCGTTACCGCTACTATTTTTAAATCTTGTTTGGTTCAAATAAACATTTTCACGTTACCTGTCGATATTATCTCTTTGAAAATAATTGCCTTTGAGGTAATTTTTGAAAATGATTGATTAACTACTCATTATTCTTTTTGTAAGGTTGTTAGCTTTCATATTCCTAACCAACTTTGTTATACTTAATTCAAAGTAACCAAACCACTAAAGTCAATCATTATCATATCAAGCCATAAGTAAAGAGCCCCGATCCTTTCGTTGTTGACTTCCTTGTGTAGAATGCACCGAAGCCGATTTTTCAGAGGCTGACGCCGTGAATGAAGATGGCAAGTTTATAGGTATCATTGTGAGATGCTATCTAGGTTAAGGGTTAGAAGTCACAGTTGGTATCAATGTGACGATTATCCAAGTCTTGGATGAGAGTCACAGCAGTTTTGAATGATATTTCTATTATTAATAAATTTCTTGGCGTATTCTTGAAGACTTCCTAGCCTACCCTAGAGCGTGAAATCGAATTTTGTATTGACCCCAGTACAAAAACCCATTTCTTATACCCTCAAATATTTCTTCAACTAAAAGGATCTGTTTACGAGGATTATGATGAAAGTCATAATAAAAGCATTGGACTAATGAAAATCATGGGTATATGAAGTATTAGTAAGTATTATAATGAGTTATGTTGGTTAGTATGTGAAAACGTGAAAGTTTCTTAGAAATCACAAAGAGTTGAAAATCAGATTTTGGTGAAAAACGTAACATGAAATTCAATTGACCATATCTCCTATTATATTTTGAATTTTTGAATGTGGTCAAGTCCTAGAGTTAGATTTATGAGTTACCTTACTAATCCAAGTGGAATTACTGGAAAAGGTGTTGTAGATTTTTGTGTGGACTGATTTTAGCAAAGGAGGCCAAAGCTTTAAATTTTGAAAATGCTACTGCCCAGAAACTTTAAGGGACTGTTTCGGCCACTTAAATTATGAGAAAAATTCTGGGTTTTTGGGACATGAAAGTATATGGTATAAAGTACCTCCTGTCCAAAAATGAGCTCATTCTGACTTAAAATGAGCAAGTTATGACTATTTCAATATTTAGGTTTTTCCGACGAAAAACGCTATAACCGGAGTTCTATAACTCCGATGACCATGAAATTTAAACTGGAGGCTCACCATAACATGTGTAAGGTCCTGCCAAGATTTGGGAATTTTTTGAGTTAAACTTGAGGTAGCTAATTTCTTAAGGAATTAATTAGAAATTCATTTTTGAAAAATAGTAAATGAATTTTAAAAATTTAGAAAAATATATTTTCATCATGGGACTATATTATGCTAAATCCCAGAAAAGAAATATTTTGGGACTAATTTGGTATTTTTCATGAAAATAGTTTAGTTACTGAACATATGAGTTAAATATGTTATGTGAAGTAACAAAGTTGAAAATAGGATTTTATGGCTAGAGAATCCTATATAGTAGTATATGCATATTTTTGATAAGGGATTTGATAATTGGTGATGATATTTTATGAGTATGGCATTTTGAATGATTAAATGCATTATATGGTAAAGCGTAAACAATTGAGATAAATTATTTATAAATTTAAGAAGTGATTAAAATATTGTTATAATATTAATGATATTAGATTATGAGATTATTAAGTGATTGATAACATGGGGATATTCTTGAATCCTCGGATAAATTATATTATAAATGTTTAATATTTATCCTTTATCTCATTTGATTGATTCTTTATATCATTATCCTCATGCTTATATTATGTTGAAAGTCATCTCGTATTCAGAAAGGTATAGATGGACTTGGTATGATTATGACAAGGGATTGTTTTCAGTATAATCATAACCGTAATTGAAAAACACAATTATCTTTTGGTCGTAGTGCATGGATAATTTGTGGTCGGATACTAATGAATACACAATTATCTTTGCCGTAGTAGTGCATGGATAATTTGTGGTCGTGATACTTAATGAATACACAATTATCTTTGGTAGTAGTGCATGGATAATTTGTGGTCGTGATACTTAATGAATACAAAATTATCTTCGTCAGTAGTGCATGGATAATTTGTGGTCGTGATACTTAATGAATACACAATTATCTTTGGTAGTAGTGCATGGATAATTTGTGGTCGTGATCTTAATGAATACACAATTATCTTTCGTAGTAGTGTATGGATAATTTGTGGTCGTGATACTAATGAATATCCTTGGCCGTAGTGCGGGGATGATTCGATGATATGGATTAATTATTGAAATTTGAGTCTCAAAGAATGAAATATTAATTCATGGATGTGGTAAAAGTCATCTTTGGTCAGTAGTGCATTGATAGACTTGGTATGATTATGACCACGGATTATTCGGTATAATCATATTAGTAATTGAAAACACGAATATCCTTAGCCAAGAGTGCATGGATAATTTATGGTTGTGATACTATTGTCGAAGTCTCAGTATTATTGGTTTTACGGTTATATATCTTTGGCTCAGAAAAGTAAAAGATGAATTGTTAATGAATATCTTTGGTAGGATTGCAAAAATGAATTTAATGTTTTCAACGATAAAGGTATTCAAGGTATCCTCGGCTCTTTATCATACCAGTGTATCGCAATACCCTAATTTCGAGGGCTTAAATTTCATAAGGAGGGAGATTGTGAGACCCCAGATTTTATCAATAAAGATTTAAATTTAGTGAAATAATTTTTAATATTATAGTGTAAATTTGAGATAATATTATAGTTGTGGGTAGTATTTATAAATTTTGCAAAAGTATGCAAGTGGTTATATTATATTCGATTGGTCGGGCAATATTCGGTTTAGTAGGGAATATTCAGTACAACGGCTCAATCATTGGTGGACCCCACAATGTAATTATTATCGGATTGAGAAAACGACAAAAATATTTTATTGAAATAACTACGGAAGTTTTACCGTAGTTCTTTGTTGAACTACTCGGTAGTAAAAGTACAAAGAATACGTGTGGTCGCATAAGTAAGTATTACCAGTATTGATTATCGATGCTTATGTGAGAAGTCACTCGGTTTGATTCCATTATTCACGATTAATAATATGAATTATTATAAGCGATAATGACGTTTTGTTTTATTCGTATTATTAACGTAATAAAAGCGTAAACATCTTTTATATAAAATAGAATACTTTATTAAAGTTATTCTATAAATAGAATATATTATATTTTTTATTATGCATAGTGTTGCATAGTGTTTCAGATAGTATTGCATAGTGTTTGCATAGTAAAATGTTTTTATATAAATAGAATATATTATATTTTATTTAAAAGATTTTTCTTTAAATATGGACCGTCGATTAAAGTAAATCAATCTGGACCGCTCATGGATTAATTCTTATGCATTCCATTTTCCTATAAATAGAAGCTTATTCCTTCATTATTTTTTTATTTAATTCATTGAAACTACAGAGAGAAATTATAGAGAGAAGTTTATAGAGAGAAAGTTATAGAAAGAAGAAAGAGTATCTCGCTACTTCACTACTTCTATATTCAGGTTCTTTTACGGTAAAGGGTGTTATTCTTTTCTTCTTGAAGAGAACTTCGTTATTCCATTCATTATTATTACATTGGAATAACTTTTGTAAAAGTGGCATACCCTATACATAAACCTCTTGATACGCTGTGGCAATACCCTATACTTGGTGAAATCCTTATGTTATTCCATTGCTTATTATTCATTTGAATAACTTTCAGATATGCCATTTTACCTATACTTGGTGACATTCTTCTATTATTCTTTGGAACATCCTGCTCGTGTGTTTTTTAGGACACTGGTTCCGCTTTTTATTATTCTCGTTGGAACATCCGTGCATGTGTTTTACACCGACTTCGGTTTAAAATCTTTATCATTCTCATTGGAATATCCTATCTCGTGTGTTTTACACCGGATCCGGTTCCATCTTTATTATTCTGTTGGAACATCCCGCTTGGTGTGAATTTCACCGACCGGTTCCGTTATTATTATTACATTGGAATAACTCTGTCTATCAAGCATCGCGCATGCACGGTGATTTCTTTTGTTATTCCATTCTTTATTATACCCAAATTGGTTAAATCTTTGACTTCAATACTCCATGAAATTAGTAGAATATCCTTGATATTTGCGTTTCATCCAAGACCTTTTCATGGAAATATTCTTCCGATCATTCTTGAATTTTACTCTCACGTAAACGAAGATCATGTCGACAATTTTGACGTTAATAATTCATGGATTAAATAATTCTTGAACTTGTTTTATTGAATTACTATGTCATTGTCATCATCCTCATGTTATATTATGTTATCTTTGGGCTTACGTGCATAGATGAACTTAGTATGATTATGACCGAGGAACATTCTAAGATAATCATGACTTGATATAAATGATGTGACAAAAGTCCTTAGTGGATCTGTAATGCAAATGATGGATAGTTTTGGTATGATTATGACCAGGGGTGATTCTAAGTATAGTCATGACCATTGATAATTTGATGAAAATCTTTTACCGTGGTACAAGGATGATTAGATGTGGTGGTTTATTATTGTCGAGTCTCAATGATAAAAATTGATGAAAACCTTTTAAAACCTAAAAGATAGTAGACTTTATTCTCTACTTGACTCTTTTAATGGATTGCTTATTCACCGCAGCTTAAGTTGGGTTGTCTATTTTATTTTATCGGTTTAACATCTGTTCAAGGCTAATGATAATTTATTCTCGCATTATCTTAGTCATAATATTTCTTCGGGCTAGTTGAGCTCACCCTTTCTTTCATCGTTCTCTTCAAGAAATGAGAACATAGTTGGGACGCAGCCTGGGGAACGTAAGTAATGGTCCGAGGATAGCATTAGTAGTCCTCACTATTCGTGAAATAGTGTGATAATAGTTGTAATGAGGACTCCTTTTGAGTTTGTATAATATCTAGTAGAGCCACACCTATACTTGCTCGATAATCGTTGTTGTAGGAGAATTCCACCAATGGTAAATTCTTATCCCAACTACCTTGAAGTCTAGGACATGAGTCTTAATAGATCTTCAAGAGTTTGAATAGTCCTCTCGATTGTCCGTCTGTTTGGGGATGGTATATTAACTAAATCGCAAATCCTGCGCCCATAGCTTTTTTTGCAAACTAACCCAAAATCTTGAAGTGAATCTTGGGTCACGATCCCAAACTATGGATGGATACAGCATGCCATGCAACCTCACAATCTCATTCATGTACATACTAGCAAGACGCTCAAGGAATAAGTCTCCGATCGGCAAGAAATGATCGACTTGGTTAATCTATCATCAATAACCCAAATAGCATTAATGCCTTGAGAAACCGTAGGAAGACCCGTGAACGAAATCCATAGTAATGTGTTCCCACTTCCATTCCGGAATCTCAAGTGGTTGCAACGGACCCTTAAGTACAAGATGTTCGCGCTTTACACGTTGGCAAGTTAAACACATCGAGATAAACTTTGCAATCTCTCTCTTCATATTGTTCCACCAAAATGTATGTCGAAGATCACGATACATTTTAGTACTTCGAGGATGGATTGCAAATGGCGTATTATGTGCCTCCATCATAATCTTGTACTTCAAATCGTAGTCGTTAGAACACAAAGTCTAGAGTGGACTCAAGTATTCCTTCTTCATCAATTCTCGCCCTAATAGCTCCTTCTTGTACTTTCTTCTTCATACGCGATCACCTTCCGGCCCGGTGGCTCGAGCAACCTTAACTTTTTCTATTAAAGTTGGCTCTATGCAGATACTTGACATCATCGCACTCGTCCTCAAGATATGATCTTCTACTCAACGCGCGTCACTACCACGTTCGCTTTACCAGGATGGTATTGAATAGTGTGGTCGTAGTCTTCAATAGCTCGAGCCAACGTCGGCCGCCGCATGTTGAGTTCTTTTGAGTGAAGAAATATTTAAGGCTTTTATGGTCCGAATATATCTCCACTTTCTCCCCATATAGATAGTGCCTCCATATTTTTTTAGCGAAAATGATCACGCTAACTCTAGATCATGAGTAGGATAATTCCTCTCATACTCTTTAAGTTGTCGCGAGGCATAGGCTATGACTTTCCCACGTTGCATGAGAACACATCCTAACCCTTTGCCTCGAAGCATCACAGAGATAACAAATCCATCCGAACCAGATGGTATTGTTAAAACAGTCTTAAATAAGTCTCCTCTTAAACTCTTGGAAACTTTTCTCGATTCTTCGCTCCAAACGAATTTTGTATCCTTCCGAGTTAATTGAAGTTAATGGAGTAGCGATTCGAGAAAACCCTTCCACGAATCTCCGATAATAACCATTTAAGCCCAAAAGCTACGTACTTTTCACCACCGACTTTGGTTGTTCTAACTTTGTATTGCTTCAATCTTCACGGATCAACAGATACTCCATGTTTCGACACCACGCGCCCAAGGAATGCTACTTCTCAAGCCGTAACTCGCATTTCTTTAATTTGGCATATAGTTGGTTTTCACGAAGCCTTTGGAGTACCAGCTTCAAATGGTGCTCATGATCTTCACGGCTTTTGGAATATATGAGGATGTCATTAATAAAGACAACAACGAATCGATCCAAATATTCCTTGAATACTCGGTTCATCATATCCATGAAAGTCAGCAGGAGCATTAGTTAGTCCGAAAGACATGACTAAGAATTCATAATGCCCATACCGAGTTTCAAGGCGCCTTTTGAATATCCTCGATTCTAATCTTCATTGATGATATCCGTAACTAAGATCGATTTTGAAAAGAATTGTGCCCTCTTGCAATTGGTCAAACAAGTCATCAATACGAGGTAGAGGATACCTATTCTTGATGGTGACATGGTTCAATTCCCGATAGTCAATACAAAGTCGATACTCCCATCATTTTTTCTTTACAAATAAAACAGAGCACCCCAAGGAGATGTACTAGACGAATGAAACCGATGTCCAACAATTCTCGTAGTTGGACCTTTAACCTCGAAGTTCAATAGAGCCATTCGATATGGGGTTTTAGAAATGGGCTTTGTACTGTGTTCAAGATCAATAAAGAATTCAACTTCACGCTCGGGGTAGACCGGAAGTTCTTTGAAATACGTCAGAAAGTCAATAACAATAGGAATATTATTCAAATTTGACGTGTCTTTATTCAAATCTATAACATGGGCTAAGAAAGCTTGACATCCGCTTTTTTAATAAACGAATAGCTTTATGATTAGATATGATGGTGATCGATTTTAATGGTTTAGTTGCTTGAATTGCATAACAAAAGTTGGTTAGAATATGAAAACTAACAACCTTACGAAAACAATCAATTTTGGCATGATGAGTAGTTAACCAATCAATCCCTAAAATCACATCAAAAGCAAGTATCTTTAAAGAGATAAGGTCAATGTGTAAGGTAATGGTGCCAACTTGAATCAAAAAGATTTATAAACAAAGTGGATGTGATGAAAGTTTCTCCTAACTGAGTTTCCACAGATAGTCAAAGTCTAATTTCTCCCGAGTCAAGTTTAAACGTTGAGCACAAGCAGGAGAGATAAATGAATGGGTAAAGACCCCAGATCAAGTAAGGTATAAACTTCGCAAGAATTTATAAATAGCTTACCCGTGATCACCTCGTTTGGGTTCCTCGTCGATTATGACCCATACCACAACAAACGCTTCTTCCTAATTGTTGACTTTGACTTTTTCGGGATGGTTTTTGAGTCACCGTCCCTCATTGAACTAGGTTTCGCCATCAGATAATATCGAGCGATATGTCCTTCCTTTCCACAATTATAGCATACCTTGAACTGTTGTGGGCGGTTTGACCGATATGTCCCTCTTTTCCAGATTTATAGCATTCGACCGGTGGTCGTTCTCCTCCCTTAGAACCGATTCTTTCGCCAAGACCGTCATCTTCACACGGTCGTTGTTAAATCTCTCTTTTTAAAATCTCCTCCGACTCGCTTCTTCTATTTTCATGGCCATGATTACCACCGAGTGGTTACCATTTTGTTCGCCTTCTTTTCTTTTCTCCTTGCAGTTATCATTATTCTCGCTGACCGCTATCTCGATACGATCCTCGTTGTGGTCCCTCGGTTGACCGTATACTAGTTATCTCATTTCTAATAATTGAGCCCTCGCTTACAACATCCGAATAAAGAGAAAATTTATGAGAAATGAGATATCGACGTACGCTAGGGTTTCAAACCTCTAAGAAACATCCGCATACATACGTTCCTCATTCTCCACCAAATGAGGTGCAAACTGGATAACTCGCAAACTTTGCCTCGCATCGAGACACCGCCATGTTGTTTCGCTTCCGCCTAATAAACTCCACTTCCTTCATACGATTTAACACTTTCGTGAAAGTATTTGTCATTAAATAGCTTCAAACGCCTCCCAAGACATGCCGAAAAGTACAATTGGATGGGTACGCTTCATGCACTCCCACCATAGTCCGCTTCGCCACGGAACATAAAGGTGGCGAATGGAACCTTCTGTTCCTCCGCATCCCAAGACATCGAATATCTTGGTAATTTGTTTGACCCATGTTTCCGCCCATGATCGGATCCGCTTTCCTTAAATTCGTGGTCCCAACTCTTTGAATCTGTCATTGTGACAACCCGTGAATCGCTATCATCATTTCTCCTCAGATTTTGAACACGAAGTTTCCTCAAATCGATTTTGCATGAATCGCAAAAAACTTCTAAACATCCCTCGCTCATCATCTCCTTTCAATGGTGTTGTTCACGGGAGGAACATTGTCACTGTCACACGTTCTCCTCGTTGGTGAATACAAAGCGCTCCACTGGGCCTCATTTCCATTGTTAATATTCTCAACGACATTCTCAAATATCGCCATAAAATAAGGGTTAATTAAGGAAATCAATATATCCCATAATATCCCTATATATCACCAACTATCAAATAAGCTTAGGTAAGACACACTAAGCGAAGGATTTACTCGCTCTCCCTCCTAGTTCTATTCCCGATCTCCGCCAGAGATCATATCCCTAAGCTCGATACAAACTGTGACGCCCCAAAATAGGTATACATCACCCATTCGAGTTGTCAATACAATAATAATGGTACGTAAACAAATACAACTTTATTATTACAACAAGAAACTGTGAGTTTGAATACAAATATTATCTTCTGTATAATATCTATACTCAAATAAATCCTCATCACATTTATTGATACATTATTTTACAAAATGGTGAGGACTACTAAACAATCCTTTCTAAAACCTTCATTCCATACCCTAACTGCATCGCTTATATTCTCGCCTCCCGAGAAAAATGGAACAAAAGGAAAAGGGTGAGCTCAACTAGCTCAAGAATAATGACTAAGATAATAACAACAAATTATCGTTAGTCTTCAACAGGAAAATATAATAGTAATACAATAGACAACAAATTTTAAATCAATATTCGCAATGAAATAATAATTCATTAGAAGAGTTAAGTAGAGAATGCAAACTACTATCTTCTATTTATGAATTTAAAAGTTCATCATCTCATCTTTTATCCCCGTAACATCAATCAATATACATCCGAATCAAATATTCATCTTGCACCACAGCCAAAGATATTCATCGATTGGTCATGTTCATTTAAACACTGCTCATCTTTCAGACTACGGCCAAAGATATTCTTCAGAAATCATTCATCTTTGCACTCTACAGCCAAAGATATTCTTAAGAAATCATTCATGCCAAAGATATTCCATAATATCATCATTTAAGACCGAGGATGATGAAAATATTTTTTAAAGAAACGAATCCGGTGAAACAAAATGACAAGGATTAAGGATTAAGGATTCGTACTTGGTTTTATCCACGCCCAAAAATACCTCAAAAATAATCATAGTGGTGTAAAATTCAAGAATGATCAAAACATGGATACAATCAAAGTTAGTATCCGTAATATATGTTTTGGACTTAAAAGAAGAAATTTTATTTTTCTATGAATAAGACCAGATATCGTGAATAGTGTCAGATACGTGAATAAGGCCAGACACGTGAATAAGAAACTCGACACCAAAAGATAGAAATTCCACAAAAACATCTTCACGCTTCATTAATAAGATCGTGAATAGTAACTCGTGAATAAGAATCGTGAATAAGAACCCATGAATAAGTAACCTCAGCATGAAAAAGTTCCAAATTTGATAAAAACTTCAGATCAACATTTCAAAGATAATGATATTGAAGAAATAATATCATTACGAAAAAAAATAATATCCCTTACCTCAAAAGATCAAGATTTTAATCGAACAACCTGGATATAGTCTATAAAGGAACTTGCAACCGCCTAGCAATACTCAAAGTATACTCAAAATACTCACAAGAATACGCCGATAATATAGAGAGAAAACTTCATTTTCGGTGTGATTTTCAATTCTAACCCAAGACCCTATTTATAGGAAACGCTAGTAACACCAAAAAAGTAAAATTTAATAAAATAATAATATAATTAAACAAATTCAAGCCCACCTTAGACCAACTGAATTCAACACGTTTATATCACATGTGGGATTGCAAAAAATGTTTTTCTTAAATAAAACAATTAAAACTTCCAAAATTAATTATTTCGTAACTTCGAGCTTAAAAAATTCATAATTAATAGCCCTTTCATCAGAAAATTTGAATCTCATGAGTTTTTATAGGAAATTCAATTCTCTACAACTTTGCAGAAGAAAGTTTTTCCAAATTCCAAACAGAAATCGACCAAATCCACAAACCAGGCGATTTTATAAAGCTATAATCAAATTCAAATCAATAAATGGGGTCCATTTACATGTTTAACATGTTTTAAACATTTATTGCAACAAAATACTCTTCCTCCTCAGATACTCATATATCCCACATTCGTTGTAAAATATCACCATTATTATATTATTAAAATATAATAATATTTTTAAATAAATTATTTTATCGTAAAAAGATAAAATTTCAATTTTCAAAGAATTGTCACTATAAAATTTTCTCCATCTATATCCACATAAAATCAATATTTTCCTCATCATATAAATCAATAATTAATTATTCACAAATAATATTACAGTAATCACAATATCGACAACGTGCAGTTCCTCAGAAAGAGGGCTTTCCAATAAGAATTTTTCTTCATGGCAAGCAATTAGGTGACCAAACCTCTCCTTAGATGTAACTTTCTAGACATTGCCAATAATGTTATCTAATAATATTATTCAGATAATATGAATTATTGCTTCGATAATGAAAAAAATACGCGTGTAATGACAATTATTCAAACAACAAAGAATATAAAATATCAACGCAGCAATTATTAACTCAATAAAATAACGAAGAAAGAATTATCAGTAACCATTATCGAAAGTAAAGGCCTTCACGTAAGAATCAATAATTGGAATAATGCACCGTGCCATCTTGTTCAACAACGCGTATTAGTGTTTTTAACCAGGGTACGTGAGACCCCAGATTTTATCAATAAAGATTTAAATTTTGTCAAAATAATTTTTTTTAATATTATGGTGTGAATTTAAGATAATATTATAGTTGTGGGTAGTATTTATAAATTTTGCAAAGTATGCAAGTGGTTATATTATATTCGATTGGCTCTGGGAAATATCTTGGTTTAAGGAAGGAATATTCAGATAACTACCAATCATTGGTGGACCCCATAATGTAATTATTCATTTAATCGAGAAAACGACAAAAAATATTTTATTGAAATAACGGCGGAAGTTTTACCGTTGGTTACCGCTGAACTACTACTCTAAGAGTAAAAGTACAAGAATAATAATATGTGGTCGCATAAGAAAGATACCAGATTGATTATCGATGCTTATGTGAGAAGTCACTCACTTTGATTCCATTATCACGATTAATAATATGAATTATTATAATGATAACGACGCTTTTGTTTTATTCAGATTATTAACGTAATAAAATGTAAACATCTTTTATATAAAATAGAATACTTTATTAAAGTTATTCTATAAATGTAATATATTATATTTTATTACGATATAAGCATGTTTTGCGTAGATGTTTTCAGATAAGATTGCATAAGTGTTTGCATAGTAAAATGTTTTTATATAAATAGAATATATTATATTTTATTTAAAAGATTTTTCTTTAAATATGGACCGCCGATTAAAGTAAATCAATCTGGACCGCTCATGGATTAGTTACTATGCATTCCATTTTCCTATAAATAAGCTCATTCCTTCATTATTTTCTTATTTAATTCATCAAACTCTGTAGAGAGAAATTATAGAGAAGTTATATAGAGAGAAAATTATAGAAAGAAGAAGAGTATTCTCGCTACTTCACTACTTCTATATTCAGCCTTTTTTACTAGTAGTGGTGTTATTCTTTCTTCTTCGAAGAGAACTTCGTTATTCCATTCATTATTATTCGTTGAATAACTCGTAAAAGTGGCATACCCTATACATAACCTCAGATACGCTGCAGATACCCTATACTTGGTGAAATCCTTATGTTATTCCATCGCTTATTATTCTCATCATTGAATAACTCAGATACGCATGGTTTACCCTATACTTGGTGACATTCTTCTATTATTTCATTGAACATCCTCGCTCGCAGGTGTTTTACACCGACCGTTTTTTTATTATTATTCGCTGAACATCCTCGCTCAGCAGGTTTTTTTAACCGACCGGTTCCGCCTTTATCATTCTCGCTGAATATCCTATCTCGTGTGTTTTACAACCGGATCCGGTTCCATCTTTATTATTCTCGTTGAACATCCCGTTTTGTGTGAATTTCACCGACCGGTTCCGTTATTATTATTCGTTGAATAACTCGTCATGCGCTAAGCACCGCATTTACGGTGATTTCTTTTGTTATTCCATTCTTTATTATACCCAAATTGGTTAAAACTTTGACTTCTATACTCCATGAAATTAGTAGAATATCCTCGATATTTGTGTTTCATCCAAAGATCTTTTCATGGAAATATTCTTCCGATCATTCTTGAATTTTACTCTCACGTAAACAAAGATCATGTCGACAATTTGGACGTTAATAATTCATGGATTAAATAATTTTTGAACTTGTTTTATTGAATTACTATGTCATTGTCATCATCCTCATGTTATATTATGTTATCTTCGCTTACGCATAGATGAACTTAGTATGATTATGACTGTGGATCATTCTAAGATAATCACGACTTGATATAAATGATGTGACAAAAGTCCTCAAAGGGTCTGTAATGCGTTGATGGATAGTTTTTGGTATGATTATGACTGTGGGTGATTCTTAGATAGTCACCACCATTGATAATTTGATGAAAATCCTCGACCGTGGTAATGGATGATTAGATGTGGTGGTTTATTTATTGTCGAGTCTCAAACGATAAAAATTGATGAAAACCTTTAAAACCTAAAAGATAGTAGATTTTATTTTCTACTTGACTTTTTAATGGATCGTATATTCACCGCAGCTTAAACATGTTGTCTATTGTATTTTATCGCTTAACATCGTCAAGGCTAATGATAATTTATTCTCGCATTATCTTAGTCATAATATTTCATCGGGCTAGTTGAGCTCACCCTTTCTTTCACCGTTTCTTCGTGAAATGAGAACATAGCCGGGATTTAGCCTGGGAACGTAAGTAATGGTCCAGAGGATAAGATTAGTAGTCCTCACTATTCGTGAAATAGTGTGATAATAGTTGTAATGAGGACTCCTTTTGAGTTTGTATAATATCTAGTAGACAATATTTGTATTCAAACTCACGCTTTATGTCGATTGTACACCTACGCTTATATTAGTAAGTCAGATTTGAATTTATGTACCATGTAAGTGGCGACCCAAGATGGGTGACGATACCTAATTTTGGGGGCGCCACAGCTTGGTATCGAGCTAGGATATGATCCCGCTAAGATGTGAGACAAGAACTAGGAGGGGAGAGACGGGAATTCTTCTCTAAGATGACCTACCTAAGTTTATGTGGTATTTATTTGGCTCACGTAGTATAGGGATAATATGTGATATGTTATTTAACCCATGTTTGTGGTATGACAATTTGAAAATGACATCCAAAATATTGAGATAAGCAATGAAGCACATGAGACCGTTGAGTCATTTCAACCAAAAGGTAATGAGCAACAACACGATAATAATCATATCGGGTGGCAACGGCCATCTAACAATGATAACCATCGTGGGGGAAATTATCATGTCAAGAATGGTAACCATTTTGTGGTAATCATGGCCAAGATAATAAGAATGGACATTTCAAGAAGAGAGGGTTCAACAATGACGTGAAGACGCTTCAAGATCAAAGACCCGCTTCAAAGGAAGAAGAACGACCACCGGTCAGTATGTTTCAAATGCGACAGAGGGACACATCCGTCCAAACCGTGACGCAAAGAATCCAAAGCGTGTTTTAATTGGAAGAGAAGGTCACTTAGCTCGATTTTGTCGTATGGTGAAGTCAAGTCCAGTTGAGATAGTGATGCCAAAGGATGTCCTGCATAAGCCAAAAAGCCGTAGTTTAAGAGAGAGCGTTTTTTTTCTCGTGACGAGGAACCCGAATAAAATTATCACGTAAGTTAATCATAATAAATTCTTCAAGTCTATATCGTATTCGATACCTGGTTCTACCTATTATTTTATCTCTTGCTTATGCTCAACGCTTAAATTTGACTCGAGAAATTAGACTTTGATTTATCTATTGAAACTTCGTTGGGAGAAACCTTCTTTATACTCCAATCGCTTATTAATCTTGTTGTTTCAAATAAACACTTTCACGCTAATTCGTCGATCTTATCTCTTTGAAAATACTTGCCTTTGAGGTAATTTTTGAAAACGATTGATTAACTACTCATTATTCTTTTTGTAAGGTTGTTAGCTTTCATATTCCTAACCAACCCGTTATACTTAATTCAAAGTAACCAAATCCTAAAGTTAATCATCGTTATATCGCCATAAGTAAAGAGCCCGATCCTTTCGTTGTTGACTTCCTTGTGTGGAATGCACCAAGCCGCACTTTTTCAGAGGGCGACATCGTGGATCAAGATGGCAAGTTGATAGGTATCATTGTGAGGTGCTATCCAAAGTTAAGGGATGTAAGTCACAATTGGTATTAATGTGACGATTATCCAAGTCTTGGACGAGAGTAATAGCTTTTGAATGATATTTCTATCATTAATAAATTTCTTGGCGATTCTTGAAGACTTCCTAGCCTACCCTAGAACGTGAAATCAAATTTTGTATCAACCCTCAAAGACAAAAACCCATTTCTTAAACCTCAAATATTTCTTCAACTAAAATGATCAGCTTTACGTGGTTTATGATGAAAGTCATAATAAAAGCATTGAATAATGAAAATCATGGGTATTCGTGGTATTAGTAAGTTTTATGATGAGTTATGTTGGTTAGTATGTAAAAACATGAAAGTTTCTTAGAAATCACAAAGAGTTGAAAATCGATTTTGGTGAAAAACGAATATGAAATTCAATTGACCATAT
Source organism: Panax quinquefolius (assembly GCA_020205615.1). Classification (NCBI taxonomy): domain Eukaryota; kingdom Viridiplantae; phylum Streptophyta; class Magnoliopsida; order Apiales; family Araliaceae; genus Panax; species Panax quinquefolius. Next base: position 13,779,648 of record CM035163.1, read on the forward strand.
CTCCTATTATATTTTGAATTTTGAGTGTGGTCAAGTCCTAGAGTTAGATCTATGAGTTACCTAACTAATCCAAGTGGAATTACTGGAAAAGGTGTTGTAGATTTTGTGTGGACTGATTTTAGCAAAGGAGGCCAAAGCTGTAAATTTCAAAAATGCTACTCGCCCAGAAACTTTAAGGACTGTTTTTTGGCCACTTAAATTATGAGAAAAATTCTGGCCTTTTGGGACATGAAGGTATATGGTATAAAGTACCTCCTGTCCAAAAATGAGCTCATTCTAACTTAAAATGAGCAAGTTATGACTATTTCAATATTTAGGTTTTTCCGATTTAAAAACGCTTATAACCGGAAAGTTCTATAACCTCGATGACCATGAAATTTAAACTAGAAGCTCACGTTAACATGTGTAAGATCCTGCCAAGATTTGGGAATTTTTGGAGTTAAACTTGAGGTAGCTAATTTCTTAAGGAATTAATTAGAAATTGATTTTTGAAAAATAGTAAATGAATTTTAAAAATTCGAGAAAAATATATTTTCATTATGGGACTATATTATGCTAAATCCCTTAAAAGAAATATTTTTGGGACTGATTTGGTATTTTTCATGAAAATAGTTTAGTTACTTAACATATGAGTTAAATATGTTATGTGAAGTAACAAAGTTGAAAATAGGATTTTATGGCTAGAGAATCCTATATGTAGTATATGCATATTTTTGGATGAGGATTTGATAATTGGTGATGATATCTTATGAGTATGACATTTTGAATGATTAAATGCATTATATGGTAAAGCGTAAACAATTAAGATAAATTGTTTATAAATTTAAGAAGTGATTAAAATATTGTTATAATATTAATGATATTAGATTATGAGATTATTAAGTGATTGAAAACATGGGGATATTCTTGAATCCTCGGATAAATTATATTATAAATGTTTAATATTTATCCTTTATCTCATTTGATTGATTCTTTATATCATTATCCTCACGCTTATATTACGTTGAAAGTCATCTCGTATTCAGAAATAAGATAGATGGACTTGGTATGATTATGACCAGGATTGTTCTAAGATAATCATAATCAGAATTGAATACACAATTATCTTTCGCCGTAAAGTGCATGGATAATTTGTGGTCGTGATACTAATGAATACACAATTATCTTCGCCGTAGTAGTATGGATAATTTGTGGTCGTGATATTAATGAATACACAATTATCTTCGTCAGTAGTGCATGGATAATTTGTGGTCGTGATACTAATGAATACACAATTATCTTTCGCCGTAGTGCATGGATAATTTGTGGTCGTGGATACTATGAATACACAATTATCTTTCGTCAGTAGTGCATGGATAATTTGTGGTCGGATATTAATGAATACACAATTATCTTTCGCCGTAGTAGTGCATGGATAATTTGTGGTCGTGATACTAATGAATACACAATTATCTTTCGCAGTAGTGCTTGGATAATTTGTGGTCGTGATATTAATGAATACACAATTATCTTCGCCGTAGTAGTGCATGGATAATTTGTGGTCGTGGATACTAATGAATACTAATGAATACACAATTATCTTCGCCGTAGTGCATGGATAATTTGTGGTCGTGATACTAATGAATACACGATTACAATTTTCGCCGTAGTGCATGGATAATTTGTGGTCGATGATACTAATGAATACACAATTATCTTTCGCCGTAGTAGCTTGGATAATTTGTGGTCGTGATACTAATGAATATCCTCGCTCGTAGTGGTGGATGATTCGATGATATGAATTAATTATCGAAATGAGTCTCAAAGAATGAAATATTAATTCATGGATGTGGTAAAAGTCATCTTTCGTCAGAAGTGTATTGATAGACTTGGTATGATTATGACCAAGGATTATTCTAAGATAATCACGATCAGATTGAAAACACGTAATATCCTTCGCCAAAAGTGCATGGATAATTCGTGGTCGTGATACTATTAAGTCAAGTCTCAAGATTATTGGTTTTACAACTTGTATATCTTTAGGCTCAGAAGGTAAAAGATGAATTGTTAATGAATATCTTTGGTGATTTCAAAGATGAATTTAATATTTTTAAACGATAAAGGTATTCAAGGTATCCTCATCTCTTTATCATACCGTGTATCGCATTCTAATTTCGAGGGCTTAAATTCCATAAGGAGGGGAGATTGTGAGACCCCAGATTTTATCAATAAAGATTTAAATTTTGTCAAAATAATTTTTAATATTATGGTGTGAATTTAAGATAATATTATAGTTGTGGGTAGTATTTATAAATTTTGCAAAAGTATGCAAGTGGTTATATTATATTGATTGGCTCGGAGAATATTCTTGCTTAAAGTAGGAATATTCGTGATAACTACTCAATCATTGGTGGACCCTAATAATGTAATTATTGTTTGATCGAGAAAACGACAAAAATATTTTATTGAAATAACGGCGGAAGTTTTACCGTTGGTTATCGTTGAACTACTACCTTAGAGTAAAAGTACAAAGAATACGTGTGGTCGCATAAGAAGACACCAGATTGATTATCGATGCTTATGTGAGAAGTCACCGGTTTGATTCCATTATCATCGATTAATAATATGAATTATTATAATGATAACGACGCTTTTGTTTTATTCAGATTATTAACGTAATAAAATGTAAACATCTTTTATATAAAATAGAATACTTTATTAAAGTTATTCTATAAATAATATATATATATTTTATTACGCATAGTGTTGCATAGTGTTTTTGATAAGTTTTGTAGTATTGCATAGTGTTTCAGATAGTAAAATGTTTTTATATAAATAGAATATATTATATTTTATTTAAAAGATTTTTCTTTAAATATGGACCGCCGATTAAAGTAAATCAACTGGACCGCTCATGGATTAGTTACTATGCATTCCATTTTCCTATAAATAAGCTCATTCCTTCATTATTTTCTTACTTAATTCATGAAACTCTAGAGAGAGAAATTATAGAGAGAAGCTATAGAGAGAAAATTATGTATAAAGAAGAAGAGTATTCTCGCTACTTCACTACTTCTATATTCAGTTCTTTTTACGGTGTAGTGGGTGTTATTCTTTCTTCTTGAAGAGAACTTCGTTATTCCATTCATTATTATTCATTGAATAACTCGTAAAAGTGGCATACCCTATACATAACCTCAGATACGCAGATACCCTATACTTGGTGAAATCCTTATGTTATTCCATTGCTTATTATTTCATTTGAATAACTCAGATACGCGATTTACCCTATACTTGGTGACATTCTTCTATTATTCATTGAACATCCTCGTCGTGGTGTTTTACACCTGACCGGTTCCGCTTTTTATTATTCTCGTTGAACATCCTCGCTCGTGTGTTTTACACCGGACCGGTTCCGCTTTTTTTATCATTCGCTGAATATCCTATCTCGTGTGTTTTTACACCGGATCCGGTTCCATCTTTATTATTCTCGGTTGAACATCCCGCTTGCGTGAATTTCACCGACCGTTCCGTTATTATTATTCTCTATTGAATAACCTGCCTGGCGCGGCACCGCATGCACGGTGATTTCTTTTGTTATTCCATTCTTTATTATACCCAAATTGGTTAAAACTTGACTTCTATACTCCATGAAATTAGTAGAATATCCTCGATATTTGCGTTTCATCCAAAGATCTTTTCATGGAAATATTCTTCCGATCATTCTTGAATTTTACTCTACGTAAACAAAGATCATGTCGATAATTTGACGTTAATAATTCATGGATTAAATAATTTTTGAACTTGTTTTATTGAATTACTATGTCATTGTCATCATCCTCATGATATATTATGTTATCTTCGCTTACGCATAGATGAACTTAGTATGATGATTATGACCTGGATCATTCTAAGATAATCACGACTTGATATAAATGATGTGATAAAAGTCCTCTGGTGGCTCGTAATGCAAATGATGGATAGTTTTTGGTATGATTATGACTGTGGGTGATTTAGATATAGTCATGACCATTGATAATTTGATGAAAATCCTCGACCGGGTATGTGAATGATTAGATGTGGTGGTTTATTTATTTGTCGAGTCTCGCCGATAAAAATTGATGAAAACCTTTAAAACCTAAAAGATAGTAGATTTTATTTTTCTACTGACTCTTTTAATGGATCAGATATTCACCGCAGCTTAAACCTGGTTGTCTATTGTATTTTATCGCTTAACATCGTCAAGGCTAATGATAATTTATTCTCGCATTATCTTAGTCATAATATTTTTATCGGGCTAGTTGAGCTCACCTTTTCTTTCACCTTTTTCTTCGTGAAATGAGAACATACCGGGACGAAGCCTCTGGGAACGGAGTAATGGTCCGCAGGATAAGATTAGTAGTCCTCACTATTCGTGAAATAGTGTGATAATAGTTGTAATGAGGACTCCTTTCGAGTTCAGATAATATCTAGTAGACAATATTTGTATTCAAACTCACGCTTTATGTCGATTGCATACACTATGCTTATATTAGTAAGTTGTATTTGAATTTATGTACCATGTAAGTGGCGACCCAAGATGGGTGACGATACCTAATTTTGGGGCGCACACAAACGTAATAATCCGTATATATGGTTTGTAAAATTTTAAAACTCGATTTTACACGTTTTCCGCTTTAATTTTGCAATTTGATTGCGTTTCTTGAATATTACAAACCTAATAAGTGGCATCAGAGCCAAACCTTTATGCGAATTATTAATTGTTTAAATTTTGATATGTACATTGATATGTGTTTAGAACAATTTAATTGGGCATAATTTTATTGTATAAAATTTATTAAAAAAATAATAATAATAAAAATTTGGTAATCACGAATTTAGCTTAAATTCATATCGAGATTAAATAAACTTGTTTTTAAATTTTTTTTATTAGGCCACGTGATCACGTACGTTCAAAGAAATCCATTAATCCAAGGCAATCCGTGAATAATTCAGTAATTATTTTAAGGAAGGAACGGATACTATGTATATATATTATACGGTTAATATAATATTGGCGCCCACCGTGGGGTAATATTCATGGGCCAATATCAGGATGTTGTCATTTATTTGTTGTCATATATTACGGTTAATATATATAATATATTACGGTTTATATATATATATATATAATATTCTTAATAATTTTATAATTAAAATAAAAAGTTTATTTTAATTTTAAAATTAGAATTTCATGCTAACTAATTATAGTTGGAATTGGATTCCATGATAACTAATTGGAGTTGAAATTGGATTCTATTTTTCCTTAAATAAAGGAGTTTATTTTGATATGAAATTAGATTTCATATTATTCAAAATAAAAAGATTTATTTGTGAATAGGAAAAAGAATGGGTCTTTTTTTAAATAAAGGAGTTTATTTAGATATGAAATAAGATTTCATATTATTCAAAATAAAGGAGTTTATTTGTGAATAGAAAGATAATCCGTGTTTCCTTTAATAATTTTTTTTTTACATGAAATTGGATTCCATAATTAATTAAAATAAAGGAGTTTATTTTGATTAAAAGTTTTGATTAAAATAAAATAGTTTATTTTATTCAAAATTGGATAAATTAAAATAAAATAGTTTTATTTTGATTTAAATTTGGATTAAAATAAAGGAGTTTATTTTAATTCAAAATTAGATTTTATACTAACTAAATTTTGCCCATTAAATGATATCAATATATATATTATATGTTTATTATTCATAAGATGAATGTTATTTATTGATACATATGGTGATGTGTATGAAAATAAATGGGATTGATTATGGACTATTGACCAATGTGATTGGATTTTATTTTAGTTGGATGCATGAATGTATGAGTTTTATTAAATGGGGTCTGTGTACCTCGTCTTCTTTAATTTTTTTCTTAATGTAAATTCTAACTCCCTCCTATGTATTTCCCTCGATCACGATCAAGGTTTCTATTTATTTTAAATAGTTTTGTAATAGGAATAATTAGAATTATTTTGAAGAATTGGAGATCAAGGGGCAAGGAGCGCTTGAAGACCCGTTTGTAATGGAGCCCGGGTTTAAATGTAATAGTTATATTTAAATATTATTTCTTGCACCCTAGGGTTTGACCTTTTGGTTCACTTGGTGGCTCTAGTGAACCAAACTAGAATAAAAGTCCATAATCAATCCGTAGAATATAGTATTCTATATGTGCACGCTTATACTATGAAAACATGTTTCGCATGTTCATTAATATGACGTATTTTATATATATAATAAATGCTTGCTTAAACAAGATGAGACAAATTAATAACAAACCCTCAAAATTTTTTTTATATTAAGTCCTAAGCGTTCAAAGATATTTGGAATATCGAACGTCGCTTTCTAGCATGATAAAATTAATAGAGTATTAAATATTTAATATGAGTTTGTTGTGTCACCACAAGGCAAGTATTAAGTATTTAAGATGTTAATTTATCACATTTGATGCTTATAAAGAAAATTGAACAATATTGTTTTGTTGTGTCACCACAAGGATGATATTTTTCTTTTTGAATATATGGAGTGCTAGGTCGGACTTAACTTGGATAATTTTGATTCGGATGTGCCACCACTTGATCAAAATAATCTAAGAGGCAAAAAGAAAAGGAGTTGATAGTTGATGTAATTGACAAAAGTTGTCTACCTATTTATTTATATATAGTTTGTTGTGTCACCAGCCTATATACATTTGAAATGGGATCCTTATTCTCACTAAAGCAAATCTTTAATTAGATTTTGCCGAACTACATAAGTGAGGTAATATAGTTCAAGAAAATAGTGGGAGATACCAATTTAAAACAAGACCTAATTTATTTTGGTAATTAATAAAAGAATGTATGTTAAAATATTGTTAATTACAAATTCGCTTATGTAAATTTTACAATGTCTAAATTACTATCATGCGAAGCATATTAGATGCTAAATTAACCGTAATCAATTAAACGGATTGGTTAAAGAAATTTGAGAATAGTTCTCATGGTCGAAAAGCTATCTTATGTCCTTAATACGCCTATATCCTGCGCAATGGTTGCGCATAATGCCTCCGAGGAAGAGATTGCTACTTTTAGAAAGTGGCAAGATGATGCACAGATTAGCTCAACGCATCATGCTCAAGATCCATGAGTGTGACGCCCCAAAATTAGGTATACGCCACCCATCTTGGGTCGCCACTTACATGGTACATAAATTCAAATACAACTTACTAATATAATCGTAGGTACAATACGACATAAAGCGTGAGTTTGAATACAAATATTGTCTACTAGATATTATACAAACTCAAAAGGAGTCCTCATTACAACTATTATCACACTATTTCACGTAATAGTGAGGACTACTAATGCTATCCTCCGGACCATTACTCCGCTCCCCGACTCGTCCCGGCTATGTTCTCATTTTCAAGAGAATCGTGAAAGAAAGGGTGAGCTCAACTAGCCCAAGAAGAAATATTATGACTAAGATAATGCAGAATAAATTATCATTAGCCTTCAACAAATGTTAAACCGATAAAATACAATAGACAACCCGGTTTAATCTGCAATGAATACGTAATCCATTAAAAGAGTCAAGTAGAAAATAAAGTCTACTATCTTTTAGGTTTTAAAAGGTTTTTCATCATCGTTATAAATTTGAGACTCAAACTTTAATAAATAATCCACATCATCGAATCACCCATGCACTACTACCAAGGATATTCATCAAATTATCAATGGTCATGACTATACCGAATCACCCTCGGTCATAATCATACCAAAAATTATCCATCAACGCATTACGTGCCACCGAGGACTTTTATCACATCATTTATAACAAGCCATGATTATACCGAATGATCCTCGGTCATAATCATACTAAGTTCATCTATACACGTAAGTCAAGATAACATAATATAACATGAGGATGATGACAATGACATAATAATTCAATAAAACAAGTTCAAGAATTATTTTATCCAGAATTATTAACGCCCAAATTGTCAAAATGATACCGCTTTTTGTAGAGTAAAATTCAAGAATGATCAGAAGAATATTTCCATGAAAAGATACTGGATGAAACGCAAATATCAAGGATATTCTACTAATTTCATGGAGTATAGAAGTCAAAGTTTTAACCAACTGGGTATAATAAAGAATGGAATAACAAAAGAAATCACCATGACATGCAGATTGCATGCAGACAAATGTGTTATTCCAATAGAATAATAATAACGGAACCAGTCGTGAAATTCACAACCGCATGTGATGTTCCAATGAATAATAAAGATGGAACCGGCATCCGTGTAAAACACATGATAGGATATTCCAAAGAATGATAAAAGGCGGAACCAGTCCGGTGTAAAACACATGCATGTGATATTCCAAATGTAATAATAAAGAATGGAATAATGTAAGAAGATCACCAAGTATAGGGGATTCCGTGTATACAAAGTTATTCCAATGTAATAAATAAGAATGGAATAACATAAGGATTTCACCAAGTATAGGGTATGCCAAGCATATACAAAGTTATGTATAGGGTATACCACTTTTACAAAAGTTATTCTAATAGAATAATAATGAATGGAATAATGAAGTTCTCTTCATGAATAAGAAAGAATAACACCCACTACAGTATGTACAACAAATAATACCCCTTACCTTAGAAGAACTGAATATTGGCAAGGTGAAGTAGCGAGAATACTTTTCTTTTTCTCTCTATAGTTTTCTCTCAGAGTTCAAGTGAATTTGTGAAAAATAATGAAGCACTAAGCCTATATTTATAGAAGATTTTAGCTTAAGACCGCCATGTTAAAAAGGCAAGTGGCTTGACGACTGGTGATGTGAAAAGAAAAGTGGTTTGACGCCTGTAATGTGAAACGACAAGTGGTTCGACGCTTGTAATGTGAAACGACAAGTGGTTCGACGCCTGTAATGTGAAACGACAAGTGGTTCGACGCTTGTAATGTGAAACGACAAGTGGTTCGACGCCTGGTAAAGGTAATTACTATTAACGAAGGTAATTACTATTCACAAAGGTAATTACTATTGACGAAGATAATTACTATTGACGAAGGTAATTACTATTGACGAAGGTAATTACTATTGACGAAGATAATTACTATTCACAAAGGTAATTACTATTGACGAAAGTAATTACTATTGACGAAGAGACTCTTAGATGATGACATATGGGTCCCCCCATAAAATAATCAAACTTACCACAAATGTTTCATACCAGACTCTTTATATACATCAAGGATTGAATAAATATTACCACAAATCATTTTATTTTTAATCAACACATATTTAATCTTTCAACAATTATTAATCATTTATAACTTGTCGCGTCTCATTTATTGATTTAATACTATAACATATTATCTGAGATGATAATGTGACAATAATTGAATCAATAATATAAGAGATATGATGCAAACAATTACTATAGCAATAATTCAAAGATAATGAAAGTGACTTCTCACGTAAAGATCAATAATCAATATCATGTGCTACTATACAACTACGCCAGACATCGTATTTTTACTAAGGGTAGTTCAACAGTTTTAATTCAGTAACACCTCCGCCGTTATTTTTATAGAAAGATAATTTTTTGTCGTTTTCTAACTACGACAATACTTCCGCCATGGGGTCCACTAATGATTGAGCCTTCGTATTTAATATTCCCCGACAAAAAGAATATTCCCGAACCAAACGTAATATTTTATAACAACTTGCATACTTTGCAAAATTTATAAATACTACCCACAACTATAATATTATCTTAAATTCACACCATAATATTAAAAATTATTTCGACAAAATTTAAATCTTTATTGATAAAACTGGGTCTCACAATGAGTAACGAGCTTCAAATCACAAGACGAAACTATGGATGGTCCTATTATATTCCCGCACATCAAGTAGTTGATGGTGAAGAAAGTAGGACTAATAGATATCGACATTCAAGGAGCTCTTCCGATCTAGAATGGCCAGTGACACTACAAAGATGACGGATAAAAGTCCTTAACATTATCAATTTGATTGATCAATTAGACAACGAAGTTTTTTGTCATGGATGGAGAGTTGAGCCAAGATTTGATCTTACACTCACCCGTGACTCCTTTCACAATTGTTGTAAATTTTTCATATAAACAAGCTAGATATCACCTCACCGATTTTCTTAACATATTTAAAAATGATGAGAGTCACTTTCCAACCAAGAAAGACCATGTCTTCTTGGTAGGGGCCAAAGGATCTTCAAAAGAAGAACGATTCAAAGAAGGTATATAGAAAGGCAAAAACAAAGGATAATAAGAACAAAATCGATACGGATAAGAAAGGAGTTTGCTTCCACTACAATAAGCCCGACATCGAAAAGAAAGCGCAGAAGCATCTTGCGCAGAGGCTAACCAAAGAAGCTTAGTGAAGTTTAGGTTATAAATACAAATTTGTTCATGATTTAAAATAAATTTTTCTTTAAGTCAAGGTTCTACTTGGGTATTGGATACCGACTTTGGTTATCATAAATATAGATTTATGAAAGGACCAAACAGAAGTAGAAAGCTAAACAAATATAAGTAATCCTATGTGTGGGAAATGAAGCAAAGGTTGCAACATTAGCCATAGAAACTTATAGTTTGAAGATCGCTTTACGGGCAAATCTATTAAGTCAATAAGTTGTTATTGTATTCCGGTTCTCGTTAAAAACATTATTTCCATTTTATTGTTGGACAATGAAATCTTTAGTATTATAATTAAGAACAATTGTTGTTTTATTTATAATAATAATGTTTCAGTATAGAATCGAAAGATTACTTAATGGATTTTGTATACTTGACTTACGTGAAAAATTATTTTGTAAATTGAACAAACTAGTATAAGAAAAGGAGATGATCATTCAAAGAGTTGAATGTATGTATTTGTTGAAATACAAGTGTGAATTATTTAAAAGGTTCAAAGAATTGTAAGTAAAACAAATTGGCAAAGTATTAGGATTCTTTGATCAGATCAAGGAAGGAATACTTGTGCAATAAGTTTCTAGATCATCTCAAATGGTTTTCTCATAATGGACACATCCCGACACGTAATAATTGATTGATGTATCCGAATGAAAAAATCGTACCTTGTTGGACATGGTGCGGTCCATAATGATTTTACCGACATTCCAAAGATCCTTCCGGGATAATGTCCTAGAAATGGTCGCATATCTACGAAAATGGTAACCTCAAAATCCCGCCCCAAGACTCCATAAAAGCTATGGATGGGGAGGATTCATAATCTTAAGTATGTTAAGATAAGGGGTTGTCCAACTTATGTGAAAAGGTTTCAAGGATAAGCTTGGGACAAGATTTGACATGTACTGATTTGTGGGACATCCTAAAGTAAGTTTAGGTATATGTTCTATAATTCTACTTAGCAAAAAGGTGTTTGTTACGAAACACGCCGCTTTCTAAGATAAAGGTGTTTATCATTAAAAGGGGCTAGTGGGAGGATAATAGATCTTGAAAAGTTCAAGAACCACAAAATACTATAAGTCGATAAGAGGAACTCGTAGATGACCTATTATACCACAACCTCAATAAAATCGGAATAGTACGAAGATACGGGAGGTATGGATTCATCATAGATGATGATGATGAGGTACACATCATAGAAGATGATGATCCGATTACATACGATGAGGTAAGTGTTGTGTACACTCGGAGAAATGGATTGAAGCAAGTTTCTCAAATATGGAACATTCGTTTTGATGAGGCAATCAAAAGAGTTTGATTTTATCAAAATAAGAATGAACCTAGTGTGTACAAAAGGGTCGATGGGAGCATCGTGACATTCCTAGTACTATATGTTGATATACTACGGATAAGGAATGACATACCAATGCTACAATCAAGTAAAGATAAAGTTGTCTAAACATTCCTCCATGAATGATTTGGAAGAGTATCTTAATTGGGGATATATATCTATATAGATAGATTTAAGAGGATGCTCGACTTAACCCAAGGAACGATATTCATTTGATGCTAAAGTCGTTTAGCATGACAAACTCCAAGAGATGTCTCATGTCGATGAGCTATGGAGTGTATCTCTTAATAGTCCCCACAAAAACCTCGAAAAGAGAGGTCGCATGAGTGACAATCATGCATGCAATGAAATGTACGAGACCGATGTTGATCGGTCATATTATGGAGAAGTTCACTATGAGTCGCTGAAAAACATCTTAAAGTGCTTAACCCAGCACTAAGGATGTGATCATATTCATGGTGGGTCTAAATTAAAACCAGAGGGCTTAATGAGACTCAAGTTTTTTCGGACAAACCAAGATGATAGAAAATCCACTTTAAGGTAAAGCGTTATCTTGAAGCAAAGGTGCGTTGAATTGGAAAGGTTCCAAAAATAGCAAAAGGTTGCTGGTTTAGTGATAAAGACAAAGTATATAGCTATAAATGAAGTCGCAAGTTGATTGTTTGGATTAAAGTTCATTACTGTAACTAGGAATAGTTCTTAAGTCTCATCTTGGATCTAAAGATGTGTTGTGGCACTTTCATTTGATTATTAGAATCATTGAAAGATGGAAATCACTATACTGAGATAGTGGACTCTCACTTGAACAACATTACATATCCATTAACTAAAGCTTATCCAACAAAGCAGGATAATCGTCACTAGAGAAGAAGGGTATGAGATACCATGGCGATTGGCTTTAGTGCAAGTGGGAGATTGAAAGTAGTATGCATACAAGCCAATCATGTTTGATGATAAAGCATATACTTTGTAACAATCTTATTCATTTATTAATAAAAAGTATTAATTTATTAAAGGCTTTTAATTATCTATATGATCTTTGTTTTATAATATGTGATAAACCCATAGTTTTAAGCAATGCTTTTAGAATAATGATGATGATCATTTTAATGAGATCTAAATTCTTAGAAAGCTTAAAACTAAAATAGTTCCCAATCATTGGATTACTAAATTGGGGATTAGTGAATCCGGATAGATTGGTACATACGTTGCTTTCTCATTGGATGAGGATGATTGATCTCATGATCATTTGTGTGGAGACACTAAAAGTAAGTAAGTATGTAGGTGCTTATTAGAGAATAAGTTCACGAAGCGTGGCTAGCTAAGGAATACCTAATGGAGTTTTACTCACTGCCAATAGGAATTCTGTAGTGATAGTAGACAAGTAATCCTTGGACTTGAGATCTTCATAGTATCTTGTGTATGATGAGTTATACTTTGACTTATTCCTTAAGACCCTTAGGGTATATCAAAGGGTATGCTTGGGTATAATAAGTTGTACATGGAGATAATGTGACACCCCCAAAATAGGTATACATCACCCATTCTGAGTTGTCAATACATAGTATGTAAAACAACTACAACTTTATTATTACAACAAGAAAAGCTGTGAGTTTAAATACAAATATTATCTTCTAGACAATATCTATACTCAAATAAATCCTCATCACATTTATTGATACATTATTTTACAAAAATGGTGAGGACTACTAAACAATCCTTTCTAAAACCTTCATTCCATACCCCGACTCTCGCTATATTCTCGCCTCCCGAGAAAAATGGAACAAAAGGAAAAGGGTGAGCTCAACTAGCTCAAGTAAAGAATATTATGACTAAGATAATATACAACAAATTATCGTTAGTCTTCAACGAGGAAAAATCTAATAGAATACAATAGACAACAAATTTTAAATCAATATTTGCAGTGAAATAATAATTCATTAGAAGAGTTAAGTAGAGAATGCAAACTACTATCTTCCATGTATGAATTTAAAAGTTCATCGCTCATCTTTTATCCCCCGTAACATCAATCAATATATATCTGAATCACATATTCATCTTTGCACTACAGCCAAAGATATTCATCGATTGGTCATGTTCATCTAAACACTGCTCATCTTTGCACTACAGGCCAAAGATATTCTTCGAAATCATTCATCTTTGCACTACAGCCAAAGATATTCCATAATATCATCATTTAAGATCAAGATGATGAAAAATATTTTAAAGAAACGAATCCGGTGAAACAAAATGACAAGGATTAAGGATTAAGGATTCGTACTTTGTTTTATTCACGCCCAAAAATACCTCAAAAATAATCGCAGTGGTGTAAAATTCAAGAATGATCAAAACATGGATACAATCAAAGCTAGTATCCGAATAGATATTTTGGACGAAAAGAAAAATTTTTATTTTTCGATGAATAGTCAAATGATTCGTGAATATTGTCAGATACGTGAATAAAGGCTGAGTATCGTGAATAAGTAACTCAGACACCAAAAGTTCCAAATTTGATAAAAACTTCAGATCAATATTTCAACATAATGATATTGAAGAAATAATATCATTACGAGAAAAAAATATCTCTTACTTGAAAGATCAAGATCTTCTAAATTTGAAACACCTGATATAGGCTATGACTTGAACTTGCCTTAGAATAGCAATACTCAAATTATACTCAAAATACTCACAAGAATAAACCGATAATATAGAGAGAAAACTTGATTTACGGTGTGATTTTCAATTCTAACCCAAGACCCTATTTATAGGAAATCGCTAGAACACTCAAAGTTAGTAAAATTTAATATAATATTAATATATTATATATAAATTCCTACGCACACAATCTATGATCTGAATTCAGCCATGCTTGACAACAAATAAGTCTACCAAACAAATCAAAAAACGTTTTTATTATTTAAAATAATTAAAACTTCCAAAAATCAATTATTCAGAATTTGAACATCAATAATTCATAATAAATAGCCTTTTTTTATCAGAAAATTGAATCTTGGAAGTTATTATAGGAAATTCAATTTCTACAACTTTGCGGAAGAAAGTTTTTCCAAATTCCTAACGAGAAATTCAATCAAATCCACAAACCAAGCGATTTTACTGTGCTATAATAAAATTTCAAATCAATAATGGGGTCCACCGACATGTTTAACATGTTTTAAACATTTATTGTAACAAAAATACTCTTCCTCCTCAGATACTCATATATCCCACATTCGTTGTAAAATATCACCATTATTATATTATTAAAATATAATAATACATTATCTTATCAGAAAAAGATAAAATTTCAATTTTCAACAATTGTCACATTAAAATTTTTCTCCATCTATATCCACATAAAATCAATATTTTCCTCATCATATGAATCAATAATTAATTATTCACAAATAATATTACAGAATCACAATATTGACAACCATGCAGTTCCCAGGAAAGAGGGGCTTTCAATAAGAATTTCTCCTTTTTGGCGCGCGCAATTAGGTGACCAAACCTCTCCTTAGATAGAACTTTCTAGACATTGCCAATAATGTTATCTAATAATATTATTCAGATAATATGAATTATTGCTTCGATAATGAAAAATATTGTGTAATGACAATTATCAAAACAACAAAGAATATAAAATATCAACGCAAGCAATTATTGAATCAATAAAATATCGAAGCGATAATTCATCGTAACCATTATTGAGTAAAGGCTTTCACGTAAGAATCAATAATTGGTGCAATACGCAAAGTATCTTCTCGTGTTTAAACCACCGAGTATTTTACAAGGTATTAATGGTAACAACAACTACTGAATTATTTTTAACCAACTTATATTCATCGTTTTCTTCATCCAATCGCTTTCAGTTATGGGGCCCTATATACGTTACGCCGTCATTTAATATTCCCGACGATCTGAATATTCCACGACCAAACGAATATTCCCCGACAACAATGAATCTTTATAACCACTTGCTTATTTTGAAATATTTGCGTATTTTACCCCTAACTATCCACATTAATCACATCAACCCTTACTATTTCAAAATAATAAATAGAGAAAATTAAATTTCATTAATAATAAGTTGGGGTCTTACAGATAATGTATGATCAATAAAGAATCTACCCCTTCTATTAAAAGAAGAGAAATGTCCTATGTGATTCGATAAATGACAACCTAGTAGTCCTTGGCCAAGGCAGAATTAAATTAGTGAAAGTAGTATGCACACAAGCCAATCATGTTTGATGATAAAGCATATACTTTGTAACAATCTTATTCATTTATTAATAAAAAGTATTAATTTATTAAAGGCTTTTAATTATCTACATGATGCTGTTTTATAATATGTGATAAACCCATAGTTTTAAGCAATACTTTTAGAATAATGATGATGATCATTCTAATGAGATCTAAATTCTTAGAAAGCTTAAAACTAAAATAGTTCCCAATCATTGGATTACTAAATTGGGGATTAGTGAATCCGGATAGATTGGTACATACGCTTCTTGCTCGTTGGATGAGGATGATTGATCTCATGATCATTTGTGTGGAGACACTAAAGCAAGTATGTAGAGTGCTTATTAGAAAATAAGTTCATTGAACGTGGCTCGCTAAGGAATACCTAATGGAGTTTTATTTGCACTTTCGTCAATAGGAATTCTGTAGTGATAGTAAGACAAGTGATCCTGGAGTTGAGATCATCATAAGTATCTTGTGTATGATGAGTTATACTTTGACTTATTCCTTAAGACCCTTAGGGTATATCAAAGGGTATGCTTGGGTATAATAAGTTGTATATGGAGATAATGTATGATCAATAAAGAATCTACCACTTCTAATAAAAGAAGAGAAATGTCCTATGTGATTTGATAAATGACAACCCAAAGAGTCCTTGGCGGCGCAGAATGAAATTAGAAAGGAGTTTCTAATTTGCATTATTTGGTGTTGTGCATTTAAGAGTCGAAATACATATAATTAAATAAAATAAGACTTGTGACAAGTAATTCCATGTCTTATATTTAATTGGGACATCAGTATGGTGGAAGGATTGAATTATCACGATAACTATTTACTCAAAGGTTCTTTAATGATTAATGTTGAAATCTATATTATCCGAAAAGTCGTTGATCGCTAGGGAGGCTTATCCCTATTGTAGAATAAATATTATTTATTTAAATAAATTAATTATTTAATTTATTTATTTAAATAAGATTAGAATTGTTCTAATTGATTTATTCACAATAGGTTTAATATGGAGAACCTAAAGGGTCGCACCATAAAAAGGAAGAATAATTATTTAAGAAGTTAATGGCATAATCGTAATAATATGTTAAGTATATTTAATTTAATCTATGGTGATAGAATAAATTAAATAGCTTAATATTTATTATTTAATATTTTAGAAATATTAAATATAAATTAATAAGAGGAGTCTTATTAATATTATTACAATTATTATTATTTTAATTTCTAAAAGAGTTTAGAAATTAATTTAATATAAGTACTCTCATTTATTCCTAATTGGATTAGGAAGGAAAATTAATTAAAGGAGTTTAATTAATTATCCCTAATAAGATTAGGGAGCTTAATTAATTAAAAGAATTTAATTAATTAAATAAAACCCAATTCCTTAATTGTTAAGGTGGGATGCCCACATCTATAAATAAGAGGAGTCTTATTATGGGTGAGGGGGTTGTTGACTTTTACAACATACGACATAATTTCAATTTGTTGGAGAGTACGCCTTTTCTATAGTGATAGAAAAACTAGGGTTTTGCCAACCACCCATTCTTCTTGAATTTTCTTCTTCCTTGGTGGATCACCTCTAGAGGCCAAACATTTGGGTGGCTAACGTTGATCAAAGGAAGGAACCAAACCCGGTGGATTCAAGATTGAACGCGAAAGGATTTGGAGGTGAACTTGTACCTGAGGAAGCTCGATCTTCAAGGGTATGATTTATTCTTTATCTTTTCGTTTAATTAATAATTATGCATAAAGGGTGATCCGGGTTTATGGTTTGTAAATAATTTTAAACTCTGATTTTTACACGCTTCCGCATTATTTTGCAATTTGATTGCTTCTTGAATATTACAAACCTAACAATTAGAAAGGAGTTTCTAATTTGCATTATTTGGAGTTGTGCATTTAAGGATCGAAATACATATAATTAAATAAAATAAGACTTGTGATAATTCCATGCCTTATATTTAATTGGGACATTGTATGGTGGAAGGATTGAATTATGCGGTAACTATTTACTCAAAGGTTCTTTTATGATTAATATTGAAATCAATATTATCTGGAAAGTAGATTGATCGCTAGGGAGGCTTATCCCTATTGTAGAATAAATATTATTTATTTAAATAAATTAATTGTTTAATTTATTTATTTAAATAAGATTAAATTGTTCTAATTGATTTATTCACAACCGATTTAATATGGAGAACCTAAAGCCATCACACCATAAAAGGAAGAATAATTATTTAAGAAGTTAATGGCATAATCGTAATAATATGTTAAGTATATTTAATTTAATCTATGGTGATAGAATAAATTAAATAGCTTAATATTTATTATTTAATATTTTAGAAATATTAAATATAAATTAATAAGAGGAGTCTTATTAATATTATTACAATTATTATTATTTTAATTTCTAAAAGAGTTTAGGAATTAATTTAATATAAGATTTCATTTATTCCTAATAGGATTAGGAGGAAAATTAATTAAAGGAGTTTAATTAATTATCCCTAATAAGATTAGGAGCCCATTTAATTAAAAGAGTTTAATTAAAAATACCTTATTTTTAATAGGGTTACTTGATATCTTTATAAGAGAGTCTTATATCGGATATCCGATATACGTAATAATTCCAATTTGTTGGAGAAAGACGTTCTTTTCTATAGAGATAGAAAAACTAGGGTTTGAGCCAAATACCCATCTTCTTGAATTCTTATTCTTCCTTGGTGGATCAACTCTAGAGGCCAAACACTTGGGTGGCTAACGTTGATCAAAGAAAGGAACCAAACCCGGTGGATTCAAGTTGAACGCGAAAAGGATTGGAGGTGAACTTCAGATCTAGGAAGTTTCGAATCTTCAAGGTATGATTCTTGTTCTTTCTTTTCGTTTAATTAATAATTATGATAAAGGGTGATCTAGATATATGGTTTGTAAAATTTAAAAAACTCGATTTTACACGTTTTCCGCTTTAATTTTGCAATTTGATCAAGTTTTTGAATATTACAAACCTAACATTATAATCCCTACCATTTAGGATTAAAATTTGTTGACAAAATTAACATTTAATTTTGTTTAAAAAGACCGATATATCTTATCATATCTATGTATATATACTCAAACTAATGTAAACATGATATCTTTGTTATTAGTGATAAGGGTATAATAGTCCAAATGGTCACTAAATTTTTATCCAATCCTTTAAATAATTCTGGACAAAACAAACGTAACATGTAAAAATTTTAAGTTATCACTATAATAATCCCATAAAAAATTAGCAAATATGCGACTAGTACTATTTAATCATATAATTAATAGTTTTAGAATTATAATTCATGAGAATATAATCTCGAGGTAATTTATTTTAGTGGCCATCCTTAAATAATTTATTCTTGTATGGTAATAAGTTATAGTAGAGAGAAAACTAATATCACTTGTAATTCTCCAAGTTCATTCAGAATTTGTGCTTTTACATATATAATATAAATATATAAATGTCCCGGTGATTTTAAATCCAAATCATTCCCATATTTTCTCCTTGATTTATTACAGTATCAAAATCGTCCATGACATTTGATATTGATCAACAAAATCTTGAGACAATCAAAACCCTAGCTAGTTTTCTGTTATATCTCAATCCCTAATTATTCCTGCTGATTTTAAGACAGTTTCCATCAATATAGACAACCAGACTTAAATTCAGGAATTACTTCCTCAAAGAATGGAACCATTAAAACCACAATCAATGGCCAAACAAGGCATACAGTAGGTTTTTTGCTGCGTTTTTCTTCTTCTTCTTCTTCTTCTTCTTCTTCTTCTTAGTCAGGTGCATGTTTTGCAGTTTACCGGTTTATATAGTTAATTGTTCCTGAAAAATATATATAAATCTCTTTGTATAAATTTCACAACTGGAATTTGAAAAGAAATACAACATATATATATATATATATATATATATATATAATGTATATATGTAGAAATATTAAGTACATGATCAACTTAACATTAAATTAAGTAGATAAGTTTAAGAACATTATAATCAATTGAAAGTTACTCTTATATAGTTAATGATAATGCATTGTTCCAATTTTGTGCTTATTTAATAGCTATAATACTCAAATTCTTTTGTTAAATTAAACCTGTAATTCAATATAGTCATATTTTTCAATGAATTACTACTATATTATTCATGTATTCCTTCATTCTAAATATAGGGTCAATTTATATTTTAAATTGAAATCAATTCGAGATATTTTAATATTTACAATTGATATAAATTGATCATTCAATTTTACACAATATGATTATGAAAAGATGTTATCTTGAAAAATATGCTTTCTTGAGTTTTCGTGTGATTTTATTTGGTTCATAATTTTAGTTTACTGATTTAAAAAAAGAGAATTGATATGATGTAAACTCCATACTAGACTGTAAAAAATAATTTCATATGAATTGAAAACGCAATTTAGTATGAGTTGATATAAACCTTAGGCTCTCTTTGTGTACGTAAATACCGAAGTACGTACTAATTTTTAATTCAAATTGGCTAATAAAAGGGGTTAAGATTTATATCATTCGTGTTTTCATAAAATACTATGATATTTTCACAAACACTATGAGAGTAAAAATATCAATTCCTTAAAAATAATATACCGGATGCATGCTTCTTTCTGAATTTTAGATGAGTAAATTTAAACTTGTGATCTTACATAATAAAAAGAGAGAGTTCTACTATTAAATTATCACTTTTGTTATGAAAAAGAAAAAAAAAATTGAGAACGAGCATATATGCAAATTATACATGAATAATGCTATTTATTTATTGGTATTAATTTTTCTACAAAATTTGAGACCCTAAATTAACTACTAATTCAATATGTTTTTACTATTGAATGATAAATTATTATGAGTAATACTATGTACACAAATTACACACAAAAATATGTATACAAATGGTTTAATAAAAGAGAGAAAATAAGAAATCGGGATTACCATTGCATGTTTTACACATTAATTGTTATTGGCATGCAATACAACAATTGATGTATAATTTTTTGTGTAAAATTTGTATCCATAATTGTAAGACTCTAACTTTTATGAATAAAAGATGAATTTTCTATAATTATCATTTTTAAATATTATGGAATGAATTTGATATAATGTTATAGTTGTGAGTAATATTTAAAAATTTTGCAAAGTACGCAAGTTGTTTATAATATTCGATTGGTCGGAGAATATTCGTACGACGACACAATCATTGGTGGACCCCACAACGGAATTATTTTCAGATTGAGAAAACGACGAAAATATTTTTATGAAAATAACGGCGGAAGTTTTACCGTTAACTGTTGAAACAATGCGGGTGTTAAAAGTACAGAATATGGCGTGGTTGCATAAGAAGTACACGGTATTGATTATTGATGCTTACGTGAGAAGTCACTCGCTTTTGTTCAATTATTACTTGATAATTATTGCATAAGTATCTCACGTTAATTGATTCAATTATTGTTGATATTTTATATTGAGATGACGAAGTTATTAATATTATTATTTGCAATATTAACGATGTCTAGAAGTTCTGCCAAGGAGAGGTTTGGTCACCTAATTGCACGCCAATAGAGAGAAATTCTTATTGGAAAGCCCTCTCTTTCTTGGGAACGACCTGGTCGATTAATAGTGTGAATAATAATAATGATGATGAAGTTTTGTTTTATTAGTATTATTAATGTAATAAAAGCGAGAAAAACTTTTTTATATAAAATGTAATACTTTTATAAAGTTATTCTTTTATTAGTTAATAGTAAAATCTATTTATATAAAAATGTAATACTTTTATAAAATTATTCATTTTATTAGACAATAAATAGAATATATTATATTTTATTACGCATAGTATTCAGATAATTACTGCGTAGTGTTTGCAGATAGTAAAATCTTTTAAAAGTTATTCATTTTATTAGATTATAAATAGAATATATTATATTTTATTGTAAACCA
This sequence comes from Panax quinquefolius, assembly GCA_020205615.1. Classification (NCBI taxonomy): domain Eukaryota; kingdom Viridiplantae; phylum Streptophyta; class Magnoliopsida; order Apiales; family Araliaceae; genus Panax; species Panax quinquefolius. The sequence continues at coordinate 13,801,690 of CM035163.1, forward strand.
ATCTGGACCGTCTGTTTAAAGTGAATCGATCTCGTCCGTTTCATGAATTAGTTACTTATTCATCCATTCTTCTATAAATGAAACTCATTCCTTCCTTATTTCTTACTTAATTCATTTGAAACTCTAGAGAGAAAAAGCGTAGAGAATTATTCTTCTATCTTGAGCGTATTTCTTTAGCGTTTAAGAAAGCTTTGAGCGTAGTACAAGTTTCTTCAAGTATATCTCCGCCCTACCGTCGGAGTAATCTTCTTTATAAGGTAAGGGGTATTTTTTTTTTTTCATATTCATGAAGAGAACTTATGTTATTCCGGTCTTTATTATTTCATTGGAATAACTCAGATACGCTGCTACCCTATACTTGGTGAAATTATTTTGTTATTCCATTATTTATTATTCTCATGGAATAACTTCGCCTCATGCCAATACCGCATACATGGTGAAATTCGTTGTTATTCCATTCGTTATTATTCATTGGAACATCTTGTGCATGCGTTATACACCGGACTGGTTACATCTTTTTATTACATTGGAATATCCTCACATGCATGCGTTATATGGGACCGTTAAAATCTTTATTATTCTCATTGGAACATCACCGCGGCAAATTAATTTCACCGACTTCGGTTCCGTTATTTATTATTCGCTGAATATCTTATCTGTGTGAAGTACCGCATGCATGGTGATTTCTTTTGTTATTCCATTCTTTATTATACTCAATTGGTTAAAGTTTTGACTTCTATACTCCATCAAATTAGTGGAATATCCTTGATATTTGCGCTTCATCCAAAGATATCTTTTCATGGAAATATTCTTCTGAGCATTCTTGAATTTTACTTTACAAAGAAGTATCATGTTGACAATTTGGACGTTATTAGTTCTGAATAAATTAATTCTTGAACTTGTTTTATTGAATTCTTATATCATTGTCATCGTCTTCATGTTTATATTTTTTGAAAGTCATCTCGTGGCTTCTGTGGTGCATAGATGGACTTGGTATGATTATGACTGGGGATTATTGTAATCATGACCGTAATGTTACAAATAATGTGGTAAAAGTCCTCATTGGCCCGTAGTGCATTAATGGACAGTTATTGGCATGATCATGACCATTAATGAATACACAAATATCCTTGGCCCGTAGTGTATGGCTAAATTGTGGTTGTGATACTAATGAATATCCTCGCCATAGTGCGGGGATGATGTGGATTATTTATTGTCGAGTCCCAACGATAAAAGTGATGAAAACCTTTTAAATCATAAAAGATAGTAGATTTTATTCTCTACTTGACTCTTTTAATGGATCAGATGTTCATTGCAGCTTAAACTTGATGTCTATTGTATTTTATCGGTTTAACATTGTTGAAGACTAATGATAATTTATTACGCATTATCTTAGTCGTAATATTTCTTCTTGGGCTAGTTGAGCTCACCTTTTCTTTCACCGTTCTTTTCAGGAAATGAGAACGTAGCCGGGACTAGTCGGGGAACGGAGTGACGGTCCAGATGATAGTATTAGTAGTCCTCACTATTCTGTTAAATAGTGTGACAATAAATGTAATGAGGACTTATTCTGAGAGTGGATATTGTCTAGAAGACAATATTTGTATTAAAACTCACAACTCTCTTGTTGTATATTTAAGTTTGTATTTATATTTTGTACCATGTATTTGGCAACTCAGAATAGGTGATGTATACCTATTTTGGGGCGCCACGATTAGTATCAAAGCTTAGGGATATAATCCTCGGCCGAGATGTAAAGACAAGAACTAGGAGGGAGAGGCGGAAATTCCTTCGCTAGTATGACCTACCTAAGTTTATTTGATATTTAATTGGTCGGTCAGAGTATAAAGATAATATGTGATATGTTAATTAACCCTTGTTTTGTGGCAGTATTTGAAAATGGCATCCAAAAATGTTGAGAACATCAATGGAGTACAGGAGACCGTTGAGTCTCCACAGATCAATAACCAGGATAATGTCCATCAGGAAGGCGACAATCCTAATGCAAACAACAACACTGACCAAATGATGAACGATGGAATGTTCTGAGGCTTCATGCAATTCATGCAACATCAGGCGAGAGCGGCTCCTGTCCAAAATGCAGGTGGAAACACTGGCAACTCTCGAACGGTCACCGCCAAACAGTTCAAGGAGCTGGGACCACCGGAGTTTTTTGGAGAGCCAAAACCACTTAAGGCGGAGACGTGGATAAAGCAGATCAACAAGATATTTGATGTCTTGGGATGTTCCGAGGAGTAAACGGTTCCCTTTGCCACCTTTATGTTGCGGGCAGAGACATATTACTAGTGGGAATCTGTAAGCGTACTCAACCTGCCGCACTGAAGATGTCTTGGGAGAAGTTTCAAGAACTGTTCAACGACAAGTACTTTCCCGAAAGTATTCGTCACATGAAAGAGGTAGAGTTCATTAAACTGGAACAAAACAACATTACCGTGTCGCAGTACGAAGCCAAGTTTTCCGAGTTGTCCCGGTTTGCGTCCCATTTGGTTGATAATGAGGAGAGAATGACGTGAATGTTTCTAAGAGATTTGAAACCCGAGATACGTCAATATCTTATCTCTCATAAACTGTGTTTGTATTCAGATGTTGTTAATAGAGCTCAATTATTGGAGCACGATAATGATTCAACCCAACCAAAAGAGAGCAGCCGGCAAAATGATAATACCAGTGATAACAATCAACGAAGTGGTGACAATAAGCGTGGAGGGAATCAACATGCCAGAAATGGTAACCATTTCGGTGGTAATCAGGCCAAAGTAATAAGAATGGACATTTCAAGAAGAAGAGATTCAACAATGATGGAAAGACGTCAGCATCAGCTCCTGTTGTTAAGGAAGGAGAACGATCACCTATCATATGCTTCAAATGCGAGGGTAGGGACACATCATCCAAACATGCGATCCGAGTCAAAGCATGTTATAATTGTGGAAGAGAAGGTCACCTAACCCGATTTTTTGTTCGTTCATCAAGACAAGTTCAGCTAGGATGGAGGCACCAAAGGGCGCCCCGGAAAAAGTCAAAGCCGATAGGCGAGGAGGCGTTTGTCGTGACCTCCCAGAAAACAAGGAACCCGAATGAGGTCATCACGGGTAAGTTTATCATAAACTCTAGCGAGGTATATACCTTATTTGATACTGGTTCTACCCATTCCTTTATTTCTCCTACTTGCGCTTAACGTTTAAATTTGACTCCGGAGAAATTAGACTTTGACTTATCTGTTGAAACTCCGTTGGGAGAAACCTTCATTACATCCACTGTTTATAAGTCTTGTTTGGTTCAAATTGGTACCCTCACATTACTTGTCGATCTTATTTCATTGAAAATACTTGCATTTGAATTAATTCTTGGGATTGATTGGTTAACCACTCATCATGCAAAAATTGATTGTTTTCGTAAAGTTGTTAGCTTTCATATTCCTAACCAACCTATTATGCGAATTCAAGCAACCAAACCATTAAAATCAATTACTGTCATCTCAAGCCATAAAGCTATTCGTTTATTGAAAAACGGATGTCAAGCTTTCTTAGCTCATGTCACGGATCTAAACAAAAATACGTCAGTTTTGAATGATATTTCTATTGTTAATGAATTTCTGGCGTAAGATTCTAAAAACTTTCAGCACTGAACAGTAAATCGGTTTTGAATGATATTTCTATTGTTAACGTGAAATTAAATTTTGTATCGACCTTGAACCCGGTACAAAACCCATTTCCAAAGCCCCATATCGAATAGCTCCTATTGAACTTCAGGAGTTAAAGACCCAACTGCAGGAATTGTTAGACATTGGCTTTATTCGTCTTAGTACTTCTCCTTGGGGTGCTCCTGTTCTATTCGTGAAGAAGAAAGATGGGAGTATGCGACTTTGTATTGATTATCGGAGTTGAATCATGTCACCATCAAAATAGGTACCCATTGCCACGTATTGATGATTGTTTGACCCGATTACAGTAAGGCGCCAAATTCTTTTCAAAAATTTATCTTCGTTCTAGATATCACCAATTGAAGATTAGAACCATTGACATTCCAAAGACGGCTTAGGTACCCATTGCCACGTATTGATGACCTGTTTGACCAGTTGCAAGGCGCCAAATTCTTTTCAAAAATTGATCTTCGTTCTGGATATCACCAATTGAAGATTAGAACCGTTGACATTCCAAACACGGCTTTTAGAACTCGGTACGGGCATTATGAATTCCTAGTCATATCTTTTGGATTGACTAATGCTCCTGCTGCCTTCATGGATATGATGAACCGAGTATTCAAGGAATATTTAGATCACTTTATGGTCGTCTTTATTGATGACATCCTTATTTATTCCAAAAGCCGTGAAGATCATGAGCAACACTTGAGGCTGATACTCCAAAAGCTTCGTGAATATAAGATTTATGCCAAGTTGAAGAAATGCGAGTTCTGGCTTGAGGAAGTAGCATTCCTTGGGCACGTGGTATCAAGTCATGAAATATCTGTTGACCTGGCAAAGATTAAAGCCATTCAAAGCTGGGAACAACCTAAATCAGTGACCAAAGTTGTGACACCCCCAAAATAGGTATACATCACCCATTCTGAGTTGTCAATACATAGTACAGAAACAACTACAACTTTATTATTACAACAGTAAAACTGTGAGTTTGAATACAAATATTATCTTCTAGATAATATCTATACTCAAATAAATCCTCATCACATTTATTGATACATTATTTTACAAAAATGGTGAGGACTACTAAACAACTCTCTCTAGAACCTTCATTCCATACCCTGAGACTGCACTCGCTTATATTCTCGCCTCCCGAGAAGAAAAATGGAACAAAAAGGAAAAGGGTGAGCTCAACTAGCCCGGTAAAGAATATTATGACTAAGATAATATACAACAAATTATCGTTAGTCTTCAACAGGAAAAATCTAATAGAATACAATAAACAACAAATTTTAAATCAATATTTGGCAATGAAAATAATAATTCATTAGAAGAGTTAAGTAGAGAATGCAAACTACTATCTTCTATGTATGAATTTAAAAGTTCATCGTCTATCTTTTATCCCCGTAACATCAATCAATATATATCCGGAATCAAATATTCATCTTTGCACCATGCATCAAAGATATTCATCGAGTTGGTCATGTTCATCTAAACACATGTTCATCTTTTAGACCACGGGCCAAAGATATTCTTTAGAAATCATTCATCTTTGCACTACAGCCAAAGATACTCAATAATATCATCATTTAAGATCGAGGATGATGAAAAATATTTTTAAAAAATGAATACAAAGGAAACAAAATGGCGAGGATTAAGGATTAAGGATTCGTACTTTGTTTTATCCATGTCCAAAAATACCTCAAAAATAATCATAGTGGTGTAAAATTTAGAATGATCAAAACATGGATACAATCAAAGCTAGTATCCGAATAGATATTTTGGACGAAAAGAAAATTTTTCATTTTTCGATGAATAAGTGCAGATTAGTGAATAAGATCAGATATCGTGAATAAGGCCGACACGTGAATAGTAATCCCGACACTAAAAGTTCCAAATTTGATTAAAAGTTCAGATCAATACTTTAAGATAATGATATTAGAATAAATAATATCATTAAAAAAATAATATCCCTTACCTCGAAAAGATCAAGATCTTAAATTAAACACAGGATATAAAGGCTATGACTTGAACTTGCACCGTATAGCAATACTCAAATTATACTCAAAATACTCACAAGAATAATTTCGATAATATAGAGAGAAAACTTCGATTTCGGTGTGATTTTCAATTCTAACCTAAGCACCCTATTTATAGGAAAATGCTTAGAACACCAAAAAGTTAGAAAATTTAATATAATAATAATATATATAATCAAATTTCCTACGCACACAAATCTGGTCCAAACTTTAGCCATACATGTGCCAAAAACAATAAAAACGTTTTTCTTAATAAAAATAATTAAAACTTCCAAAAATCAATTATTTCGGAGCTTCGGAACTTCAATAATTCGTAATAAATAGCCCTTTTATCAAAAAATTCAAATCTCGCTACTTTTTATAGGAAATTCAATTCTCTACAACTTTGCAGAAGAAAATTTTTCCAAATTTCAAACAGAAATTGACCGAAATCCACAAACGGACGATTTTTCTGTTTATAATCAAATTCGATCAATAAATGGGGTCCATGAGACATGTTTAACATGTTTTAAACATTTATTGCAACAAAAATACTCTTCCTCCTCAGATACTCATATATCCCACATTCGTTGTAAAAATATCACCATTATTATATTATTAAAATATAATAATATATTTAAATGAATTATTTTATCGAAAAAGATAAAATTTTAATTTTCAACAATTGTCACATTAAAAATTTTCTCCATCTATATCCACATAAAATCAATATTTTTTCTCATCATATGAATCAATAATTAATTGTTCACAAATAATATTTCGTAATCACAATATCGACAACTGTGCAATTCAAGGAAGAGGGGCTTTCAATAAGAATTTCTCCTTCTTGACGCCGCAATTAGGTGACCAAACCTCTCCTTAGATGTAACTTTCTAGACATTGCCAATAATGTTATCTAATAATATTATTCAGATAATATAAATTATTGCTTCGATAATGAAAAATAACGTGTAATGACAATTATTGAAACAACAACAATATAAAATATCAACGCAAAGAATTATTAAATCAATAAAATATTGAGCAAAGAATTATCGTAACCATTATCGAGAGTAAGTGCCTTCTTTACGTAAGAATCAATAATTGGTGCAATACCGTATGCCATCGTGTTTTAACCAAAAGTATTTTAACAAGATAATTAGTGAATAACTACGTTGTTATTTTTTAAACAACTTATATTTGTCTTTTCTTCATCCAATCGCTTTCAAGTTATGGGGCCCACACATGGTCAATTTACGTCGTCGCATTTAATATTCCCAAACAACAATGAATATTTTATAACCACTGCTTATTTTGAAATATTTGCGTATTTTATCCCTAACTATCCACATTAATCAAATCAACCCTTACCATTTCAAAATAATAAATAGAAAATTAAATTTCATTAATAATAAGTTAGGGTCTTACAACCTCCTCTCCTTATGAAATTTCGTCCTCGAAATTGACGACGACGTACTGGTGTTTGAAAAGGTGAGGATACCTCGCTTTCATTTCCGTTTCCAATTCCCGTGTCATTTCTCTATAAAGCATGATTCCTCCACGTAACTTTAACTTGTGGTATGACCTTTGCTTGGCGTGGGACATGCTCCTTCCTATCCAAGATCTTAACAGTACCTCCTCATACGTTAAGTCTTGGCTATCTCGTCCGGTTCTAACTCTATAACGTGGTTCGGGTCTTTCACATATTTACTGAAATATGATATGTGAAACACATTATGAACACGAGACATACTTTGAGGTAACGCGAGTTTATAGGCTACATTTCCTACTCGGTCAAGAATTTGAAATGGACCAATAAATCGTGGATTGAGCTTTCTCTCTTCCCAAATCTTGTAACTCCCTTCCATGGAGTAACTCGCAACAATACATGATCCCCTATACTAAATTCCACGCCCTTTCGATGAAGATCCGCATAACTCTTTTTGTCGATCTTTCTTGCCGTTTGTATCACGTTGTCGAATCATTTGGATCTTTTCGGTGAGTCATACGTACTCAACTCGGGTCCCAACAATGTTGCTTCACCCACCTCGTCCCAACATACCGGAAGCGACACTTTCGTCCATATAATGCTTCAAATGGAGCCACACCTATACTTGCACGATAATTGTTGTTGTAGGAGAATTCCACCAATGGTAAATACTTATCCCAATCGCGCCTTGAAGTCTAGGACACGAGTCTTAATAAATCTTCAAGAGTTTGAATAGTCTTTTCGATTGTCCATCCGTTTGAGGATGGTATCTTGAATAAATCAGAACTGCGCCCTATAGCTTTTTGCAAGCTAACCCAAAATCTTGAAGTGAATCTTGGGTCACGATCCAAAACTATGGATACTGGCATGCCATGCAACCTCACAATCTCATTCACGTCACATACTAGCAAGACGTTCAAGGAATAAGTCTCCAGATCGGCAAGAAATGAAGCGGACTTGGTTAATCTATCAACAATAACCCAAATAGCATTGATGCCTTGAGAAACCGTAGGAAGACCCGTAACGAAATCCATGGTAATATGTTCCCACTTCCATTTTGGATTCTCAAGTGGTTGCAACGGACCCTTAGGTACTAGATGCTCCGCCTTTACACATTGACAAGTTAAACACATTGAGATAAACTTTGCAATCTCTCTCTTCATATTGTTCCACCAAAATGTATGTCGAAGATCACGATACATTTTAGTACTTCCAGGATGGATTGCAAATGGTGTATTGTGTGCCTCCATCATAATCTTGTACTTCAAATCAGAGTCGTTAGGGACACAAAGTCTGGAGTGGACTCGAAGTATTCCTTCTTCATCAATTCTCACTTCCGAAATAGCTCCTTCTTGTACTTTCTTCTTCATACGATCGCCTCTCCGGTCAAATGGCTTGAGCAACCTTAACTTTTTCTATTAAAGTTGGCTCTATGCATATACTTGACATCATCGCACTCATTCCCGCATATGATCTTCTACTCAACACGTCAGCTACCACGTTCGCTTTTCCAGGATGGTATTGAATAGTGTGGTCGTAGTCTTTCAATAGCTCGAGCCAACGTCGCTGCCGCATGTTGAGTTCTTTTTGAGTGAAGAAATATTTAAGGCTTTTATGGTCTGAATATATCTCCACTTTCTCCCCATATAGATAGTGCCTCCATATCTTTAAGCGTGAACGAGTGATGCTAACTCTAGATCATGAGTAGGATAATTCCTCTCATACTCTTTTAAGTTGTCGCGAGGCATAGGCTATGACTTTCCCACGTTGCATGAGAACACATCCTAACCCTTTGCTCGAAGCATCATTTCAGAGATAACGAATCCATCCGAACTAGATGGTATTGTTAGAACATGTCTTAGAAATGAGTCTCCTCTTAAGCTCTTGGAAACTCTTCTCGCATTCTTCGCTCCTAATGAATTTTGTATCCTTCCTAGTTATTTGGGTTAATGGAGTAGCGATTCGAGAAAACCCTTCCACAAATCTCCGATAATAACCAATTTAAGCCCAAAAGCTACGACTTTCACCACCGACTTCGGTTGCTCCCAATTTTGTATTGCCTCAATCTTCACGGATCAACAGATACTCCATGTTTCGACACCGCGTGCCCAAGGAATGCTACTTCCTCAAGCCGTAACTCGTATTTCTTCAATTTGGCATATAGTTGGTTTTCACGAAGCCTTTGGAGTACCACTTCAAATGGTGCTCATGATCTTCACGGCTTTTGGAATATATGAGGATGTCATCAATAAAGACAACAACAAACCGATCCAAATATTCCTTGAATACTTGGTTCATCATATCCATGAAAGTCGCAGGAGCATTAGTCGGTCCAAAGACATGACTAAGAATTCATAATGCTCGCATCGGAGTTCTAAAGCGATCTTTGGAATATCCTTAGTTCTAATCTTGATTGATGATATCCGTAAGCGAAGATCGATTTTTGAAAAGAATTGTGCCCCTTGCAATCGGGTCAAACAAGTCATCAATACGAGGTAGAGGATACCTATTCTTGATGGTGACATGGTTCAATTCCGATAGTCAATATAAAGTCGCATACTCCGTCTTTTCTTCTTTACGAATAAAAGCAGAGCACCCCAAGGAGATGTCTTAGACCAGATGAAACCGATGTCCAACAATTCCTCGTAGTTGGACCTTTAACTCCTCAAGTTCAATAGGAGCCATTCGATATGGGGTTTTAGAAATGGGCTTTGTACTGGGTTCAAGATCAATAAAGAATTCAACTTCACGTTACGGGGGTAGACAAAGGAAGTTCTTGAAATACGTCGGGAAAGTCAATAACAATAGGAATATTATTCAAATTTGACGTGTCTTTATTCAAATCTATAACATGGGCTAAGAAAGCTTGACATCCGCTTTTTTAATAAAGCGAATAGCTTTATGATTAGATATGACGTTGATCGATTTTAATGGTTTAGTTGCTTGAATTGCATACAAAAGTTGGTTAGGAATATGAAAACTAACAACCTTACGAAAACAATCAATTTTGGCATGATGAGTAGTTAACCAATCAATCCCTAAAATCACATCAAAAACAAGTATCTTTAAAGAGATAAGGTCAATGTAAGGTGATGGTGCCAACTTGAATCAAACAAGATTTATAAGCAAAGTGGATGTGATGAAAGTTTCTCCTAACGGAGTTTCCACATGAGATAGATCAAAGTCTAATTTCTCCTGAGTCAAGTTTAAACGTTGAGCACATGCAGAGAGATAAATGAATGGGTATGCAACCCAGATCAAGTAAGGTATAAACTTGCAAGAATTTATAAATACTTACTCGTGATCACCTCGTTTGGGTTCCTCGCATTTTGACGATCACAACAAACGCTTCTTCCGGAATCGTTGACTTTGACTTTTTACGGGATGGTCTTTTGAGTCACCGCCCCATTGAACTAGGTTTCGCTCATCAGTATAATCTCGGCGATATGTCCTTCCTTTCCACAATTATAGCATACCTTGAACTGTCAGGCGGTTTGGTGATATGTCCTCTTTTCCGCATTTATAAGATATGACCGGTGGTCGTTCTCCTCCCTTAGAACCGATTCTTCTTAAGCCAGATCGTCGTCTTCACACGGTCGTTGTTAAATCTCCTCTTTTTAAAATCTCCTCCTAACTCGCTTCTTTTATTTTCATGGCCATGATTACCACCAGAGTGGTTACCATTTTTGTCCTTTGTTTCTTTCTCCATTTGGTTATTGTTATTCATTGATCGCTATCTACGGTATGATCCTGGTTATGGTCCCTCGGTTGAACATACTCAATATCTCGCTTCTAACAATTGAGCCACATTAACAACATATCGAATAGAGAGAAAATTTATGAGAAATGAGATATTGTCGTACGCCGGGTTTCAAACCTCTAAGAAACATCCGTCATACGTTCCTCATTCTCCACCAAATGAGGTGAAAACTGGATAACTCGCAAACTTTGCCTCGTCTTGAGACACCGTCGTGTTGTTTTGTTCTAATCGATGAACTCCACTTCCTTCATATGCGAACACTTTCGGAAAGTATTTGTCATTAAATAATTCTGAAATGTCTCCCAAGACATCTTTGTGTATGTAATTTGGATGGGTACGCTTCATGACTCCCACCAGTGAGTACGCGCTTCGCCACGCGAAACATAAGGTGGCGAATGGAACCTTCATTCTCCTCCGCATCCCAAGACATCGAATATCTTGGTAATTTGCTTGACCCATGTTTCCGCCATGATCGGATCTCGGCTTTCCCTTAAATTCGGTGGTCCCAACTCTTTGAAGCGCTTGCATTTGTGACAACCCGTGAATTGCTATCATTTTCTCCTATATTTTGAACACGAGTCTCCTAAATTCGATTTTGCATGAATCGCAAAAAGCTTCTAAACATCCCTCGTTCATCATCTCCGTCGATTGGTGTTGTTCACGGGAGGAACATTGCCAACTGTTGCACGTTCTCCTCATTGGTGAGTATGAGGCGTCTCCACGGTCTCATTTTCATTGTTAATATTCTCAATTCGACATTCTCAAATCATCGCCATAAAAACAAGGGTTAATTAAGGAAATCAATATATCACATAATATCCCTATATACTGACCAACTAACAAATAAGCTTAGGTAGGACACACTAGCGAAGGATTTACTCGTCTCTCCCCTCCTAGTTCTATTTCCCGATCTCCGCCAGAGATCATATCCCTAAGCTCTGATACCAACTGTGACACCCCAAAATAGGTATACATCACCCATTTTGAGTTGTCAATATATGGTATGAAACAACTACAACTTTATTATTACAACAATAAAGCTGTGAGTTTGAATACAAATATTATCTTCTAGACAATATCTATACTCAAATAAATCCTCATCACATTTATTGATACATTATTTTATAAAATGGTGAGGACTACTAAACAACTCTCTCTAGAACCTTCATTCCATACCCGACGACAGATTTCGCTTATATTCTCGCCTCCACGAGAAGAAAAATGGAACAAAAAGGAAAGGGTGAGCTCAACTAGCCCAGTAAAGAATATTATGACTAAGATAATATACAACAAATTATCGTTAGTCTTCAACAGGGAAAAATCTAATAGAATACAATAAACAACAAATTTTAAATCAATATTCGCAGCGGAAATAATAATTCATTAGAAGAGTTAAGTAGAGAATGCAAACTACTATCTTCTATGTATGAATTTAAAAGTTCATCGCTCATCTTTTATCCTGTAACATCAATCAATATATATCCGGAATCAAATATTCATCTTTGCACTCTGCATCAAAGATATTCATCAGTTGGTCATGTTCATCTAAACACATGTTCATCTTTGCACTACGGGCCAAAGATATTCTTTAGAAATCATTCATCTTTGCACTACAGGCCAAAGATACTCAATAATATCATCATTTAAGACTGAGGATGATGAAAAATATTTTTAAAAAAATGAATACAGTGAAACAAAATGACAGGGATTAAGGATTAAGGATTCGTACTTTGTTTTATCCATGTCCAAAAATACCTCAAAAATAATCATAGTGGTGTAAAATTCTAGAATGATCAAAACATGGATACAATCAAAGCTAGTATCCAGAATAGATATTTTGAGACGAAAAGAAAATTTTCATTTTTCGATGAATAGTCTGCCGATTCGTGAATAAGATCAGATATCGTGAATAGTGCCAGAGTATCGTGAATAGTAATCCCGACACTAAAAGTTCCAAATTTGATTAAAAAGTTCAGATCAATACTTGGCAAGATAATGATATTAGAATAAATAATATCATTAAAAAATAATATCCCTTACCTCGAAAGATCAAGATTTCTAAAATTAAACGCTTGGGATATAAAGCTATGACTTGAACTTGACCAGATAGCAATACTCAAATTATACTCAAAATACTCACAAGAATACGCTCGATAATATAGAGAGAAAACTTGATTTCGGTGTGATTTTCAATTTAACCTAAGCACCCTATTTATAGGAAAATGCTTAGAACACCAAAAGCGTAAAATTTAATATAATAATAATATATATAATCAAATTTCCTACGCACACAAATCTGGTCCAAACTTGACCATACATGTGCAAAAAAAAACAATAAAAACGTTTTTCTTAATAAAAATAATTAAAACTTCCAAAAATCAATTATTTCGGAGCTTCGGAACTTCAATAATTCGTAATAAATAGCCCTTTTATCAAAAAATTCAAATCTCGCAACTTTTTATAGGAAATTCAATTCTACAACTGCGAAGAAAATTTTTCCAAATTTCAAAGCGAAATTGAATAGAAATCCACAAACAGACGATTTTACGGGTTATAATCAAATTTCGATCAATAAATGGGGTCCATGAGACATGTTTAACATGTTTTAAACATTTATTGCAACAAAAATACTCTTCCTCCTCGTATACTCATATATCCCACATTCGTTGTAAAAATATCACCATTATTATATTATTAAAATATAATAATATATTTAAATGAATTATTTTATCGAGAAAAAGATAAAATTTTAATTTTCAACAATTGTCACATTAAAATTTTCTCCATCTATATCCACATAAAATCAATATTTTTCTCATCATATGAATCAATAATTAATTGTTCACAAATAATATTTCGTAATCACAATATTGACAACGTGCAATTCCTGAGGAAAGAGGGCTTTCAATAAGAATTTTCTCCTATCGCACGCAATTAGGTGACCAAACCTCTCCTTAGGCAGAACTTTCTAGACATTGCCAATAATGTTATCTAATAATATTATTCAGATAATATAAATTATTGCTCGATAATGAAAAATCTTGTGTAATGACAATTATCAAACAATAGCAATATAAAATATCAACGCAACAATTATTAAATCAATAAAATATCAATAAGTAATTATCGTAACCATTATTGAGTAGTGCCTTCTCACACGTAAGAATCAATAATTGGTGTGCAATAATAGGTGCTACCGTGTTTTAACCAAGTAGTATTTTAACAAGATAATCAGTAACAACTACTGTTGTTATTTTTAAACAACTTATATTTGTCTTTTTTCTTCATCCAATCGCTTTTAGTTATGGGCCCACACATGGGCATGCTACCATCATTTAACGAATATTCCCAACAACAATGAATATTTTATAACCACTTACTTATTTTGAAATATTTATGTATTTTACCCTAACTATCCACATTAATCAAATCAACCCTTACTATTTCAAAATAATAAATAGAGAAAATTAAATTTTATTAATAATAAGTTGGGGTCTTACAAAAGTACATAGCTTTTTCGGCTTAGCTGGTTATTATCGGAGATTCGTAGAAGGGTTTTCTTGAATCACTACTCCATTAACTCAGCTGACTCGAAAAGATACAAAATTCGGTTGGAGTGAGGAATATGAGAAGAGTTTTCAAGAACTCAAGAGAAGACTCATTTCAACACCTGTCCTGACAATACTATCTGGCTCGGAGGGATTTGTCATCTACAGTGATGCTTCGGGCAAAGGGTTAGGATGTGTTCTCATGCAACATGGGAAAGTCATAGCCTATGCCTCTCGACAACTCAAAGAATATGAGAGGAATTATCCTACTCATGATCTAGAGTTGGCAGCTGTTGTCTTCGCACTTAAAATTTGGAGACATTACTTGTATGGGGAGAAAGTGGAGATCTTTACGGATCATAAAAGCCTCAAATATTTATTCACTCAAAAGGAACTCAACATGCGACAGCGACTGGCTTGAACTGTTGAAAGATTATGATCATACCATCCAATATTATCTTGGAAAAGCAAACGTGGTAGCTGACGTATTGAGTAGAAGATCATATGCGGGTACGAGTGCGATATTGTCAATGCAAAGGCCCATTTTGTATGACTTACAAAGGATGGAGATAGAGATAAAAACTCCAAGGACCCACATGATGATGGCGAATATACGAGTAGAACCGAATTTAATTGATAGAGTTAAAGCTGCTCAAGCTACAGACTTGGAGCTGATGCATATGAGGAAGAAAGTACAAGAAGATGCTATGTCGGAAGCAAGAATCGATGAAGAAAGAAAACTTCGAGTCAACTCCAGACTTTGTGTTCCTAACGACCCCGATTTAAAGTATAAAATCATGATGGAGGCGCACAACACACCGTTTACAATCCATCCTGGGAGTACCAAAATGTATCATGATCTTCGACATACATTTTGGTGGGCAATATGAAGAGAGAGATACTTGTTTATTTATCTCAAGGTGTTTAACTTGTCAACGAGTCAAGGCGGAACATCAAGTACCAAAAGGTCCATTACAACCATTTGAAATTCTAAAATGGAAGTGGGAGCACATTACCATAGATTTCGTTACTGGTCTTCCCAAGGTTTCTCAAGGCATAGATGCAATTTGGGTCATTGTTGATAGATTGACCAAGTCTGCTCATTTTTTACCTATACGAGAAACTTATACACTTGAACGTCTTGCTCGTATGTACATAAACGAAGTTGTAAGATTGCATGGTATGCCAGTATCCATAGTTTCTGATCGAGACCCAAGATTCACTTCACAATTTTGGGTTAGTTTGCAAAAAGCTATGAGCACGGATTTACGATTTAGTTCGGCATATCATCCTCAAACGGACTGACAATTAGAGAGGACTATTCAAACTCTTGAAGATTTATTAAGACTTTGTGTCCTTGACTTCAAGGGAAGTTGGGATAAGTTCTTACCATTGGTGGAGTTTTTCTACAACAACAGTTATCAAGCAAGTATTGGCATGGCTCCATTCGAAGCGTTGTATGGAAGAAAGTGCCGTTCTCCAGTATGCTAGGATGAGGTGGGTGAAGCAACGTTGTTGGGACCGGAGTTAATACGTATGACTACAGAAAAGATACAAACGATCCGGCAACGTATAAAAACCTCCCAAGATCGACAAAAGAGTTATGCTGATCTTCATCGAAAGGATGTGGAATTCGATATTGGAGATCATGTGTTGTTACGTGTTGCTCCATGGAAAGAGAGGAAAGCTCAATCCTCGATTCATTGGCCCATTTTTAATCATCGATCGAGTAGGGACTGTAGCCTATAGACTCGCTTTACCGCCAAGTATGTCTCGTGTTCATAATGTTTTTCATATATCCATGTTACGTAAATATGTGAAAGACCCGAACCAAATTATTGAGTTAGAACCGGACAAAATAGCGAAAGATTTAACGTATAAAGAGGTTCCTGTTCAAATCATGGATAAGAAGGAACATATTCTACGCTCTAAGGTTATACCTCAAGTCAAAGTTTTATGGAGGAACCACGATGTTGAGGAAATGGCCTGGGAGTTAGAATCTGAAATGAAATCAAGGTATCCTTACCTCTTCGACATACTAGGTATGTACCCTAATTTCGAGGGCGAAATTTCATAAGAAGGGGAGATTATAAGACCCCAACTTTTATGAACAAATATGAATTTTCTATAATTATCATTTTTAAATATTATGGAATGAATTTGATATAATGTTATAGTTGTGGGTAATATTTAAAAATTTTACAAAGTACGCAAGTTGTTTATAATATTCAATTGGTCGGGGAATATTCGTACGACGGCACAATCATTGGTGGACCCCACAACGGAATTATTTTCAGATTGAGAAAACGACAAAAATATTTTTATGAAAATAACGGCCGAAGTTTTACCTTTAACTGTTGAAACACCCGGTGTTAAAAGTACAAGAATACGTATGGTTGCATAGTAGCACACGGTATTGATTATTGATGCTTACGTGAGAAGTCACTCAGTTTTGTTCAATTATTGCTTCAGTAATTGTTGCATAGTATTTCACGTTAATTGATTCAATTATTTTTGATATTTTATATTGAGATGACGAAGTTATTAATATTATTATTTATAATATTAACGATGTCTAGTAAGTTCGCCATGAGAGGTTTGGTCACTAAAATGCGCGCATGATAGGAGAAATCATTATTGAAAGCCCCTCTTTCACGGGAATGACACAAGTCGATTAATAGTGTGAATAATAATAATGATGATGAAGTTTTGTTTTATTAGTATTATTAATGTAATAAAAGTAGAAAAACTTTTTATATAAAATGTAATACTTTTATAAAGTTATTCATTTTATTAGGCTAATAATAAAATCTTTTTATATATAAAATGTAATACTTTTATAAAGTTATTCGTTTTATTAGATAATAATTAGAATATATTATATTTTATTATGCATAGTATTTGTATAGTTACTGCATAGTGTTTTCAGATAGTAAAATCTTTTTAAAAGTTATTCGTTTTATTATATTATAAATAGAATATATTATATTTTATTGTAAACCAATCTGGACCATTCATGAATTGGTTACAATTCAGTCCATTCTTCTATAAATAGAAGCTCATTCCTTCATTATTTCTTACGAATTCACTGAAACTCTAGAGAGAAAGCGTAGAGAATTATTCTTCTATCTTGAGCATATTTCTTTAGCGTTTAAGAAAGCTTTGAGCGTAGTGCAAGTTTCTTCAAGTATATCCCCGACCTACCGTCGGAGTACTCTTCTTTATAAGGTAAGGGGTATTTTTTTTTTCTCATATTCATGAAGAGAACTTATGTTATTCCAGTCTTTATTATTCTGTTGGAATAACCTGTATACGCGGGCTACCCTATACGTGGTGAAATTCTTTTGTTATTCCATTATTTATTATTCTGCTTTGGAATAACTTTGTCTATCCAATACCGCATACATGGTGAAATTTCATTGTTATTTCATTCGTTATTATTACATTGGAACATCCTGTTTGTGCGTATATACAGGACTTGGTTAAAAGTCTTTATTATTCTCGTTGGAATATCCTATACATGCGTTATACGCCACGGACTAATTCTCATCTTTATTATTACATTGGAATATCGTATACATGCATTTTACGTCGGACTGGTTCCGTCTTTATTATTCATTGGAACATCCTCGCTTGCAAATTTTACCGACTTCGGTTCCGTTATTTATTATTCATTGGAATATCCTCGTCTGCATCATGAAGTACCGCATGCATGGTGATTTCTTTTGTTATTCCATTCTTTATTATACTCAATTGGTTAAAGTTTTGACTTTATACTCCATGAAATTAGTGGAATATCCTCGATATTTCATGCGCTTCATCCAATATCTTTTCATGGAAATATTCTTTACGAGCATTCTTGAATTTTTACTCTACAAAAAAGTATCATGTTGACAATTTGGACGTTATTAGTTCCCTGAATAAATTAATTCTTGAACTTGTTTTATTGAATTCTTATATCATTGTCATCATCCTCATGTTTATATTTTTTGAAAGTCATACGTGTTTTGTAGTGCATAGATGGACTTGGTATGATTATTATGATTGGATTATTGAGTGTAATCATGGCCAGTAATGTTACAAATAATGTGGTAAAAGTCCCTATTGTCCGTAGTGCATTAATGGACGATTATTGGCATGATCATGACCATTAATGAATACACAAATATCCTTGGCCGTAGTGCATGGATAAATTGTGGTTGTGATACTAATGAATATATCCTGGTAGTAAAAGGGGATGATGTGGATTATTTATTAAGTGAGTCTCAAACGATAAAAGTGATGAAAACCTTTTAAATCATAAAAGATAGTAGATTTATTCTCTACTTGACTCTTTTAATGGATCAGACGTGTTCATTGCAGATTAAACTTGATGTCTATTGTATTTTATCGGTTTAACATTTGTTGAAGACTAATGATAATTTATTCTGCATTATCTTAGTCGTAATATTTCTTTCTTGCTAGTTGAAATTTCACTTTTTTTTCTTTGCATTTCTCTGAAACGGAAATGAGAGCGTGGCGGAACTAGTCGGGGAGCAGGTGATGGTCAGGATGATAGTATTAGTAGTCCTCACTATTACATTAAATAGTGTGACAATAAATATAATGAGGACTTATTCGAGAGTGGATATTATGCAGAAACAATATTTGTATTAAAACTCATGCTCTCTCTTGTTGTATATTTAAGATTGTATTTGTATTACATCAGAGTATGTATTTGATTTTTCGGAATAGGTAATGTATACCTATTTTGGGGACGTCACAATAATATTATTCAATTATTATAAGAGTGTTTAATTAACATAGTAATTTGATGGTGCCACGTCATTTGGTGTCACAATTATATGAGTACATGCTCGGAATGTTGGGCTCTATATGCAACAACGATAAAAACTATGTACGTACATATATAAATTATCTATATATAAATATAGATATAGATTAAACACATGGTAATGGTATCGAATCATCGGCTGATGGTGCACTTAAATTAGCAATTTTTAAATTTTATGAAAACTATGTACGTACGTGTTATATGTATGTAACTAAACTTGAGAAGAAAATTATAAATAGGCCAGGATCCATAGATTTAGATGAATGTATCACACATAAAACAATAATATAACATGGACAAGGTAAACAACAACAAATCTGCCATGCTTTTCATCCTATTTCTACTACTCACAACCAAAGTTGAAAGCTTACCCCCATTTTTCAATGTAAGTATTTAGATAACACTCCTTTTTTTTTCTTCTATTTTGATTGTTGGGAATTAAGGAGATTATTATTATTGTACGTGTGATTTAATTAATTTGATATATATGAGAGCTAGCTGCATGCAGCATGGGCTTTAAAGGTAAACTCAGCTTTAAATAGTGATTCAGGGTCTGGAGTGAGACGTGGAGACACTTGCTTTGGTATCGACAAGGCGTTCAACTTGTCAAATCCTTCGATCTCAAATGCGCTGCACTGTTTGTGGCTCCAAGGAGTTGTGTTTAGGGGACTTCTTGATGATTGATAATTACAAACTTATTAATTTAATTTTTAGTTACTTACACCTATCTTATATATATACTACTCTTTTTAGGGTTTCATTTCTCAATTCCATGAGTGGAATTAATTTTTTCATTTGTAGTTTCATTACGCCAAGGTTAAGACGGTGTTTGGTTCGCATCAAATCCATATGATTGTTCCGTTAAGCCCATTACGGACACAAGGCTAAGTCAAGGCCAACAACATTATCAGAATGAACTCTCAGCCTAAAGAAGGAAGTAGCTAGAGAGTCTGGATACTACTGCTGTAATATAGTTGGTAAAACTGGAAGCTAGTTGTAAGTTAAGATCACATGTATAAAACAGTTGTCACACTCTCCTGCAGTGTAGGAGATCAGTTAGTATAGCTAGCTTAATCTTTACACATCTTGTAATAGTATAAATATGTAGATTGATTGCACTTCTCATTTTTATTCATCAACAATACTACTATCACATAAAAAAAAAATTCACATAATACTTACATATACATACATGCATACTATGGTTCCCCCCTGATATGTGAGACACACAAATATGCATGTGTGTATGTAAATATTATGTGAGTCTTTTTTTATATGATAGTAGTTTTATTTTTTTTATCAGTTCTCTCAATCATGATTATGTTTTTCAACTGTAATGCTATTACATCAATTTTTAAGTTTCACATTAGTCCTCCAATTACGTCCATAATACAATAGTTAATCAAAGACAGATCATTAATAATTACTACTAGTTCGATATTTTGACTTACAATTTACTTTATTTATTACAGACAATAAATTAGCGAACCAAGTCCAGTTTTAAATATAATATAATAACATTATAATTACTACACAAATATCAAGAACCAACCAAATAAAAAAATATGTCGTAATTATGTATTAACACTATATTGTACAACTCTATTGCGTTAAGTAGAGTATTGCATTACATTAAATTTCTATTCGGTTAACCAAACTCCACCTAAGTTTCTTTTCTTCAATGTAATCACTCCACGTGGCGCAATGACGAGCGCTTAGGTGATATGGATATATATGTTCATGAAATCCTTGAGCAATTTAATTAACCATAAATATTTAGATTTTGTTAATGGATGGCATTGAAGGGAAAGATTTTACTATTAAGATTAAATTTTCCAGCATTTAACCGCAAATTAACAAACTAATGACGATGGGTGATATGGTTAACTGCCTATATATAAATGATTTTATAACAAAAGGACAATATATATATATATATATATATATATATATATATATATATATAATTTTATTCATAACAATCGATTGCTAAAATTACTATTCCAGCAATTAAAATGTCAATCGTTGATTAATAACATGGAAGACTTAGATTAATATTTTTTTAATGACCCAACAGCTACAACATGTAGCGGTACACAAACAACATCTCCCGACTTCTATTTTAATAATGGTCAAACTAACATACTAAACCGGACCCACTTTGTCAAATAATATTACATAAAAAGGAATCTTTTTTTAAATATGCAAGCTGCCACAGCTTGTAGCACCTAGTCAACCACTACAAGCTGTAGCGGTCCTTTATTTTTTATTTATGCCTCGTTTTTTGTGTAAATTAATATTAATATTGTTGTTCCAATTTTTTTTTTATCAAAGTCGCTACAAGCTGTAACGGTCTTTTATTATTTTTTTTCTTTGCCTCATTTTCTGTGTAAATTAATATTAATATTGTTGTCCCAAATTGTTTGTCTCAGCCGCTATAAGTTGTAGCGACACTTTAGAATTTTTTTTTTCTTTGCCTCGTTTGCCGTGTAAATTAAGGTTAACTTGGTGTATGTAATATGAAAGAGCAACATAAGTTTTCAATTGGAAAGGTATGAAAATCAATGATATCCGTGAATTCTCCTTGCAAGTTTTGACCAAAGAAAAAATTAAATGCCTAGCGACGTACAAGCTGTGGCAGCTTGTATATTTTTTAAAAATTTCTTTTTTTATAATATTATTTGACAAAGTGGGTTAGTTTGATCATTATTAAAATAAAAGACGGAGATGTTTGTGTGCCGTTACATGTTGTAGCAGTTGGGTCATTAAAAAATATTATTTTCAGCCTTCCATGTTATTGATCAACGACTAATATGTTGGTTGAAGAAATAGTTACTCTAGCAACCGGTTATATATATATATATATATATATATTATATATATATATATAATACATGATATACTTGCAGTAGAAATTTATAACAACATATTTTTTAGGCTATAGCGACGGTAAACTGTCGCCATAGCCTAGAATAGCTATGACGATGGGTGAAACTGTCGCTATAGCTTAAAAAATCGTCGCCATAGCCTACTGTGTAATACACAGCTATGTATATAAATTTCTCTCTCTCTCTCTCTCTCTATATATATATATATATATATTAATGTCTAGAATTCGTTTCCAAAGCTTCAACTAAGACGTGCATCCAACTCTTTAAGTTTAATATGCTTTTGGCATATTATTTATAATTTTCATCAATAATTCAGTCGTTTGTGTGCTCAATGTTGATCATTTTAAGGCAAAGAGGACAACATACGAATGAGAACAAAATTCAGTAGCTAATGTGCATATATTGTCTCTTAAATTAATCACCATTATCATTGTTAAGATCGCACAAATTTTTAAGAATAATTAATTAACCTTTTTCAGCTTATTATCGTTAGTTTCGAATTAATTGACTTCTCTTCATTATATTTCACTCAGATTAATTTTCCTCAATTGTAGAATATATTTATCATAGAATTGTTTCTACTAAAGATCCAAAAATGTCACTGAAAAGATCACATCCATTTTGCAAAAAATTAGATATATTTTAACTGTTAAATATTAACACCTCTGAACTGTTCAATTTTTATTGAAAAATTAAGGCACATTCATCGGATCGGACGATAAACAAAAATGTCAGAATGCCCCAAAATGATACAACTCAATTACATATATTAAATAATAGACGTTGATTTCTTTTTTTTTTCTTTTTTGATAATGTTGAATTTCTCAACCGACTAATCCCCAGCTCGGATTTCTAACCAGCTTGCACTGGCTGCATTACTCAAAGCACAACGGTTGAAATCATATTTTTCTCATCTGTTAATTTGTTTTTTCAGGACAAAGTAATTAAAGAAGTCTGTCAATTGGATTATATTGAAATCTTTTTCCATTTCTTTTTGTCTGTCTGTTCTCAATATAAAATTAATTATAATAATTAAGTATTTGAAAAGCATTTTCTTTCAACTTTTTAGATGTAGTTAATTTTTCTTTTTTTTTTTTTGGTATAATGTGTGATTAATTAAGTACTCCTGTGATTGATTTCTTTTTATATGTATATTCTTGTTTGGCTAGCATGTCCTATATCCCCCAGCTTCCCTGAAGGCTAAAGCTTTAGCTAGCGGCTTAAACAATAATCCATCATGTTTTTTATATTAACATCAGGTGGAGAAGAAACCTAACAATGCGATGCCTTCTGATAAACTCATAATATATACATTTTATTATCTTTAATTATATTTTTTTATTATATTAAAGTGACCAGATATTTATTTAATTTTTTAAGGCGACCAAAGTTTTTTTTTCAATGAATGTAATAGTGTCACATAATTAATTTGCATGCGAGCACAAATATATAAATGAATACATAATACTTTTTTCGTTGTACAAAAAATAGCTTCATTTAATTATTATTTTTCTTGTTCAATTTTGCGAAATCTTAAATTTCAAATTTGAGGTGCATGAATTAAATCATTTAGTTTTTACTAATAAAATAGTTAATATTAGCTACTTAAAACGTATACCAAGTATAAATTGAGAACAAAAAAAAGAGTATGAATTGGATTGTTGGACGTAGGTTGAACTAAGAGAATGGCATTGGATATATCGTTAACATGTCGTCGACCCTGATGACCCTTCGTCTTGTTTAAACTACTGATCACGTACCTTAAAATTAGTGATTAATTAGCATGCAATGATTACCACTTACATAAATATATTTCATTGATTGTGACTTAATTGTCATAGTAATAATTAATTAGTATTAAAATTCAAATAAAACATGCATTAAAATTAAAAACATGTCCGTGCTAGGTAAGTTACACAAATAGAATATACTAGTATATATTAAAGAATAAAACACAGTCGAACATTGGATACTGACAGTGACTGATCAGCTAATCTTTTGTCCCTGTATAGATTTGAGTTTAGCAACAAATACTACTCCCTAGTCTATACATACGTACATACATATAAATAATACCACAAGATCGGAACAATTAAGAAGTAATTAGATATATAGAAACATCAGCAATGGCAAACAACAAAACACCCATGTCTTTTACTTTGGTTTCGATCTTCTCCCTTCTCGTTGTTAGTACTAGGGTGGATAGCAGAACACTCGGCGGTGAGTACAAACTCAAAATATATTATGTGTGTGTATATATATATATTGTTGTTGTTCTTTCATTCTCTCTTCCTAATTTTACATGTGTATATATAAAGGAAACCCTACAATCAATGTCCTAAAAAATCATGCCTAATTTTTTGCTTAGATGTTCCGGAAATCACAAGATCAAGTCCAACAATTGGTGTTGAATCAACCCCAATGTTTGTTGCTGAATCAATCCCGGCGATTGGTTCTGAATCGACCTCAACAATTGGTCCTGAATCAACCCTGACCATTGGTGGTAAATCATCACTTAAAATAGGTGCTAAAGTTTTTATATATAGGACGAAGGGTTAAGTATAGAAAAGTCACTAATATTCTTTTATATATATATATAGGAATGGACACAGTATTACTTGTTTTATAGGCGGATAAGTTGGTTAAGTACTATCATATCACTATTATTTTACTTTATTTTTATCGATATTAAAAATAAAATTTATTTTTGAAGTCGTCATTTGTTAAAAGTGGTCGTCATTTATCTTAATAGTGGTCAATATTTGAATTTAATGTTGTGTTATAGATGTCCCAAACACGATTGAATCAATCTGGAGTGGTGCGAAATCAACCCCTATTATTGAATCAGTGTCGCTGATTACTGATGGATCATGCCCTACGATTGGAGGTCAACCACCCATGAGAATTGGTACTCAAGTTTTATAGGAAGAAAGGTGGACGACATGAGTAGGGAGTTGGTTGAAAACGTATACGCTCAGTTCAACAGTAGCGCAGTGTTTGTGGGTGAAGTCATAACTATTGCTGATACACCACATAATCGTGCGATTTTCACAAAGGGGAACGTGCTTCCAATGGCTCCACACAGGGCTTTCCCAATGACTCAAGTGCTTAAAATTGCTGATACACCATTTAATGGCAAGGTTCTCTCTTTTGTTATCCCAAAAAGAAATATATATAATTGATCAGGAAGCATAATTAATTAATTGATTAAGAATGTATGCATATATGCATGAATTAATAATTTGTAATACGCTAGGATCGATTTATCGATCTCCAGTACTTGTATTTTTTTCATTATTACAAGTTTGATAAACCGTACATTAAAATACAAGTAAAGTTATAAATAACAGTATCTTTATATACATAAAACGTTACGTATAATTTTAACATTTATACTAATTTGTTGTTCTAATTGTATGTATAAGATAAGAAATGAATAGTTTGCTATATATATAGCATGTAAGAACTAAGAACAGAAAATTTAAAAACATTCTTGGGTTGGGTTGCAGAGTTAACAAACCTTGAGTTGATGAATAAAGATGTCACTGATTGGTTGAGCAGATGGTTGGTGTTGTACCTATTAGCTACTCGGTACCCAACATATATCTTCCTGTTATATTCAAATTCAAGTTAGACTTGGTTTTGGTATTTTATTTCTACGCAGCTCTAATTGTATGTATAAGATAAGATATGACTCTCTCTTTATTGTATATTTCTTTTTTGTATATTTGGGGTATGTTGCACCTCATATATACAAAATAAATCAGGAAAAAAAAATAAAAAAAAAATCTAGAGACGATCTTATATGTAGGTATTTGGGAGTTGGGACATGTAATTGGGTTCTGTTCTATTCCTTATGACTTATTTTTTGGGCTGGATCTGAACATATTATTCGTAGGCTAAAAGTCGATGGATTTTATTTTCGATCGGGATATATCTAAAAGAAAATGCTATACTATCTATAAAACTATCATCATCTCTCTCAATCAGCTAAGCTACCTTTCTTTATTGGGCCAATGGGCAAGAAACTTGTAAAACTTCTTATTTAGTTTTCAACTTAGGGGCTGTTTGTTTAGGACTGAATACATCTGAATGGTTGAATCGGTCAGTTATTAAATATGTTTGTTTTGGAAAACAATCGTTTGGATGGCTGAATCGGTCAGATGATTGAGCTGAATGGCTAATTAGTCAGATTTTTTTAGCTGAATAAAGTAAAAAAAATTAAAAATTAAAAAAATATTAACTATTATATTAATTAATATTAAATAAATTTACAACAACTTTAAATTTTTTTAGAGGGGTAAAATAATAAAATTTTGTCATTCAGATGTTTCAGACATGTTAATTATCAAACAACTTTTTTCATTCAGATTCAAACAACCCTTAGTACTGAGACGTGATAATAGAATTGTGATAATAATCATAAGAACATTATTCATATTATATATATGATCAAAACAAACGAGTCTTTTATCTCTTTTAGTACAAAAGAAAATAGCTAATGAAACTGCGGAATGGAGGGAGTACTATTAGATGCCTTTTACTAACAAACATGCACTACAAGTTTTCATAAAGTTGAAAGAAAGCAAAAAAGAGTTGGTATTCTCTATAGGCATCTAGATAGATTGTACTAGTACAACTTGCATACTTTTGTGTGTCCTTAATTAATGAAAAGTTGAGATGAGTAAGTGAAGGGAGAAAGGAAAAAGATGAAAAATTATCCATATTTCTATCCAAAAGGGATTTTTAGGAAAGCCGAAGGTGCTTCAAATTGGGACTGAAGTGTTAAGAATCATGTGATTCTTCTTCCTTTACATTTAATTTTTATCAAAATCCGTGACAAAAATGAGTAAATTCGTAGACTTTCCTAGGCGCCCAATTGTGGAGTTTGGTGGTGATATTGTTTCATTAAAATTGGCAATCAAATCCGTGAGAGATCACCACCTCACTTTTTCTTGAGGGAGAGGTCTGTCTAGTTCAGTTTATAAGTAAAATGAAGCAACTTCCTTCAGTTTGTCAAGCGCATAAACAAGTGATTCTTAATCTAAAGCATGTGAAAATTCGATTCCCACTTTATACTAAAGTTCTTGCGTTTAGGGTGGGTGAGTGGGTGATCATCATTTTTTCATTCATTATCTCCAAAAAAGATTATTCAGAAATTAAGTCTTATCCATATGTAGAGTGGGTAGTTGATGAAAATGGGTCAAATTTGAATACTCTATAATAATATTATTTTTCATGTTATTGATGGCGTGCCCTTCGTATGTGCGCCGATCCACAAACATCCAATAAACGTACTAATCCTACAAATCTTAGTCGTTTTGACCTATCATAAAAAGTTAATTGTTAAAACTTATATCAACTCACATATAAGTTATAAATGTAACCAATGCGAGATCCTATCTACTAATAAAATACAAGTAATGATAATAAAGGTTGTGTTATAATGTGTTCTTAATATTTGCCATATAATTCCCCCGTGTGTAATGTTTTAAAAGACATCTTTGACATAATAACGTTCCCTTGATTTTTTGCAACTTTGCCTAGGAAAAGAATCAGAATCAATAGCAAACTTGGGCTATTTTGCTTTGTAAGAATTCCCGTGTGAGATTAATTTTTAATATGGAAGGGCATACATAATTAAGTTGAACTTCTTATTCACTTAAAAGCCATCTGCTGCAATATGCTTATTTTTATTTCTAGCTGGTGACAGTAAACAAAAATACCAAATTGCTAATAGTCTAGATCAAAGCAACAAGTAACTGCATGTATCTGAGTTCTTGCCACTTTTTGATCCATAATTGATGCATTGACCCATATGACATATCCCCCCAAGTCTTACTATTAACAATTGAGGGAAAAACCATGTTATTCAGATATTCTTAAGATTTGTTGAATCTTTAATGATAATAACCTCAAATGCACATTAACAGCTCATAGTCACTGACAACTAAATGAGAAATGAAAGCAATCATTTTACATTAAAATTTCGTCTTATTTTACAAATGTTAATTCCCTCACAAATTCAACAAGTCTATTCGATCAAGTTTTAGGCTTCCTCAAATAGGGGTGGAAATGAATCGAATCGAGCCGAGTATTGAGTTGTTCAGATTTAATTCTTAAAATTTATCGTAAGATTTGATTGAGACTCATTTAAACCAAACAATTTGGACTAATCGAGCGAATATAATCCAAATATAATAGAAAATTAAAATTTAAAAAGATTTGAGTAATTTATCGAATTTTAAACGAGTACAAATCAAGGTTTGGTTCATTTTACAGCATTTATCCTCAATGAACAAATTAGGGCAGCTAAATTCTAGAATTCGTTCAAGAAGAAATACAGGCAAACAACATTCTAAGTTTCATAATTTTAGCATCTTTGAGCTATATTCATTAGTATAAATCCCAATGACATGATGTAAATTAAGAGTTACAATAAAGACAAATTTATATAACCATTGATATTGATAACAACCAGTATGTACTACTAGTACTACTCGAATAAAAACCAAGAACAGAGAATTTATATAAATATGATCAAATTTGCTTGACAGGAGCACCACCATTGCCCATTTCAATTCCTCCCGGATAATCAACATCAACCATGAACTTAGACCAGAACCAATGCTGCTTCCATACGATCACCATCTCTTCGATCGGAATTCCCTTAGTCTCAGGCAAGAAGAAGAATATGAAAATGGTCATCACTAGCACCCAGAACGCGAAGAACAAAAAGATCCCGAATTTGAAGTGGCAGAGCATTGTTAAGAAAACTTGAGCTATAATAAAAGTGAAAACCATGTTTACAGAAACATTGATACTCTGAGCAGCCGAACGGATTTCTAGTGGGAAAATTTCACTAGGCACCAACCAGCCTAGAGGGCCCCAAGACCAAGCAAATCCAGCAACATATAAACATATGAACAGCACCACCACAATAGCATACCACTTTGGTAAATCACCAGGCTCCCCATTTGTTCCAAATTTCACCCCTATGCAAATTGCAACAATAATCTGTACCCAAAAAAAGAAATCGAATTAATTTAACAAATAAAATTACAGTATTACCAAAACAACATCAAATATATATATATATATATATACACACACACACACACACACAAGTAGCATAATTTATACCTGGAAAATAAGCATTTGAGTACCACCCTGAAGGAAAAGAAATCGACGTCCTAACTTATCAACATATATAATTGACACAACAGTTGCAGCTAAATTTACACCACCAGTGATCACGGCTGACATTAGCGACGCATCGCTCCCAAACCCGATAGTTTTGAATAAAACCGGAGCGTAAAACATGATAACATTAATGCCAGTAAGTTGCTGGAAAAATGGAATAAGTATAGCCATTGTAAGTTGTGGCCTATACTTTTTTTGCAATAGGTTTCTCCAAGGGTGCTCAACTTGCCTAGAGGCTTCACTTGCGGCGACTAGATCGTTAAATTCCTGATCAACATCAGCAACACCACGGATTTGGATGAGTTGAGTCCTGGCCTTTTCTTGCTTGCCAGTTTCAATCATCGAGTTCGGGGTTTCAGGAAGGAGAATTGATCCAACAGTGATGATTAGTGCAGGGACCACGGCTCCTCCTAAGCTCAAACGCCATCCCCACCCACCTTTGATCTTTGCAAAGAAATAGTTCAGAATGTTGGCTACAAGGATACCAACCGTGATTGATAATTGAAACCCAATGTTGAGTGCTCCTCTGTACTTGTAAGGTGCCATTTCAGAAAGATAGAGTGGTACGGACTGTAAGTAGACATCAATAACATTGATGTTAGTAAATAAACTCAATGAACAAAGCCTAAAATCATGGATTTATTTGAAACAATGATTGTTGAATTATTCATCTTATCATAAACATTTAAACAATATTAAAACAATAATTAAGCGAAAAACAAGTTGTCCATGTTTTGGGACCCTATGTTCATGTCATTATTCTAAGATACAAAAGTCATATATATTTAAATTCCGAATCAAAACAAGAAAAACAGCAACTAATTGCAATTGAAGAGTAATACACAACTAGCAATTTAAGTCTTCTCAAATTGTTTAAACTGTTTCTATTCAACACCGTCGCATTCAGCAGCAAATAATGGTAGAAATTAGTAAACGAAGACGACATATCCAAAGAAAAACAGGGCTTGTATGACTTTGTACAGTGGCAGTTATTTCTCCTTTTATTTAGTTTAATAAAACTGTCTTCAGAAATAATTATTGATACCTTATTTAATTTAAGCTGGATTTATATTTAACATAGAGTAATATAATCAATAAAATAATAATGCAACAATACAACCACCTCAAACCAGATGCATTACTAAATGACAAGATAAAAAAAAATAGAAACATTAATAGAGTTCAGAGAAATTCTGAATCAAATTGAAAGGTCCGTACTTTGCAGTTTTTACTTTAAAAAAAAAATAGTAACAAAAAAACAATATTAAACCAGATTCATTACTAAATGACAAGATGAAAAACAGAAACATTAATGGAGTTTAGAGAAATTCTGAATCAAATTGAAAGGTCCGTACTTTGCAGCTTTTTAGTTTAAAAAAAATAATTAAAGAACTGGTTTGGTTCAGACCCACCGAGTCAGTCAACCCTATGGCTAAAGTAAAGATCTCTGTTATCATCAACACTTATCTGAGAAGTAATAAATTACCAACCAGATCTGAGGGGGTAAAGTAAAAAGTTTCATACCAAAACCCACCCAATAACTTGGAACTACTTTTTTCTTTCTTGATTTCAAATAGTTCCAAAAGGCAAAACAATTTTTCGAATCCAAAACCCACCAAGCAAAGTTTTCAAATGAAAAAAAAAAATTTAGAAAATATAGAAATAACAAAACAAAAAAAGAAAAATAAAAAACGACATGGTACAAGAGTTACGAGACAAAACCAGCTAAAAACATATTCTTGAAATAAACAAATCCCTATGAAAACAAAAAGATATTCCTTGTTGAGTTGTGTTGTTTCTGAAAACAACACATTTTACTATTTCAACAACTTGTTCATGATAACTCTTACACCTCTTCTATTATTTCTATCTGATTGTCGGCTGTTGGTGTGTGATTTTGAATTGATGAGATTTTCACATGTTTGTAGGGAAGGAAATAGAGATGGCTTTAGCCTGGGTTTTTAATTTTTCTTCTTCTTCTTATATTTTGGTTAGAAAATACTCATTATATCATTCTTCCGTAAAATATGGAATGGATTTTTGAAAAAAAAAAAAAAAAAAAGCAGTTACCTGATTGGCAAATCCAATACCAAAACCGAGCAAAATCCGACCAATAATGAGCATGCCAACGTTCTTAGCAAAGCCGTTGATTAAGGCGCCGATGCAAAACAGAACACCGCCGGCGAACATTGACAATTTTCGACCCAATCTACGTGTGACCCACGAAGCAACAAGTGAGGAGAGAAGTGCAGCCAAGTACAAGGACGACGTGAACATCGTTAGTGTCTGGCTGTCAAATTTACAGTACTGATTCGTCGAATCATCCGCCGCCTTTTGTTTTCTGTATACAGATGGGAAGAATTTCTCCAAGAATGAATCCATAGATGTCACTCCACCTAACCAAAAATTAAACAAAACCCATCAATTAAAATCCATAACAAATTAATTCATCACTAGTAAAAAGATTACGTGGAGTGTGACATTTTTTTATACCTGAAATTCCGATATCGTAACCAAAGATGAGGCCCCCCATGGCAGCTACAATACATGTTATGGTGACATATAAGGTAAGGTTTCCCGGATATGCCTTCCCGTTGCCGGGAGCTATAGGACCACCGCCGGCCATTTCTTACCGGAAAATTTAACAACAATATGAAATGTTATACAGTAGACTGGGGAGTATTATATGGAGGGAGAAGGTGAGTGGAAAGAGAGAGAAAAGGATTAAGAAGATAGAGGATTGTATGGGTATGACAAGAGTATATATAGAGATTTTTTCTCTTTTACTACCGTTGTTTTACGAGTAATCTTAAGACACAAACTGTTTATATAAACTGTGGTTTCACTTTAATATATTGATTAATAAATTATTTTAATATATTGATTAATAAATTATTTTATAAAATATTTATAAAATAATTTGTATCTTTAATAAATATTTTTATTTTATTATATGCATGAAATGAAATGGAGTCAATTATACTACAATAAAATTTATTTATAATTTACTCTTTCTCTTTTCTTTTTAATAATTATTTTGTTTTTCTAGTATGTATGAAAATGACATGGGGTGTTAATCGAAACTTCTATAGTATTTATTTAAGATAAATTGATCACAAAATTTTAGACGCTACAATTTTTCAGTAATTTGTTACTCCATGCAATAGGGCAAGAAATTGTAATTGTAATAATGGTTAATTTATCTTCGATAAAATTTTATAATTAATGAAAAACATTAGCCTGGAATATTAAAGGTGTTTTGGGTATTCAAATTCACCCCTACTAGACAGTGGGAACAGGGGAAGGGTAACGAAAGCGCACACTTGGAAAGTAGTTGCTGCTGCTGACTTGCTGGTAGTCAAAATACACATAAGCATTCAGTCATAAAATTTATCTTTATCTTTTAAGAGTCAACTTACTCACTCATTGCGTTTTGGGTTAAAATTGAAATTTAAGTACAATAAGGATTACAATTGAAAAACATGATACTTCGAGGTAAATATTATAAATTTGGTAGAATTTCGGAGTCGCTTTTACAATTTACCTTATAAATTAGAATGATGTCGTTCGGGTTTGAGTCGAGTCCGGTTTAACCTGACCCATTCACTTATAACGTGAGTAATAGATACACGCAAAAATAAAAAACTTATATGTTTCGATATGTCTAATATTTATTGTTTTTTCTAAATCAAAATAAAACATTTTTTTTGTTGGTTACTATTTTTTTGACATGATAAATCTAGTACGCCCTCTGTCCCTTTTTAAATATTATTTTAGAATTTTAATTAAGTATTAATTGTTTAGTTTTCAATATTATCTCATGTATTAAATATAATTTTGATTCTCTTATTATTTTTACATAATAAATAATACTCTTTTTTTTCAATACAAGGATAATATAGGCAATTAATATTATATTTAATGATGTACAATTATTTTATTAATACTTATTCACAACTCTAAAACTATACTCCATCCATCACATAATATATGACGTTTCAGATAATTTCATTTTTTTCAAATTATTTGACAACCACAATCTTTCTAAAATTATATCTCATGAGAAAATGTTACAGATGAGAGAGAGTGAGATAAGTATATAGTAAAGATACGATAAACAATTAATATTATATTTAATATTATACAATTATCAGAAAGAATCAGATGTATACCCATTTATTTAACATATCTTGCTCACTAACTTTAGCAACGGATCGGGCGATGGTTGATTCGTCTGGTCAGCTTATATCGAAGAAGAAGTAAATGCTTGAAATTTTTTTAATGACGATCGAATCGTCGTCATAACATATAAACTGTTTATCTTTTTAATAACGACGGACCAAATCATCGTCCGATCTGTTACTAAAAGTGAGGAACAAGATATGTAAAATAAAAGGATATATATACACCTAAAACGAATTGATACAATTATTTTTTTAATTTTTATGTATAATTCTAAAAAGTTAGTATATATATTATGGGATGGAGGGATGGTGGGAGTATACTATGTATTAAGGGATATACTAAGGAGTATTGAAGATTGAGGAAGGATGTTTAATGTGAACATATGGACTAGGAATCCATATTGAAATAAATTGTACCACCACCAACCTTAACTCTTCCCTACTTTTATTTGAAAGATAGTACTAGTACTAGTAATAGTAATAGTAATATGGACGGTGAGTGAATCATATTTAAAGTAGTAATATGGACAGCTAATAATTTTACCTTATCGGTGTTTGGATAATGGCATAATTATTTATGGCGGGGTCGGTCACCTCACAACTCACAAATGGAGTAAGTAGTACTCCATAAAAGGAAGGTGGATGGATGGATATAGAAAATAATACTACTACTACTACATGAATTAAAAGTTTATTTTACTTTTACACTGACAACAAAACTTCTACTTGGAACGGCGATCCCGTGATTAAGCACTTGTACACCAGGCCCTTCACCTACATGACAATGTTCGACTCTATCCAAATTGACTTGCAATTTTTTTAGTATATAATTATAATTATTAAAATTTAATTTTGTTTTTTTAACCCATTTTTGAGAAAGTACTAATTTTGCGTCCGTTGGATTTAAAAAAGTTGTTCATATTGTCTTTCTAAAAGGAATAGGATAATGGTTGAAATTAATTTTTGAAAATTTTAGTTGCAATAATTTGTATATTGATAATAATAATAATAATAATAATAATAATAATAATTGGAGTCCATCAAAACCTTAAAAGAGAGATTTGATTGCGCTTCCCTTTATATGTAAATGTATCAAATCACAATGCTTAGACGTTATACTACCTACAATTTTAATTTTATTTTGTCCTTTAATATAAGTTATTTTAAAAATTGTGCACAAGTATTAAGAATATAATTGTATAGTATTAAATATAATATTAATATCAATTGTATATATTGTACTTTATTAAAAAAGAGTGTTATTTATTAGACAAAAATTAGTGAAAGAACCAAAGTTATATTTAATATTTAAAATATTATTAAAAACTAAACAATTAATGTTATGCTAATTAATCTTAGCAACTAAAAGGCAGGCCATACAAATTGCATTGCTTTGTCTTGCCACAATTAATTAATTAATTGAGACATTCCAAATCAAATGTATGTGCTACTCTTTTCCTTTTTTTCTTTTTCGCTGCTTTTTTTCTTATCACATTTTTTAAAAAAAATAAAATAAAATAACTGGTAAGTGGTAATCGAGGTCCACAGGAGGACTTGACTTTTGTATTATGCATAACGGCAATATTCGAAAAAAAAGAAAAAACTAAAGAACGGGTTGGATTTATTGAGGGAGTAGTTAGCATGAAGTGAATTTCATGATAAATTTATTTTATAATCAGTACATGTAAATAGAGAGATCAACTTTTCGCCTGTGTGTCAGCACTATATTGAATATTGACATAAAATTCACTTCATGTTAACCAGATCCAATTTACTGATAAACCTCGAACATAACACTACTAATAAGCACATGCATCAATGTCATTTGACCCGGTCCAGCCAAGTTGGAGATCTTAATTTATTCTGTTTTGGATATATATCTATATAATAAAATAGAGCGCCTTCAACAAACAACGGACGCGATTAAAATTTCATCATCCAATGGCCCAAATTTAATCTCAATTATTTCATTTCACAAAAACAATTCTCATACCTTTGCCCAATTCAAAATGCCCAATTCAAAATTTCTCCCATTTTGAGGAGAGAAAATTGTTTAAATCAAATACAAAGATTCCCCAAAATCAAGTCTTTTTTGGATCACTATTGCATGTTCGATTACTATCGCATCAAGCAAGCGAGAAGGTTATGAGAGACCAAACACCAAAAAAAGCGATTTGATTGGGGAAAATCAATGTTTGAGAACAAATTGATTTCGATTATAAGGAGGAACAGATCCTTGAATCAAATATGTTCATCACCATCTTCTGCCGAAAATTCAGAGGTGTTCATCGACTAGGGTTGTCAATTATTCTTCGTTGGTACAACCTTCCAAATTCTTTTCTTCTTCACTACATACCGAACTTATTCCTTTAAGTGATATTGGCGGCATAAGCGCAAGAAATTCTGTAATCATTAATGGGTTTAGATCATTACTCCATTATCAGAAGGTTCGAGCCTTTTCCCCATTTTGCTGGGTTATTCTGGTTATATCTATATAATAAGTGTAAGACCCCAGCTTTTATAAATAAAGATGAAGTTTCTATAAATATTATTTAATATTATAGAATAAATTTGATATAATGTTATAGTTGTGGGTAATATTTATAAATTTTGCAAAGTAAGCAAGTTGTTATAAAATATTCGTTTGGTGGGGAATATTCTTTTTGTGGGGAAATATTCGATGCTGACGGCTCAATCATTAGTGGACCCTATTAGCGGAAGTATTGTCGTAGTTAGAAAAGCGACAAAATTATCTTTATAAAAATAACTACGGAGGTGTTACCGTTAAAAGCATTGAACTACCGGTGGTAAAAGTACAATGATGTCTGGCGTGGTTGCATATAAGTAGCACCTGCAGTATTGATTATTGATCTTACGTGAGAAGTCACTTAGTTATACTCAATTATTGCTACGATAATTTCTTGCGTCATATCTCTTATATTATTGATTGATTATTATCACGGTAAGATCATCCGTATAATATGTTATATTATTAATTGAGGCGACAAGTTATAAATGATTAATAATTGTTGAAAGATTAAAAATGTGTTGATTAAAAATAAAATAATTTGTGGTAATATTTATTCAATCCTTGATGTATATAAAGAGTACATTATGAGGCGTTTGTGGTAAGTTTGATTATTTTATGGGGGCCCATATGTCATCATCTAAGAGTCTCTTAAATCGATAGTAATTACCTTTGTGAATAGTAATTACCTTTGTGAATAGTAATTACCTTAAATCAATAGTAATTACCTTCTTGATAGTATTTACCTTCGTCCAATAGTAATTACCTTCTTCAATAGTAATTAAAGTAAATCAATAATTAATTACCTCGATCAATAGTAATTACCCTTTCATGAAATAGTAGTTGTCCCTTGATATTACAAGAGTTAAAGCGCCTCTTGATTGTTCCAAAGGTTAATTACCCCTTCATGAATAGTAGTTGTCTCTTGATATTACAAAAGTCATTTTGACCCGCCGTTAAGACCAAGAGCCACTCTCGGTTTTTCTATAAATAGAAAGTTTCATTCCTTCATTATTTCTTACGAATTCATTCAAACTCTGTAGAGAGAAACTATAGATAGAGAAGAAGAAAAGTATTCTCGCTACTTCACTTTTCCAATATTCAATTCTTCTAAGGTAGGGAATATTATTTGTTGTACCGTAAGGGGTGTTATTCTTTCTTATTCATGAAGAGAAGCATTGTTATTCCATTGTTTATTATTACATTGGAATAACTTTGTATCGTGGTTTACCCTATACTTGGTGACATTCTTTATTATTCTGCTTTGGAACATCCATGTCGTGTTTTTTACAGGACTGGTTTCGTCTTTTTATTATTATTCTGCTGGAACATCACATGCGTGTGTTTTACACTTTGGACTGGTTAATCTTTATTATTATTATGGAACATGGAACATCACATGCGTGTGTTTTACCGGACTGGTTAAAATCTTTATTATTATTACGTTGGAACATCACATCGTGTGTTTTACACGGACTTGGTTAAAATCTTTATTATTATTCATTGGAACATCACATGCATGTGTTTTACTGTGGGACTGGTTCCATTCTTTATTATTCATTGGAATATCCTGTTTGTGCGTTTCTGTGGGACACGATTCCGTTATTTATTATTCATTGGAATAACTTTTGCGTATGCGATCTATCGCATGCGTGGTGATTTCTTTTGTTATTCCATTCTTTATTATACCCGGTTGGTTAAAACTTTGACTTCTATACTCCATGAAATTAGTGGAATATTCTTGATATTTGCGCTTCATCCGATATCTTTTCATGGAAATATTCTTACGATCATTCTTGAATTTTACTCTACAAAGCGAGATCGTGTTGACGATTTGGGCGTTATTAGTTCTGAATAAATTAATTCGTGAACTTGTTTTATTGAATTATTATGTTATTGTCATCATCCTCATGTTATATTATGTTATCTTTGGCTTACGTGCATAGATGAATTTAGTATGATTATGACCAGGGATCATTCGGTATAATCATGGCTTGTTATAAATGATGTGATAAAAGTCCTCAGTGGCCTGTAATGCAGTGATGGATAGTTTTTGGTATGATTATGACCGGGGGTGATTCGGTATATATGTGACCATTGATAATTTGATGAAAATCCTTGACCGTGGTACAGAGATGATTAGATATTGTGGTTTAGTCATTAAACTGAGTCTTAGTGATAAAAATTGATGAAAACCTTTTAAAACCTAAAAGATAGTAGACTTTATTTTCTACTTGACTCTTTTAATGGATTGCATATTCCATATGATTAAACCTGTTGTCTATTGTATTTTATCGGTTTAACATTGTTGAAGACTATTGATAATTTGATACGCATTATCTTAGTTATAATATTTCTTCTTTGGGCTAGTTGAGTTCACCCTTTCTTTTCTTTGTTCTCTCTTGAAATGAGAATATAAATTGGGGACGAGTTGGGGAAAAGAGTGATGGTCCCGAAGATAGCATTAGTAGTCCTCATTATTACGTGAAATAGTGTGATAATAATTGTAATGAGGACTCCTTGAGGATGGATATTGTCTAAATGACAATATTCTATTAGAACTCTCGGTTTATGTATTGTCGTATGTTACACGACGGATGTATAATTAAGTTTGTATTTGAATTTATGTACCATGTAAGTGGCGACCCAAAATGGGTGACGTATACCTAATTTTGGGGCGTCACGATTAAGTATCGAGCTTAGGATATGATCCCCTGGTGAGATGTGAGATAAGAACTAGGAGGGGGGAGAGGCGGAATTCCTTCGCTAGTATGACTTACCTAAATTTATTTGGTATTTAATTGGTCGATCGAGATATAGGGATAATATGTGATATGTTAATTAACCCTTGTTTTGTGACGGTGTTTGAGAATGACATCCCGAAAATCTTTGAGATAAGCAATGAAGCACATGAGAGTGTTGATTCAAATTTCAAACAAAAGGTAACGACCAACAATACGATAATAATCATATATTGGTGGCAATTTATCGTAACAATGATAATCATCGTGGGGAAATTATCATGCTAAGAATGGTAACCACTACATGGCGCCCCAAAATAGGTATACATCACCTATTACGAGTTGTCAATACATGGTACGTAAACAACTACAACTTTATTATTACAATTAGTAAAAGCTGTGAGTTTGAATACAAATATTATCTTCTGAACAATATCAATACTCAAATAAATTCTCATCACATTTATTGATACATTATTTTACATAAATGGTGAGGACTACTAAACAATTCTTTTCT
This sequence comes from Panax quinquefolius, assembly GCA_020205615.1. NCBI lineage: Eukaryota > Viridiplantae > Streptophyta > Magnoliopsida > Apiales > Araliaceae > Panax > Panax quinquefolius. The sequence continues at coordinate 13,841,060 of CM035163.1, forward strand.
AAAACCTTCATTCTATACCCAGGCTTCGTATTTCGCTTATATTCTCGCCTCCCGAGAAGAAAAATGGAACAAAAGGAAAAGGGTGAGCTCAACTAGCCCGATAAAGAATATTATGACTAAGATAATATACAACAAATTATCGTTAGTCTTGACGAGGAAAAATCTAATAGAATACAATAGACAACAAATTTTAAATCAATATTCGCAATGAAATAATAATTCATTAGAAGAGTTAAGTAGAGAATGCAAACTACTATCTTCTATGTATGAATTTAAAAGTTCATAAATCTATCTTTTATCCCCGTAACATCAATCAATATACATACGGAATCAAATATTCATCTTTGCACTACTGGCCAAAGATATTCATCGATTAGTCGTCATTTCATCTAAACACTGTTCATCTTTGCACTACTACCAAAGATATTCTTCAGAAATCATTCATCTGCACTACGGCCAAAGATATTCAATAATATCATCATTTAAGATCGAGGATGATGAAAAATATTTTTAAAAAGCGAATCCAATTGAAACAAAATGACAAGGATTAAGGATTAAGGATTCGTACTTTGTTTTATCCATGTTCAAAATACCTCAAAATAATCATAGTGGTGTAAAATTCAAGAATGATCGAACATGGATACAATCAAAGCTAATATCCGAATAGATATTTTGGACAAAAAGAAAAATTTTATTTTTCTATGAATAGTCTTAGTATCGTGAATAGTCAGAGTATCGTGAATAGTAACTCGATACCAAAAGATAGAAATTTTCTAAAAACATCTTCACGCTTCATGAATAGTACTCGTGAATAGTAACTTCGTGAATAGTAACTTCATGAATAGTAACTTGAGCATGGAAAAGTTCCAAATTTGATAAAAAGTTCCAACCAATATTTCAAAGATAATGATATTGAAGAAATAATATCATCCGAGAAGAAAATAACATCCCTTACCTCGAAAGATTAAGACTTCTAAATTTGGAATCTGGGGATATAGTCTTTGAAGGGAACTTGCACCGTCTAACAATACTCAAAGTATACTCAAAATACTCACAAGAATACGCTCGATAATATAGAGAGAAAACTTCGGTTTACGGTGTGATTTTCAATTCTAACCTAAGACCCTATTTATAGGAAATTGCTTAGAATACCAAAGCGTAGAAAATTTAATAAATTAATAATATAATTATATAAATTTCCACGCATGCCTAGAATCTGATTTCAGCCATCAAACACATGCCACATTCTAGAAAAATTAAGAAAAACATTTTCTAATTTTAAATATTTTAAACTTCAAAAATCAATTATTTTTGAACTTGAACTTCAATAATTCATAATAAATAGCCCTTTCATCAGAAAATTCGAATCTCGCGTGTTTTTATAGGAAATTCAATTTCTACAACTTTGCAGAAGAATGTTTTCCAAATTCCAAATAGAAATTGAATAAAATCCACAAGCAGGCGATTTTACTGGCTATAATCAAATTTCGATCAATAAATGGGGTCCACCGAGCATGTTTAACATGTTTTAAACATTTATTGCAACAAAAATACTCTTTCTCCTCGTATACTCGTATATCCCACATTCGTTGTAAAAATATCACCATTATTAATTTATTAAAATATAATAATATATTTAAATGAATTATTTTATCGAAAAAGATAAAATTTCAATTTTCAACAATTGTCACATTAAAAATTTTCTCCATCTATATCCACATAAAATCAATATTTTCCTCATCATATAAATCAATAATTAATTATTCACAAATAATATTTACGTAATCACAATATTGACAACCCGAGCGGTTCAGGAAAGGGCTTTCAATAAGAATTTCTCCTTCTTTGGCGTAATTAGGTGACCAAACCTCTCTTATGAGCAGAACTTTCTAGACATTGCCAATAATGTTATCTAATAATATTATTCAGATAATATGAATTATTGCTTCGATAATGAAAAATCTTGTGTAATGACAATTATTGAAACAACAAAGAATATAAAATATCAACGCAAAGAATTATTAAATCAATAAAATCTTGACAATAATTACGTAACCATTATTGAGTAGTGCCTTCTTACGTAAGAATCAATAATTGGTGCAATACACCGTATCTTCTTGTGATTTAACCAAGAAGTATTTTAACAAGATAACGATAACAACTACATTTGTTATTTTTAAACAACTTATATTTGTCGTTTTCTTCATCCAATCGCTTTCCGTTATGGGGCCCACACATGGGTGCTTACCGTCGCATGCGAATATTCCCGACGATCTAATATTCCACGACCAAACGATTATTCCCAACACAACAATGAATATTTTATAACCACTTGCTTATTTTGAAGTATTTGCGTATTTTACCCTTAACTATCCACATTAATCAAATCAACCCTTACTATTTCAAAATAATAAATAGAAAATTAAATTTCATTAATAATAAGTTGGGGTCTTACAACTTGGTGGTAATCATGGCAAAGATAATAGAAGTGGAAATTGCAAGAAGAAGGTCATTTAGCTCAATTTTGTTGTGCACCAAAGTCAAGTCTAGTCGGGACGGTGGCACCAAAGGTGGATATGGACAAAACAAAGTCGTTGGTTTTAGGAAGTGCATTTTTCATGACTTCTCAAAAAGCGAGTAAACCGAACGAAGAAGTTAGCGGGTTAGTTAATTATAAATTGCGAAGTCTATACCTTATAAGATACCAGTTCTACCCATTATTTTATCTCTCTTGCTTGAGTTCAACGTTTAAATTTGACTCCGGAGAAGTTAGACTTTGACTTATTGGTTGAAACTTAGTTATAGGAGCCTTCGTTATCGCTTACTATTTTTAAATCTTGTTTGATTCAAATAAACACTTTCACGTTACTGTCGATCTTATCTTTTGAAAATACTTGCCTTTGATGTGATTTTAGGAATCAATTGGTTAACTACTCATCATGCTTTTCGTAAGGTTGTTAGCTTTTATATTCATAACCAACTTTGTTGTGCGAATTCAAGTAACCAAACAACTAAAGTCAATTATTGTCATATCAAGCCATAAGTAAAGAGCCCCGAACCTTTCGTTGTTGACTTCCTTGTGTGGAATGCAACCAGAAGCCGGACTTTAGTAGGCGACATCGTGAATGAAGATGGCAAGTTTATAGGTATCATTGTGAGGTCTTTATCTAGGTTAAGGGATAGAAGTTACGGTTGGTATCGATGTGACGTCTTATCCAAGTCTTGGATGAGAGTCACGGTTTTGAATGATATTTCTATTATTAATAAATTTCTGGCGTATTCTTGAAGACTTCTTAGCCTACTAGAGGCGTGAAATCAAATTTCAGTATTGACCCCATATAAAACCAATTTCTTAAACCTCAAATATTTCTTCAACTAAAATGAGCAGTTTACGTGGTTTATGATGAAAGTCATAATAAAAGCATTGGACTAATGAAAATCATGGGTATCGTGGTATTAGTAAGTGTTATGATGAGTTATGTTGGTTAGTATGTGAAAACATGAAAGTTTCTTAAAAATCACTGAGGAGTTAAAAACCGATTTTGGTGAAAACGTAACATGAAATTCAATTGACCAAATCTCTTATTATATTTTGAATTTTTGAGTGTGGTTAAGTCCTAGAGTTAGATCTATGAGTTACCTAACTAATCCAAGTGGAATCAATGAAAAAGGTGTTGTAGATTTTCGTGTGGACTGATTTTAGCAAAGGAGTCTAAACTTCAAAATGTCCAAAAAGCTGCTGCCATATTTTTGTAAGGGCTATTTCGGCCACTTAATTAGTGAGAAAAATTCAGGCCTTTTGGGACATAAAAGTATATGGTATAAAGAACATCGTGTCCAAAAATGAGCTCATTCCGACTTAAAATGAGCAAGTTATGACCATTTCAATATTTAGGTTTTTTGACGAAAAATGCTATAAGCGGAGTTCTATAACTCAGATGACCATGAAATTTAAAGCTGAGGCTCACATTAACATGTGTAAGGTCCTGCCAAGATTTGGGAATTTTGGAGTTAAACTTGAGGTAGCTAATTTCTTAAGGAATTAATTAGAAATTGATTTTGAAAAATAGTAAATGAATTTTAAAATTTCGAGAAAAATATATTTTCATTATGGGACTATATTATGCTAAATCCCAGGAAAGAAATATTTTGGGACTGATTTGGTATTTTTCATGAAAATAGTTTTGTTACTGAACATATGAGTTAAATATGTTATGTAAAGTAACAAAATTGAAAATAGGATTTTATGGCTAGAGAATCCTATATAGAGTATATGCATATTTTTTTTGATGAGGATTTGATAATTGGTGATGATATCTTATGAGTATGGCATTTTGAATGATTAAATGCATCATATGGTAAAGCGTAAACAATTGAGATAATTTGTTTATAAATTTAAGAAGTGATTAAAATATTGTTATAATATTAATGATATTAGATTATGATATTATTAAGTGATTGATAACATGGGGATATTCTTGAATCTGGATAAATTATATTATAAATGTTTAATATTTATCTTTTATCTCATTTGATTGATTCTTTATATCATTATCCTCATGCTTATATGGTGTTGAAAGTCAAATACATGGCTTACGTGAATAGATGGACTTGGTATGATTATGACTGTGGATTGTTGGTATAATCATAACCGCAATTGAAAACACGATTATCTTTGGTAGTAGTGCATGGATAATTTGTGGTCGTGATACTAATGAATACGATTATCTTTGGTAGTAGTGCATGGATAATTTGTGGTCGTGATCTTAATGAATACACGATTATCTTTGGCAGTAGTGCATGGATAATGGATAATTCGTGGTCGTGATACTAATGAATATCCTTGGCCTGTAGTGCAGGGATGATTCGATGATATGGATTAATTATTGAGCTGAGTCTCAGCAATGAAATATTAATTCATGGATGTGGTAAAAGTCATCTTTGGCCGTAGTGCATTGATAGACTTGGTATGATTATGACCAAGGATTATTCGGTATAATCATGACCGTAATTGAAAACACGAATATCCTTGGCCAGTAGTGCATGGATAATTCGTGGTTGTGATACTATTAAGCTGCGTCTCAGCATTATTGGTTTTACAGTTGTATATCTTTAGCCTGTAGTGTAAAGATGAATTGTTAATGAATATCTTTGGCGGATTGCGAAGATGAATTTAATATTTTTAACGATAAAGGTATTCAAGGTATTCCCACCTCTTTATCATATCAAGTACGTACCCTAATATCGAGGGCGAAATTTCATAAGAAGGGGAGGTTGTAAGACCCCAGCTTTTATAAATAAAGATGAATTTTCTATAAATATTATTTTTGAATATTATGGAATAAATTTGATATAATGTTATAGTTGTGGGTAATATTTATAAATTTTGCAAAGTAAGCAAGTTGTTATAAAATATTCGTTTGGTGGGAATATTCTTTTTTTTGGGGAATATTTAAATGAATTACGGCTCAAACATTGGTGGACCCCTACAACGGAAGTATTATCGTAGTTAGAAAATGACAAAATTATCTTTCTATAAAATAACGGCGGAGGTATTACCGTTTAAAGCTGTTGAACTACCCGGTGGTGGTAAAAATACGATGTCTGGCGTGGTTGCATAAGTAGCACACGGTATTGATTATTGATGCTTTACGTGAGAAGTCACTTAGCTATACTCAATTATTCTTCTGATAATTCTTGCGATCATATCTCTTATATTATTGATTCAATTATTGTCACATTATCATACGTATAATATGTTATATTATTAATTGAGGCGACAAGTTATAAATGATTAATAATTGTTGAAAGATTAAAAATGTGTTGATTAAAAATAAAATGATTTGTGGTAATATTTATTCAATCCTTGATGTATATAAAGAGTACATTATGAGGCGTTTGTGGTAAGTTTGATTATTTTATGGGGGGGCCCATATGTCATCATCTAAGAGTCTCTTCGTCAATAGTATTTACCTTCAATAGTAATTACCAATAGTAATTACCTTTGTGAATAGTAATTACCTTTGTGAATAGTAATTACCTTTGTGAAATAGTATTTACCTTCGTCGATAATAGTAATTTACCTTTTTAGTGAATAGTAATTACCTTTGAATAGAATAGTAATTACCTTGTCGATAGTAATAGAATAAGTAATTACCTTCGTCAATAGTAATTACCTTCTTCAATAGTAGTTGTCCTTCAATATTACCAAGAGTTAAGCGCCTCTTGATTGTTCAAAGGTTAATTACCCTTTTCATGAAATAGTAGTTGTCTCTTCAATATTACCAAGAGTCATTTTGACCCTTCGTTAAGACCAAGAGCCACCCTCAATTTTTTTCTATAAATAGAAAGCTCATTCCTTCATTATTTCTTTTAATTTCATTGAAACTCTAGAGAGAGAAACTATAGAGAAAGAAGAAAAGTATTCTCGCTACTTCACTTTTCCAATATTCGGTTCTTTTAAGGTAAGGGATATTATTTATTTGTGTACCCGTAAGGGTGTTATTCTTTCTTATTCATGAAGAGAACTTACATTATTCCATTCTTTATTATTACATTGGAATAACCTATATACGCCAGATACCCTATACTTGGTGAAATCCTCTGTTATTCCATTCTTTATTATTACATTGGAATAACTCAGATATCTGTGGCATACCCTATACATAATCTGTATCGTGGTTTACCCTATACTTGGTGACATCTTTATTATTACATTTGGAATATCACATGCGTGTGTTTTACACGGACTTGGTTCCATTTTTATTATTCCGTCTTTATTATTACGTTGGAATATCTGCATCTGTGTATACTTTATCTGTGGGATTCCGGTTCCATCATTTATTATTTCGCATTTATTATTACATTGGAACATCCACGTCGATTGTGAATTTCACACGACGTTTGGTTCCGTTATTATTATTACATTGGAATAACCTACCTGTGCGGTCTATCGCATGCATGGTGATTTCTTTTGTTATTCCATTCTTTATTATACCCAGTTGGTTAAAACTTTGACTTTTATACTCCATGAAATTAGTAGAATATTTTTGATATTTGCGTTTCATCCAGTGTCTTTTCATGGAAATATTCTTCTAATCATTCTTGAATTTTACTCGACAAAGCAGTATCATGTTGACGATTTGGACGTTATTAGTTCCTGAATAAATTAATTCGTGAACTTGTTTTATTGAATTATTATGTCATTGTCATCATCCTCATGTTATATTATGTTATCTTTGGCTTACGCGCATAGATGAATTTAGTATGATTATGACCAGGGATCATTCGGTATAATCATGGCTTGTTATAAATGATGTGATAAAAGTCCTCGGTGGCACATAATGCGTTGATGGATAGTTTTTGGTATGATTATGACCAAGGGTGATTCGGTATAGTCATGACCATTGATAATTTGATGAAAATCCTTGGCCCGTGGTACGAGAGATGATTAGATATTGTGGTTTAGTCATTAAAGCGAGTCTTAGTGATAAAAATTGATGAAAACCCTTTAAAACCTAAAAGATAGTAGACATTATTTTCTACTTGACTCTTTTAATGGATTGCGATATTCATCTTGATTAAACCGGTTGTCTATTGTATTTTATCGGTTTAACATTGTTGAAGACTATTGATAATTTATTACGCATTATCTTAGTTATAATATTTCTTCTTGGGCTAGTTGAGCTCACCCTTTCTTTCATTGTTTTCTTGTGAAATGAGAATATATTTGGACGAGTCGGGGAAAAGAGTGATGGTCCCGAAGATAGCATTAGTAGTCCTCATTATTACGTGAAATAGTGTGATAATAATTGTAATGAGGACTCCTTGAGTATGGATATTGTCTAAATGACAATATTCCTATTAGAACTCTCAGTTTATGTATTGTCGTATGTTACACGGCAGATGTATAATTAAGTTTGTATTTGAATTTATGTACCATGTAAGTGGCGACCCAAGATGGGTGACGTATACCTAATTTTGGGGCGTCACGGTTGGTATCGAGCTTAGGATATGATCCCCTGGGTGAGATGTGAGATAAGAACTAGGAGGGAGAGGCGGGAATTCTTCATTTAGTATGACCTACCTAAATTTATTTGGTATTTAATTGGTCGGTCGAGTATAGGGATAATATGTGATATGTTAATTAACCCTTGTTTTGTGACGGTGTTTGAGAATGACATCCGAAAATCTTTGAGATAAGCAATGAAGCACATGAGAGTGTTGATTCACTCAAACAAAAGGTAACGACCAACAACACGATAATAATCATCTTTGGTGGTGGCGGCTATCGAACAATGATAACCATCGTGGGGAAATTATCATGCTAAGAATGGTAACCACTTGGTGGTAATCATGGCAAAGATAATAGAAGTGGAAATTGCAAAGAGAAGGTCATTTAGCTCAATTTTGTTGTGCACCAAAGTCAAGTCTAGCTGGGACGGTGGCACCAAAGGTGGATATGGACAAAACAAAGTGGTTGGTTTTAGGAAGTGCATTTTCATGACTTCTCAAAAAGCGAGTAAACCGAACAAAGTTAGCACGGGTTAGTTAATTATAAATTGCGAAGTCTATACCTTATAAGATACCGGTTCTACCCATTATTTTATCTCTCTTGCTTGAGTTCAACGTTTAAATTTAACTCCGGAGAAATTAGACTTTGTCTTATTGGTTGAAACTTCGTTAGTAGGAGCCTTCGTTACCGCTACTATTTTTAAATCTTGTTTTATTCAAATAAACACTTTCACGTTACCTGTCGATCTTATCTTTTTGAAAATACTTGCCTTTGATGTGATTTTAGGAATCAATTAGTGAACTACTCATCATGCTTTTCGTAAGGTTGTTAGCTTTTATATTCATAACCAACCTGTTGTGCGAATTCAAGTAACCAAACTACTAAAGTCAATTATTGTCATATCAAGCCATAAGTAAAGAGCCCCGAACCTTTCGTTGTTGACTTCCTTGTGTGGAATGCAGAAAGCGGACTTTACGTAGGCGACATCGTGAATGAAGATGGCAAGTTTATAGGTATCATTGTGAGGTGCTTATCTAGGTTAAGGGATAGAAGTTACGGTTGGTATCAATGTGACGTACTATCCAAGTCTTGGATGAGAGTCACAGTTTTGAATGATATTTCTATTATTAATAAATTTCCTGGCGTATTCTTGAAGACTTCTTAGCCTACTTAGAGCGTGAAATCGAATTTCGTATTGACCCCAGTATAAAACCCATTTCTTAAACCCTCAAATATTTCTTCAACTAAAATGAACAGTTTACGTGGTTTATGATGAAAGTCATAATAAAAGCATTGGACTAATGAAAATCATGGGTTACGTGGTATTAGTAAGTGTTATGATGAGTTATGTTGGTTAGTATGTGAAAACATGAAAGTTTCTTAAAATCACAAGGAGTTAAAAACCAGATTTTGGTGAAAAACGTAACATGAAATTCAATTGACCAAATCTCTTATTATATTTTGAATTTTTGAGTGTGGTTAAGTCCTAGAGTTAGATCTATGAGTTACCTAACTAATCCAAGTGGAATCAATGAAAAAGGTGTTGTAGATTTTCGTGTGGGTGATTTTAGCAAAGGAGTCAAAACTTCAAAATGTCCAAAAAGCTGCTGCCACGTTTTTGTAAGGGCTGTTTCGGCCACTTAATTAGTGAGAAAAATTCAGGCCTTTTGGGACATAAAAGTATATGGTATAAAGAACATCGTGTCCAAAAATGAGCTCATTCCGACTTAAAATGAGCAAGTTATGACCATTTCAATATTTAGGTTTTTTGACGAAAAATGTTATAACGGAGTTCTATAACTCCGATGACCATGAAATTAAAGCTGAAGGCTCACATTAACATGTGTAAGGTCCTGCCAAGATTTGGGAATTTTGGAGTTAAACTTGAGGTAGCTAATTTCTTAAGGAATTAATTAGAAATTTATTTTTGAAAAATAGTAAATGAATTTTAAAAATTCGAGAAAATATATTTTCATTATGGGACTATATTATGCTAAATCCCAGAAAGAAATATTTTTGGGACTGATTTGGTATTTTTCATGAAAATAGTTTAATTCTGAACATATGAGTTAAATATGTTATGTAAAGTAACAAAGTTGAAAATAGGATTTTATGGCTAGAGAATCCTATATAGAGTATATGCATTTTTTTGATGAGGATTTGATAATTGGTGATGATATCTTATGAGTATGGCATTTTGAATGATTAAATGCATTATATGGTAAAAGCGTAAACAATTGAGATAATTTGTTTATAAATTTAAGAAGTGATTAAAATATTGTTATAATATTAATGATATTAGATTATGAGATTATTAAGTGATTGATAACATGGGGATATTCTTGAATCTGGATAAATTATATTATAAATGTTTAATATTTATCCTTTATCTCATTTGATTGATTCTTTATATCATTATCCTCATGCTTATATGGTGTTGAAAGTCATCTGTGGCTTACGTGAATGGATGGACTTGGTATGATTATGACCAGGGATTGTTCGGTATAATCATAACCGCAATTGAAAACTACGATTATCTTTGGTAGTAGTGCATGGATAATTTGTGGTCGTGATACTAATGAATACACGATTATCTTTGGTAGTAGTGCATGGATAATTTGTGGTCGTGATACTAATGAATACACGATTATCTTTGGTAGTAGTGCATGGATAATTCATGGTCGTGATACTAATGAATATCCTTGGCGTAGTAGTGCGTGGATGATTCGATGATATGGATTAATTATTGAAATGATTGAGTCTCAAAGAATGAAATATTAATTCATGGATGTGGTAAAAGTCATCTTTGGTAGTAGTGCATTGATAGACTTGGTATGATTATGACCAAGGATTATTCGGTATAATCATGATCAGTAATTGAAAACACGAATATCCTTGGCGATGGTGCATGGATAATCGTGGGTTGTGATACTATTAATTGCGTCTCGGCATTATTGGTTTTCTGATTGTATATCTTTGCTTTGTAGTGCAAAGATGAATTGTTAATGAATATCTTTGGCGGATTGCGAAGATGAATTTAATATTTTTAACGATAAAGGTATTCAAGGTATTCCTCCTCTTTATCATATCAGTGCACGTACCTAATATCGAGGGTGTAAATTTCATAAGAAGGGAGGTTGTAAGACCCTGACTTTTATAAATAAAGATGAATTTTCTATAAATATTATTTTTGAATATTATGGAATAAATTTGATATAATGTTATAGTTGTGGGTAATATTTATAAATTTTGCAAAGTAAGCAAGTTGTTATAAAATATTCGTTTGGTCGGGGAATATTCTTTTTGTCGGGGAATATTCGTACGACGGCTCAAACATTGGTGGACCCCACAACGGAAGTATTGTCGTAGTTAGAAAACGACAAAATTATCTTTCTATAAAAATAACGGCGGAGGTATTACCGTTAAAACTGTTGAACTACCCGGTGGTAAAAGTACAGTAATACGCGTGGTTGTATAGTAGCACACGGTATTGATTATTGATGCTTACGTGAGAAGTCACTTAGCTATACTCAATTATTGCTATAGTAATTGCTGCATCATATCTCTTATATTATTGATTCAATTATTGTCACAGTATCATCTGTATAATATGTTATATTATTAATTGAGACGACAAGTTATAAATGATTAATAATTGTTGAAAGATTAAAAATGTGTTGATTAAAAATAAAATGATTTGTGGTAATATTTATTGATCCTTGATGTATATAAAGAGTACATTATGAGGCGTTTGTGGTAAGTTTGATTATTTTATGGGGGCCCATATGTCATCATCTAAGAGTCTCTTCGTCTTTCGTCGATAATAGTATTTACCTTCGTCAAATAGTAATTACCTTTGTGAATAATAATTACCTTTGTGAATATTATTTACCTTCGTCAATAATATTTAGATAGTATTTACCTTTCGTCAATAGTAATTACCTTTGTGAATAGTAATTACCTTTGTGAATAGTAATTACCTTCAATCAATTGTATTTACCTTGGTGATAGTAATTAACTTTTAGTAATTGAATAGTAATTACCTTCGTCGATAGTAATTACCTTCTTGATAATAGTTGTCCTTGATATTACCAAGAGTTAACTGCCTCTTGATTGTTCCAAAGGTTAATTACCCTTCATGAAATAGTAGTTGTCTCTTTAATATTACCAAAGTCATTTTGACCCTTCGTTAAGACCAAGAGCCACCTTCGGTTTATCTATAAATAGAAAGCTCATTCCTTCATTATTTCTTACGAATTCATTGAAACTCTAGAGAGAAACTATAGAGAAAGAAGAAAAGTATACTCGCTACTTCACTTTTCCAATATTCGGTTCTTCTAAGGTAAGGGATATTATTTGTTGTACCCGTAAAGGGTGTTATTCTTTCTTATTCATGAAGAGAACTTCATTATTCCATTCTTTATTATTACATTGGAATAACTTTGTATCTGTGATAATACCTATACTTGGTGAAATCCTCTGTTATTCCATTCTTTATTATTACATTGGAATAACTTTGTATCTGCATGATACCCTATACATAATCAGATATCGTGATTTACCCTATACTTGGTGACATCTTTATTATTACATTGGAATATCACATGCATGTGTTTTACACGGACTGGTTCCATTTTTATTATTCCGTCTTTTATTATTACATTGTGAATATCCTCATCGTGCTTTATCTGTTGGATTCGGTTCCATCATTTATTATTCCGCATTTATTATTACGTTGGAACATCCCGCCGGTGTGAATTTCACGACTTGGTTCCGTTATTATTATTATTACATTGGAATAACCTACTGTGCGATCTATCGCATGCATGGTGATTTCTTTTGTTATTCCATTCTTTATTATACCCAGTTGGTTAAAACTTTGACTTCTATACTCCATGAAATTAGTAGAATATTCTTGATATTTGCGTTTCATCCAGTATCTTTTCATGGAAATATTCTTCTGATCATTCTTGAATTTTACTCTACAAAGCAGTATCATGTTGACGATTTGGACGTTATTAGTTCTTGAATAAATTAATTCGTGAACTTGTTTTATTGAATTATTATGTCATTGTCATCATCCTCATGTTATATTATGTTATCTTTGGCTTACGCGCATAGATGAATTTAGTATGATTATGACCAGGGATCATTCGGTATAATCATGGCTTGTTATAAATGATGTGATAAAAGTCCTCGATTGGCAATAAACGTTGATGGATAGTTTTTGGTATGATTATGACCGGGGTGATTTGGTATAGTCATGACCATTGATAATTTGATGAAAATCCTTGGCCAAGTAGTGCGAGAGATGATTAGATATTGTGGTTTATTCATTAAACCGAGTCTTAGTGATAAAAATTGATGAAAACCTTTTAAAACCTAAAAGATAGTAGACTTTATTTTCTACTTGACTCTTTTAATGGATTGCATATTCATTGCAGATTAAAGCTGGTTGTCTATTGTATTTTATCGGTTTAACATTGTTGAAGACTATTGATAATTTATTCGCATTATCTTAGTTATAATATTTCTTCTTGGGCTAGTTGAGCTCACCCTTTCTTTCCTTTGTTCTCTTGAGGAAATGAGAATATAAATTTGGGGACGAGTCGGGGAAAAGAGTGATGGTCCAGAAGATAGCATTAGTAGTCCTCATTATTACGTGAAATAGTGTGATAATAATTGTAATGAGGACTCCTTGAGTATGGATATTGTCTAAATGACAATATTCCTATTAGAACTCTCGGTTTATGTATTGTCGTATGTTTACCGACGGATGTATAATTAAGTTTGTATTTGAATTTATGTACCATGTAAGTGGCGATCCAAGATGGGTGGCGTATACCTAATTTTGGGCGCGCCACAGTTAGTATCGAGCTTAGGATATGATCCTGGTGAGATGTGAGATAAGAACTAGGAGGGTAGAGGCGGGAATTCCTTCGCTAAGTATGACCTACCTAAATTTATTTGGTATTTAATTGGTCGGTCGGAGTATAGGGATAATATGTGATATGTTAATTAACCCTTGTTTTGTGGCAAGTGTTTGAGAATGACATCCGAAAATGTTGAGATAAGCAAATGAAGCACATGAGAGTGTTGATTCACTCAAACAAAAGGTAACGACCAACAATACGATAATAATCATAATCACGATGATGGCAATCTGCCATCGTAACAATGATAATCATCGCGGGAAATTATCATGCTAAGAATGGTAACCACTTCGGTGGTAATCATGACAAAGATAATAGAAGTGGAAATTGCAAGAAGAGAAGGTTATTTAGCTCAATTTTGTTGTGCACCAAAGTCAAGTCTAGCTTGGACGGTGTCACCAAAGGTGGATATGGAAAAAACTAGGGTACGTACCTGGTATGACAAAACTAGGTCAATTTAGCTCAATTTTGTTAGCTTTCATATTCCTAATCAACCTATTATGCGAATTCAAATGACCAAACCATTAAAATCAATCACGGTCATCTCAAGCCATAAAGCTATTCGCTTATTGAAAACGGATGTCAAGCTTTCTTAGCTCATGTCATGATTTAAACAAAAATACGCCAGTTTTGAACGATATTTCTATTGTTAATAAATTTCTGACGTATTCCCAAGAACTTTTCTCGCCTACCCCGTGAGGCGTGAAATTAAATTTTGTATCGACTTGAACCCTAAGACAAAACCTATTTCCAAAGCCCCATATCGAATGGCTCTCTATGAACTTCGTGGAGTTAAAGACCCAACCGCAGAATTGTTAGACATTGGCTTTATTCGTCCCTAGTACTTCTCTTCTCTTGGGGTGCTCCTGTTTTATTCGTGAAGAAGAAAGATGGGAGTATCGCGACTTTGTATTGATTATCTGGAGTTGAATCATGTCACCATCAAAAATTGGTATCCATTGCCACGTATTGATGACTGTTTGACCGATTGCAAAGAGCCAAATTCTTTTCAAAGATTGATCTTCGTTAGGATATCACCAATTGAAGATTAGAACCGCACGACATTCCAAAGACAAACTTTTCGAACTCTCAGACGAGCATTATGAATTCTAGTCATGTCCTTTGGATTGACTAATGCTCCTATTGCCTTCATGGATATGATGAACCGAGTATTCAAGGAATATTTAGATCACTTTATGGTCGTCTTTATTGATGACATCCTTATTTATTCCAAAAGCCGTGAAGATCATGAAAGCAACACTTGAGGTCGACACTCCAAAAGCTTCGTGAATATAAGCTTTATGCCAAGTTGAAGAAATGCGAGTTCGCATGAAGAAGTAGCATTCCTTGGGCACGTGGTATCAAGTCATGGAATATCATTGACCCAAAGAAAGATGAAGCTATTCAAAGTCGGGAACAACCTAAATCAAATGATCAAGCACGTAGCTTTCTCGGTTTAAATTGGTTATTATCGGAGATTCGTGGAAGGATTTTCTCGAATCGCTACTCCATCGACTTCGGTGACTCGAAAAGATACAAAGTTCGGTTGGAGCGAAGAATGTGTTCAAGAACTCAAGAGGAGACTTATTTCAAAGACTGCTCGACAATACCATCGCTCGGAGGATTTGTCATCTACAATGATGCTTGGGCAAAGGGTTGGGATGTGTTCTCATGCAACATGGAAAAGTTATAGCCTATGCCTCGCGAAAACTCAAAAATATGAGAGGAATTATCCTACTCATGATCTAGAGTTGGCAAATTTGTTGTCTTTGCACTTAAAATTTGGAGGCATTACTTGTATGGGGAGAAAGTGGAGATCTTTACGGATCATAAAAGCCTCAAATATTTCTTCACTCAAAAGGAACTCAACATGCGACAACGACGTTGGCTTGAATCATTGAAAGATTATGATCATACCATTCAATACCATCACGAAAAGCGAACGTGGTAGGCGACGCATTGAGTAGAAGATCATATGCAAATGCGAGTGCGTTATTGTCAACACAAAGGCCCATTTTGTGTGACTTGCAAAGGATGAAGATAGAGTTAAAGACTCTTAGGACGCATGTGATGATAAGCGAGTATACGAGTAGAATCGACTTTAATCGATAAAGTTAAAAGTCGCTCAAGCTACGGACACGGAGCCGATGCGTATGAGGAAGAAAGTGCAAGAAGGTGCTATCAAGGAAGCAAGAATCGATGAAGAAGGAATACTTGAGTCAACTCCGCACTTTGTGTTCTAAACCACGATTTAAAGTATAATATCATGATGGAGGCGCACAACACACCATTTGTAATCCATCATGGGAGTACCAAAATGTATCATGATATTCGCCATACATTTGGTGGAGCAATATGAAGAGAGAGATATTTGTTTATCTCAAGGTGTCTAACTTGTCAACGAGTTAAAGTTCGAGCATCAAGTACCAAAAGGTCCATTGCAACCACTTGAAATTCCGAATGGAAGTGGGAGCACATTACCATGGATTTCAAGTTCACGGTCTTCCTAAGGTTTCTCAAGGCATTGATGCAATTTGGGTCATTGTTGATAGATTGACCAAGTCTCGCTCATTTCTTATCGACACGAGAAACTTATACACTTGAACGTCTTGCTCAGTATGTACATAAACGAGATTGTAAGATCGCATGGTATGCCGGTATCCATAGTTTTCGATCGAGACCCAAGATTCACTTCACGATTTTGGGTTAGTTTGCAAAAAGCTATGGGCACAGATTTCACGATTTAGCTTAAGATATCATCCTCGCATCAGATGAGAAATCGGAGAGGACTATTCAAACTCTTCAAGATCTATTAAGACTCGTGTCCTTGATTACAAGGGAGTTGGGACAAGTTCTTACCATTGGTGGAGTTTTCCTACAACAACAGTTATCAAACAAGTATTGGCATGGCTCCATTCAAGCGTAGTATGGAAGAAAAGTGTCGTTCTCCAAGATCTTTGGGATGAGGTGGGTGAAGCAACGTTGTTGGGACCGGAGTTGGTACGTATGACTACGGAAAAGATTCAAACGATCCGACAACGTATAAAAACCTCACAAAATCGACAAAAGAGTTAGGCCGATCTTCATCGAAAGGACGTGGAATTCTATATAGGAGATCTGTGTGTTGTTAAGAGTTCGCTCCATGGAAAGGAGTTACAAGATTTGGAAAGAGAGGAAAACTCAATCCTCGATTCATCGGTCAATTTTTAATCCCCGATCGAGTAGGAATCGTGGGCTATAGACTCGCTTTCGCTAAGTATGTCTCGTGTTCATAAAGTTTTCACATATCCATGTTACGTAAATATGTGAAAGACCCAACCACATTATTGAAGTTAGAACCGGATGAAATAGCGGAAGATTTGGACGTATGAAGAGGTTTCCTGTTCAAATCTTGGATAAGAAGGAACATATTCTACGCTCCAAGGTTATACCTCAAGTCAAAGTTTTGTGGAGGAACCACGATGTTGAGGAAATGACTTGGGAGTTAGAATCAAATGAAATCAAGGTATCCTTACCTCTTGACATACCAGTGTACGTACCTAATTTCGAGGGCTTAAATTTTATAAGAAGGGAGGTTGTAAGACCCGACTTTTATAAATAAAGATGAAGTTTCTATAAATATTATTTTTGAATATTATGGAATAAATTTGATATAATGTTATAGTTGTGGGTAATATTTATAAATTTTGCAAAGTAAGCAAGTTGTTATAAAATATTCGTTTGGTGGGAATATTCTTTTTGTCGGGGAATATTAGAGACGACTACTCAATCATTAAGTGGACCCCATTAACGGAAGTATTGTCGTAGTTAGAAAGCGACAAAATTATCTTTCTATAAAAATAACAAGTACGGAGGTGTTACCGTTAAAGCGTTGAACTACCGGTGGTAAAAAGTACACGATGTCTGGCGTGGTTGCAAGTAAAGACACACGGTATTGATTATTGATGCTTACGTGAGAAGTCACTTAGCTATACTCAATTATTGCTCATGATGAATTTCGCGATCATATCTATATTATATTGATTCAATTATTGTATAAGATAGTATCATCATATAATATGTTATATTATTAATTGAGACGACAAGTTATAAATGATTAATAATTGTTGAAAGATTAAAAATGTGTTGATTAAAAATAAAATGATTTGTGGTAATATTTATTCAATCCTTGATGTATATAAAAGTGCATTATAAGACATTTGTGGTAAGTTTGATTATTTTATGGGGGCCCATATATACGTCATCATCTAAGAGTCTCTTCGTCAATAGTAATTACTTTTGTGAATAGTAATTACCTTTGTGAATAGTAATTACCTTAAATCGATAGTAATTACCTTCTTCAATAGTATTTACCTTCGTCAATTATAATTACCTTCTTCAATAGTAATTACCGTCGTGAATAGTAATTACCTTCGTCAATAGTAATTACCCCTTCGCAAATAGTAGTTGTCCCTTCAATATTACCAAGAGTTAACTCGCTTTCTTGATTGTTCCAAAGGTTAATTACCCCTTCAATGAATAGTAGTTGTCTCTTCAATATTACCAAGAGTCATTTTGACCCTTCGTTAAGACCAAGAGCCACCCTCAATTTTTCTATAAATAGAAAGTTCATTCCTTCATTATTTCTTACGAATTCATTGAAACTCTAGAGAGAGAAACTATAGAGAGAAAGAAGAAAAGTATTCTGCTACTTCACTTTTCCAATATTCAGTTCTTCTAAGGTAGGGAATATTATTTGTTGTACCCGTAAGGGGTGTTATTCTTTCTTATTCATGAAGAGAACTGTTGTTATTCAATTGTTAATTATTCTGTTGGAATAACCTGTATACGTAGTTTACCCTATACTTGGTGACATTCTTCTATTATTCACCGAACATCCATTCGTGGTGTTTTACAACGGACTGGTTCCGGCTTTTATTATTATTCTCATGGAACATCCGCTCGTGTGTTTTACACGGACACGGTTAAATCTTTATTATTATTACATTGGAACATCCATGCATCGTGTGTTTTTACAGGACACGGTTCCGCTTCTTTATTATTATTACGTTGGAACATCCACATCTGTGTGTTTTACGCCGGACTGGTTCCATTCTTTATTATTTCGTTAGAATATATCCTCGCATATTTTTACGCCGGGACTGGTTCCGTTATTTATTATTCATTGGAATAACTCGCCTTTGTCTTGATCTATCGCATTTATGGTGATTTCTTTTGTTATTCCATTCCTTATTATACCCGGTTGGTTAAAAATTTGACTTTATACTCCATGAAATTAGTGGAATATTCTTGATATTTGCGTTTCATCCAAAGATCCTTTCATGGAAATATTCTTCTCAAAGATTCTTGAATTTTACTCTACAAAACAAAGATTATCATGTTGACAATTTGGACGTTAATAATTCTGGATAAAATAATTCTTTAACTTGTTTTATTGAATTCTTATATCATTGTCATCATCCTCATGTTTATATTATGTTGAAAGTCATCTCGTGGCTTTGTAGTGCATAGATGGACTTGGTATGATTATGACCAGAGACTATTCTTGTAATCATGGACCGTAATGTTACAAATGATGTGTTAAAATCCTCGGTAGTAGCGTAGTGCATTGATGGATGATTGTTGGCATGATCATGACTATTAATGAATACACAACTATTCTCGCCCGTAGTGTATGAATAATTGTGGTCGTGATACTAAAGAATATCCTTGGCCAGTAGTGCGGGGGTGATTCAATGATGTGGAATATTTATTAAAGCCGAGTCTCAGCTATAACAGTGATGAAAAACCTTTTAAATCATAAAAGATAGTAGATTTTATTTTCTAATACCCTCTTTCCCTAATAGATAATAAATAGGCATACCAAGTTCAGAAATAAGAGAAATGCAACCATAATAAGCTAATGGAATCACTACTCTGGATTCCATTGATTTGGTTATTGAAAGTTACCATTGTAGTAATAACACTGGTTTGTTGTTTGTGTGTGGTATGCATATATCGTTTGTGGGTTTTATTTTAGTAGATAAGGGTTATGACACTACCAGCCCACACTTTTGGTACTCTATTTGTTCCATAAAAAGATTACTATTTGCAAAAAAAAGAATTGATATTTTCACAAGTAAAATTTGATATTTTCACAAGATCTCTCTCACATGATTATTCATGTGAGATGAACCTTGTGGAAATATCATACCTGTCAATGTTTTGTCCCACATATTAAAGAAATAATATTTATTTTTGAGATTCCTGAAATAATATAAATCATCCCCTGAAAATTATTCTAACAATTCTAAGCTATTTCTCATAGTTGAAAATAGATTCAATATCCTGACTTCAAAATATGGTTTATTCTGTCCAATTCAATTAAAAGAGGTCCTTTTTATACATGGAAGCATGTCCCAGTTAATACTTAATAGTATCATCTTTTGTGGCTTAAATATTTTATATTCCCCCTTCTTTTCTCTCTCACGGTATGGTTTGCTTAACGGGCATTATACTATTATACTTGGATTCTTTCACTGGTACTTCTCAAGTTTATATAGTTACTTATGCTATTAGATAGTCTCAAGTTTATGCAGATATGCTGAAGCAATGCTCGGATGATCATTCGGCTTCTAGCCTGTGCTCAGAACTTCAGTCGTGGGTTTAACATTCCTTCCTAGACTCTATGGAATCTACTTAAAAGCTTGTATTGCAAGATTGGGTTTACAATGTTGGGGTCATTCTTTGGGGTAGTGGTGTCATGTTATGATTTTCATTATCCTCCACCTCTCAACTTAGTTTCTTAATTTCATTTATTCATTGAAGAAATCTTGGTGAGGAGTTATGGGCTTTGGTTTCACAGAAGCTTTGCTTGTGGAAAATCAGTGTTCAGTTGACTAAAAGATTTTATATTTCTTTAGCAGGATTTTGTTTTCTCACAAGTGCATTGTTTTAGTAACAACATACCTGTCAATGTTTTGTCTAAATGTGTGCTTAATCAATTACATATGGATAAGTCAACGCTACTGGTATTGTTAAAAAAATTCATTTTGATATTAGTTTGCATTTTTTGACTAATGTCTTATTTTGTACTTCCTAGGAGAATTCACATGTGAATCACTTGAACAACCTACATGTTATTCCATCTTCAACGAAGGGGAAAGAAAATTGGTTTAATCAGTCGGTATGTTGTACTAATAATTGTTTATTTGTTGATTAAAATCAATTAACACAACATATCGGTTAGAGCATTATACACTAATTGTCGGTGAAATTTTTGAGTTCCTCACCCCTCAATCTCACTCTCACTCTTACACTTCCATCTCACGCACACACAACTCCATACCATCATTGAGAAAGAGAATTGTTGTGTTGTGGTATTATTATGAAAAGCGATATTTATTATGAATTTGATTTTAAAAAGTTATGCTTTTTGGACATGCTAACCTAATGCCTTATTTTGTACTTCCTAGGCGAATTCAAATGTGAATCACTTGAACAACCTAAGTATCGCTCCATCTTGATTTAAGGGGAAACAAAAATTGATGTACTCAATTTGGAAAAGAAATTTGGTTTACTCAATCGGTAGATGTCAGACTTGATTTTTCTTTAAGTATTGATAACAATTATTTAACACATCATATCTAATAGCTATCTAACGTGTTGGTATTTCGGTTAGAACGATATACACTATATTGTCGGTGATATTTTTGAGTTCCTCACCCCTCACTTTCACTCTTACACATCTCTCTCACGCACACACAACTCTAATCTTACATGAATTTCGCAGCTCTACATGAATTTGATTTTAGACCTGCTAACATATTGTCCAAATTATGAATTGGTTTCCTTAGCCATTCTTACGTATTATAGATTCTTAGTTAATTTTCTTAATTGGTTTGAAGGGATGAAGAAGACATTTAAAAGAGTTAAATGATATGCAATCCAAGATCGATCCTGTCCTCCACCTTTCGACGATTGTTCCATAATTGACCAAACAATTGTCTAGGTATGAAAGTCTCTTTGACTAAGACTATATTTCTCTACTTCATGCGCAGACACACACACACACAATACATTCAAAAACACACACATAATCAGAACCAATCAAACACTCGCAAATCAAACTCACACACCATTATAATTGTAAGACCCCAACTTATTATTAATGAAATTTAATTTTCTATTTATTATTTTAAAATAGTAAGGGTTGATTTGATTAATGTGGATAGTTAGGGTAAAATACGCAAATACTTCAAAATAAGCAAGTGGTTATAAAATATTCATCATTGTTTGGGAATATTCGTTTGGTCGTGGAATATTCAGATCGTCAGAATATTCGACGATTTGCCAAGCAGCTGACCATGTGGGGCCCCATAATAGAAAGCAATTGGATGAAGAAAATGACAAATATAAGTGGTTTAAAAATAATCACGTAGTTATTATCAATTATCATTGTTAAAATACCCTTGGTTAAAACACAAGAAGACACCTGTATCGCACCAATTATCGATTCTTACGTAAGAAGGCACTACTCAATAATGGTTACGTAATTATCGCTCAAGATTTTATTGAGTTAATAATTGTGCGTTGATATTTTATATTGTTGTTGTTTCAATAATTGTCATTATACAAGATTTTTCATTATCGAAGCTAATAATTCATATTATCCTAATAATATTATTAGATAACATTATTGGCAATGTCTAGAAAGTTCTCGCTCAAGGAGAGGTTTGGTCACCTAATTCGGCGCCAAGAAGAAGAAATTCTTATTGGAAAGCCCCCTCTTCCTGGTGCGCTCGGTTGTCAATATTGTGATGATTTCAGAATATTATTTATGAATAATTAATTATTGATTCATGTGATGAGGAAAATATTGATTTTATGTGGATATAGATGGAGAAAAATTTTAATGTGACAATTGTTGAAAATTGAAATTTTATCTTTTTTGATAAAATAATTCATTTAAATATATTATTATATTTTAATAATATAATAATGGTGATATTTTTACAACGAATGTGGGATATATGAGTATACGAGGAGGAAGAGTATTTTTGTTGCAATAAATGTTTAAAACATGTTAAACATGTCGGTGGACCCCAATTATTGACTGAAATTTGATTATACTTTGTAAAATCGCCTGGTTTGTGGATTTCGGTCAATTTATATTTGGAATTGGAAAAACTTTCTTCGCAAAGTTGTAGAGAATTGAATTTCCTATAAAAACTCGCGAGATTCGAATTTTCTGATGAAAGGGCTATTTATTATGAATTATTAAAGTTAGAAGTCTTCAAATAATTGATTTTTGGAAGTTTAAAATATTTAAAATTAGAGAAAACGTTTTTTCATTATGGTGTGTTACATATGTGGGTTGAATGAGCTGAATTCAGTTCTTGGAAGGTTGGCGTGAGGGAAATTTTATTATAACTAATAATATTATATTAAATTTTCTGCTTTGGTGTTCTAAAGATTTTCCTATAAATAGGTGCTTAGGTTAGAATTGAAAATAACACCGTAAGCGAAGTTTTTCTCTCTATAATATCAAGCGTATTCTTGTGAGTATTTTGAGTATACTTTGAGTATTGTTAGACGGTGCAAGTTTCCTTCAAAGACTATATCTTAGATTCCAAATTTGTAAGTACTAATCTTTCGAGGTAAGGGATATTATTTTTTTCTTCGTAATGATATTATTTCTTCAATATCATTATGTTAAAATATTGATCTGAAATTTTATCAAATTTGGAACTTTTGGTGTCTGAGTTACTATTCACGATACACAGACTATTCACGATATCATTACATTATTCATGAATACTAAGACTATTCATCGAAAAATGAAAAATTTTCTTTTCATTCAAAATATCTATTCTGGATACTAGCTTTGATTGTATCCATGTTTTGATCATTCTTGAATTTTACACCACTATGATTATTTTTGAGGTATTTTTGGACGTGGATAAAACAAAGTACGAATCCTTAATCTTTAATCCTTGTCATTTTGTTTCACTGGATTCGTTTCTTTAAAAATATTTTCATCATCTTCGTCTTAAATGATGATATTATTGAATATCTTGGCCTGTAGTGCAAAGATGAATGATTTTTCAAGAATATCTTTGGTCAGAGTGCAAAGATGAACAGTGTTTAGATGAAACATGATTAATCGATGAATATCTTTGATTCGTAGTGCAAAAGATTTAATATTTGATTCCAGATGTATATTGATTGATGTTACTGAGGATAAAAGATAGACGATGAACTTTTTAAATTCATACATGAAGATAGTAGTTTGCATTCTCTACTTAACTCTTCTAATGAATTATTATTTTCATGCGAATATTGATTTAAAATTTGTCATCTATTGTATTCTATTAGATTTTTCCCCGTTGAAGACTAACGGTAATTTGTTGTATATTATCTTAGTCATAATATTCTTTACTTGGGCTAGTTGAG
The DNA here is from genome assembly GCA_020205615.1 of Panax quinquefolius. Lineage (NCBI taxonomy): Eukaryota > Viridiplantae > Streptophyta > Magnoliopsida > Apiales > Araliaceae > Panax > Panax quinquefolius. Next base: position 13,865,441 of record CM035163.1, read on the forward strand.
CTCACCCTTTTCCTTTTTGTTCCATTTTTCTTCTCGGAGGAGGCGAGAATATATATAGAGTACGTAGCCTGGGGTAATGGAATGAAAGTTTTAGAAAGAATTGTTTAGTAGTCCTCACCATTTTTGTAAAATAATGTATCAATAAATGTGATGATGTGAGACCCCAGATTTTATCAATAAAGATTTAAATTTTGTCGAAATAATTTTTAATATTATGGTGTGAATTTGAGATAATATTATAGTTGTGGGTAGTATTTATAAATTTTGCAAAGTATGCAAGTGGTTATATTATATTCGATTGGTCGGGGAATATTCGATTTAGCATGGAATATTCGTACAACGGCTCAATCATTGGTGGACCCCACAACAGAATTATTGTCGGATTGAGAAAACGACAAAAATATTTTATTGAAATAACGGCGGAAGTTTTACCGTTGATATTGTTGAACTACTTGGTAGTAAAATAAAGAATAATACGTGTGGTTACATAAGAGTACACCGGTATTGATTATCGATGCTTATGTGAGAAGTCACCGGTTTGATTCCATTATCATCGATTAATAATATGAATTATTATAAGCGATAATGACGTTTTGTTTTATTCGTATTATTAACGTAATAAAAGCGTAAACATCTTTATATATAAAATGTAATACTTTATTAAAGTTATTCTATAAATAGAATATATTATATTTTATTATGCATAGTGTTGCATAGTGTTTTGCATAGTGTTGCATAGTATTTGCATAGTAAAATGTTTTTATATAAATAGAATATATGATATTTTATTTAAAAGATTTTGCTTTAAATATGGACCGTCAGATTAAAGTAAATCAATACGGACCGATTCATGGATTAATTCCTATGCATTCTATTTTCCTATAAATAAGCTCATTCCTTCATTATTTTCTTACTTAATTCATTTGAAACTCTAGAGAGAGAAATTATATAGAGAAGCTACAGAGAGAAAATCTATAGAGAGAAAAAGAAGAGTATTCGGTACTTCACTACTTTGATATCCGATGTCTTTTACTAGTAAGGGGTATTATTTGTTGTGTATTCATGACGGGTGTTATTCTTTCTTATTCATGAAGAGAACTTCGTTATTCCATTCATTATTATTACATTGGAATAACTCCGTAAAAGTGGTATACCCTATACATAACTGTATATATGCGATACCCTATACTTGGTGAAATCCTTATGTTATTCCATTCTTATTTATTCTCATTGGAATAACTCAGATACGCTGAATCCCCTATACTTGGTGATCTTCTTCTCGTTATTCCATTCTTTATTATTCTCATTGGAATATCCACATCATGTGTTTTACAGGACCGGTTCCATTGTTTATTATTCCGCATTTATTATTCTCATTGGAATATCCCATGCGTGTGTTTTACACCCGACCTCCGGTTCCATTGTTTATTATTCAAAGATTTATTATTCTGTTGGATCATCCTGCTTGGTGTGAATTTCACCGACCGGTTCCGTTATTATTATTCTGTTGGAATAACTTCGTCTACATCAAGCACCGTATGCATGGTGATTTCTTTTGTTATTCCATTCTTTATTATACCCAGTTAAGTTAAAACTTTGACTTCTATACTCCATGAAATTAGTAGAATAACCTTGATATTTGCGTTTCATCCAAAGATCTTTTCATGGAAATATTCTTCCCGATCATTCTTGAATTTTTACTCTACAAAACAAAGATCATGTTGACAATTTGGACGTTATTAGTTCCCTGAATAAATTAATTCGTGAACTTGTTTTATTGAATTATTATGTCATTATCATCATCCCCATGTTATATTATGTTATCTTTGGCTTACGTGCATAGATGAACTTAGTATGATTATGACCAGGGATCATTCGGTATAATCATGGCTTGATATAAATGATGTGATAAAAGTCCTTAGTGGTCTGTAATGCAGTTGATGGATAGTTTTGGTATGATTCGACCGTAGGGTGATTGGTATGATAGTCATGACCATTGATGATTTAATGAAAATTCTTGACCGTGGTACAGGTGTGACGACCCCAAAATAGGTCCATTCCATCCAACCCATTCTGAGTCGCCAAATACATGGTACAGAAACAACTATAACTTTATTATCACAACAATAAAACTGTGAGTTTAAATACAAATATTATCTTCTAGACAATATTTATACTCAAATAAATCCTCATCACATTTATTGATACATTATTTTACAATAATGGTGAGGACTACTAAACAACTCTCTCTAGAACCTTCATTCCATACCCCGACTAGTACTCGCTACATTCTCGCCTCCTGAGAAGAAAAATGGAACAACAAGGAAAAGGGTGAGCTCAACTAGCCCAAGAAGAATGTTATGACTAAGATAATATACAATAAATTATCGTTAGTCTCCAACAGGAAAAATCTGATAGAATACAATAGACAACAAGTTTCGGATCAATATTCTAATGAAATAATAATTCATGTAAGAGTTACGTAGAGAATGAAATCTACTATAATCTATGAATTTAACAAATCCATCATCAATATTTTATCCCCGTAACATCAATCAATATTCATCTCAAATCAAATATTCATCTTTGCACCATGTGCCAAAGATATTCATCAATTCCATCATGTTCATCTCAACACTGCTCATCTTTGCACTAAAGGCCAAAGATATTCATCACCGGTCATTATGTTCATTTAAACACTGCTCATCTTTGCACTATGTGCCAAAGATATTCATCGATCGGTCATGTTCATTTAAACACCGCTCATCTTTCGCACTACAAAGCCAAAGATATTCTTGAAATCATTCATCTTTGCACTACAAAGCCAAAGATATTCAATAATATCATCATTTAAGACCGAGGATGATGAAAAATATTTTTAAAGAACGAATCCAAAGGAAACAAAATGACAAGGATTAAGGATTAAGGATTCAGACTTTGTTTTATCCATGTCCAACAATACCTCAAAATAATCATAGTGGTGTAAAATTCAAGAATGATCAAAACATGGATACAATCAAAGCTAGTATCCAAAATAGATATTTTGGACTAAAAGAAGAATTTTCATTTTTAATGAATAGTGCCAGTATTCGTGAATAGTGTCAGATATCGTGAATAAAGGCCGATACGTGAATAAGAATCTCAAACACCAAAAGATAGAAATTCCACAAAAACATCTTCACGCTTCATATAGAATGAATAAGATCGTGAATAGTAACTCATGAATAGTAACTCGTGAATAAGAACTCATGAATAGTAACCCGACATGAAAAAGTTCCAAATTTGATAAAAAGTACCAACCAATATTTCAAAGATAATGATATTGAAAAATTAATATCATTTGAGAAGAAAATAACATCCCTTACCTCAAAGAATCAAGATTTTAAGGAAAGGCTCAAGTGATGCCGAATGAAACTTGTAATCGAATAAAGAACTCTCAAAGTATCTAAATACTCACAAAATACGCTCAATAATATAGAGAGAGAAAGAGAAAACTTTATTTCGTGTGATTTTCAATTCTAACTTAGCCCTCTATTTATAGGAAAATGTTAGCCCTCACCAAGCAGACTTGACCGCCACCGATGGCTTTTACTCGCTACTATTGCCACCCACCACATTTGAAATAAAATTCAGCACATTTCTTCACCAACCACAAGTGGGGCCCACTCAATTCTAGAATTTTCCACCAAAATCAATTATAACCCTAATTTCCTAATCAGACACCTCTTAAAATTCATAACAAATCATTCGTGAATTTTAACGGCTCAAAATTTGTGGACATATACTCAACTTATGTATGTATAACATACCCAAAAATTACTACAATCCAACTATTTGATTAAAAATTATAACCCCGCAATATATCTCAAAACCCCGATTTAATTTTTAATACCTCCAATCCGATAAAATATCGATAAAACACCTCAACATAATTTCTTCATTTATAACCACATAAATAAATCCATCATTTATATCCACATAAAATAAATATTTTTTATCATATGAATCAATAATTAATTATTCACAAATAATATTACGTAATCACAATTATGACAACCAGCCGCTCCTGTGAGAAAGAGGGGCTTTCCAATAAGGATCTCTCCTCATGGGCGCCGCAATTAGGTGACCAAACCTCTCCTTAGATGTAACTTTCTAGACATTGCCAATAATGTTATCTAATAATATTATTCAAATAATATGAATTATTGATCCGATAATGGGAAATATGCAATTGACAATTATTGAACAACAATAATATAAAATATCAACGCAAAGCAATTATTGAATCAATAAAATAAAATATTGAACAAGAATTCATCGTGAAAATTATTGAGTAGTGCCATCTTACGCATTTAATCAATAATTCAACAATATCAGGTAATACCGTGGTGCATCGCAACCACGCCAGACATCGTATTTTAACCAACGGGTATTCCAAATGCCTTAATTCAGAATAACTACGCCAAGTTATTTATAACCACCCAAACTTTATCGTTTTCCTCATCCAATCGCTTTCGTTATGGGGCCACACATACGGTCGCTACGCCGCATTTAATATTCCCCGAAAAGATTTAATATTCCACGACCAAACGAATATTCTCGACAAGCGATTTAATATTCCACCACCAAACGAATATTCCCCGACAAAATGAATATTTTATAACCACTTGCTTATTTTGAAATATTTATGATTTAACCCTTAACTATCCACATTAATCAAATCAACCCTTACTATTTCAAAATAATAAATAAAGGAAATTCCTTTTTATTTTAAAAAATTTTGGTCTTACAACCTCCCTCCTTATGAAATTTCGTCCCTCGAAATTCGACGACGCACTCGTGTGCTTCAAAAGATGAGGATACCTCGCTTTCATTTTCGCTTCCAATTCCCGTGTCATTTCCTCTATATAGCATGATTCCTCCACAAAACTTTAACTTGTGGTATGACCTTTCATAGCGTAGGACATGCTCCTTCCTATCCAAGATCTTGACAGTACCTCCTCACACGTTAAGTCTTTGGCTATCTCGTCCTGGTTCTAACTCAATAACGTGTTTGGTCGTCCACATATTTACGTAACATCGATACGTGAAAAACGTTATGAACACGTCATACTTGGTGGTAAAACGAGTCTATAGGCCACAGCTCCTATTCGATCAAGAATTTCAAATGGATTAATAAATCAAGGTTTGAGCTTTCCTCACCTCACCGATTCTCGCTTTTAAAATAACAACTTTTGCACCTCCTTCTTCAAATTCATCATTTCCGTGTGTGTAGCTTGAATGACTTTAACTTTATCGATTAAAGTCGATTATACTCAGATATCATCACGCATCAGATATCATCACGTGGGTACCTAGAGTTTTCATCTCCATCTCTATTATTTGTATATTATACTGAAATTAGTCTTTGACAACATCGTACTCAGATTTTGTATACGATCTTCTACTCAACACGCCACCTACCATGTTCGCTTTTTCCGGGATGGCATGGTCGTAACACGTCTTTGAAATGAGTCTCCTCTTGAGTTCTTCAAGCTCTTCCCACATTCCTCGCTCCATTCGAATTTTGTATCTCTACGAAGTTAGCTACGTTAATGGAATAGCGATTCGAGAATATCCTTCAACGATCTCCGATAATAACCAACTAAGCCTGAAAACTACGATTTCGATTCGACTTAGGTTGTTCTCAATCGCGACTCATATCCCAACCTTGGATAAGACGTCACAATGACACCTATCGCTTTACTATCGCATCTAATATGACGTCCCCCCACAGAGAGTCTCGCTTAGGTGAATTCCACAAAGGAAGTCACAAGATAAAGGCTCATGTACCAAATTCTATAGTTGAATTTTAACTCCTCAAGTTCAATAGAGCCATTCGATATGAGATTTTAGAAATGAGTTTTGTACCGGGTTCAAAGTCGATACAAAATTTAATATATCTTTGGGAGTAAGCCAATAAATTCTTCAGAAATACGTCAGAAAAATCAATAACAACAAGAATATTATTCAAATCGACGTGTCTTTATTCAAATCCATAACATGGACTAAGAAAACTTGACATCCGTAATAAACGAATGACTTCATGGCTTGATATGAAAATGTTTGACTACAATGGTTTGATCGCTTGAGTTCGAATAACAGTTGCTTTAGAATATGAAAACTAACAACCTTACAAAAGCAATCAATTTTGGCATGATGAGTAGTTAACCAATCAATCCCCAAAAGCAAGTATCTTTAAAGAGATAAGGTCAATGTGTAAGGTAATGGTGCCAACTTGAATCAAACAAGATTTTTTAAACAACGGATGTAATGAAAGTTTCTCCTAACGGAGTCTCCATAAATAGGTCAAAGTCTAATTTCTCCGTAGTCAAGTTCAAACGTTGAGCGCAAGCAAGAGAGATAAAAGAATGGGTAGAACCGATATCTAGTAAGGTATAAACATCGCAAGAATTTATAATTAACTAACCCGTGCTAACTTCGTTCGGGTTCTCAGATTTTGACCGGCCACGACAAACGCTCTTCCATGAATCGTTGACTTTGATTTTTTCGGGACATCCTTTTGAGTCACCGCCTCCGCACGGACTAGGGTTTCGATATCGCATAATCTCGAAAGCGATATGTCCTTCTTTTCCACAATTATAGCATACCTTAAGCTGTGTGGGCGTTCAATGATATGTCCCTCTTTCCCAGATTTGTAACTTATACGATCGATGGTCTTTCTCCTCCTTGGAACCATTTGCCACCGGCGCCGACGTCTTCACATGGTCGTTGTTGAATCTCCTCTTTAAAATCTCCTCCCAACTCGCTTCTTCTATTTTCATGGCCACGATTACCACCAGAGAGTGGTTACCGCTTTGTCCGTATTCTTCTTTTTCCATTGGTTATCGTTATTCGATGATCGCTATCTTTGGTATGATCCTCGGTTATGGTCCTCGGTTGAACGTATCGTTATCTCGCTTCTAACAACCGAGCCATTTTACAACATCCGAATAGAGAAAATTTATGAGAAATGAGATATTGACGTATGCCGGGTTTCAAACCTCTCGTAAACATCTGCGCCATAATTCCTCATTCTCCACCAAATGAGGTGCAAACCTAGATAACTCATGCAAACTTCGCTTCGTCTTCGGGACACCGCCATGTTATTCTCGCTCCAATCTAATAAAATCCACTTCCTTCATACGACGAATACTTTCGTGGAAATACTTGTCATTGAATCTGCTTTCAAACGTCTCCCACGACTACGCCGAAGTAAATTGAATGTACGCTTCACGATTCCCACCAAGAATGTCTCACCACGGAACATAAAAGTAGCGAATGGAACTTTCGTTTCTTCGTGCATCCCAAGACATCGAATATCTTGGTAATTTGCTTGACCCATGTTTCCGCCATGATCGGATCCGCTTTCCCCCTGCACTCGTGGTCCCAACTCTTTGAAGCTGCTGGCCGTGTGACCACCCGTGAATTGCTATCATCTCCTCCTCGTATTTTGAACACGAGTCTCCTCGTCTCGATTTTGCATGAACTCGCAAAAAGCTTCTAAACATCCCCTCGCTCATCATCTCGCCGGTGGTGTTATTCATGGGAGGTACATTGCCCACTGCTGCACGTTCTCCTCGTTGTTAAAGCAGTGCATCTCCACGGTCTCATTTACACCACTATTAATATTCTCATCGATATTCTCACCATCATCATAAAACAAGGGTTAATTAAGGAAATCAATCACATAATATCCCTATATATTGACCAACTAACAAATAAGCTTAGGTAGGACACACAAGCAAAGGATTTACTCGTCTCTCCTCCTAGTTCTATTCCCCGATCTCCGCCAGAGATCATATCCTAAGCTCGATACATTAACCGTGACGATTTAATTCCAAAATAGGTCCATTCCATCCAACCCATTCGAGTCGCCAAATACATGGTATGTAAACAACTACAACTTTATTATCACAACAATAAAAGCGTGAGTTTAAATACAAATATTATCTTCTGACAATATTTATACTCAAATAAATCCTCATCACATTTATTGATACATTATTTTACAATAAATGGTGAGGACTACTAAACAACTCTCTAGAACCTTCATTCCATACCCCACTCAAGTACTCGCTACATTCTCGCCTCCCGAGAAGAAAAATGGAACAACAAGGAAAAGGGTGAGCTCAACTAGCCCAAAGAAGAATGTTATGACTAAGATAATATACAACAAATTATCGTTAGTCTCCAACAGGAAAAATCGATAGAATACAATAGACAACAAGTTTCGGATCAATATTCGCAATGAAATAATAATTCATGTAAGAGTTACGTAGAGAATGAAATCTACTATAATCTATGAATTTAACGGGTCCATCATCAATATTTTATCCCCGTAACATCAATCAATATTCATCTCAAATCAAATATTCATCTTTGCACTACTGTGCCAAAGATATTCATCAATCGGTCATGTTCATCTCAACACTGCTCATCTTTGCACTAAAGGCCAAAGATATTCATCGATCGGTCATGTTCATTTAAACACTGCTCATCTTTGCAGACCTGTGCCAAAGATATTCATCACTCGGTCGGCCATGTTCATTTAAACACCGCTTCATCTTTGCACTATGTGCCAAAGATATTCTTGAAATCATTCATCTTTGCACTCTGTGCCAAAGATATTCAATAATATCATCATTTAAGACCGAGGATGATGAAAATATTTTAAAGAACGAATCCAATTGAAACAAAATGACAAGGATTAAGGTTTAAGGATTCGTACTTTGTTTTATCCATGTCCAACAATACCTCAAAAATAATCATAGTGGTGTAAAATTCAAGAATGATCAAAACATGGATACAATCAAAGCTAGTATCCAAAATAGATATTTTGGAATTAAAAGAAGAATTTTCATTTTTCGGTGAATAGTGCCAGATTCGTGAATAAGTCTGTCAGTATACGTGAATAAAGGCCGATATCGTGAATAAGAATCTCACACCCAAAGATAGAAATTCCACAAAAAACATCTTCACGCTTCACTTTAATAGTACTCGTGAATAAGAACTCGTGAATAGTAACTCATGAATAGTAACTCGTGAATAGTAACTCATGAATAGTAACCCCGATACATGAAAAAGTTCCAAATTTGATAAAAAGTACCAACCAATATTTCAAAGATAATGATATTGAAAAATTAATATCATTTGAGAAGAAAATAACATCCCTTACCTCAAAGAATCAAGATTTCGGAAGGAAAGGCTCAAGTGATGCTTGAATGAAACTTATCTTGAACAAAGAACTCTCAAAGTATCTAAATACTCATAAAATACGCCAATAATATAGAGAGAAAGAGAAAACTTTATTTCGTGTGATTTTCAATTCTAACTTAGCCCCTCTATTTATAGAAAATGTTAGCCCACCAAGCAGACTTGACTGCCACCGATGGCTTTTACCGCTACTATTGCCACCCACCACATTTGAAATAAAATTCAGCACATTTCTTCACCAACCACAAGTGGGGCCCACTCAATTCTAGAATTTTCCACCAAAATCAATTATAACCCTAATTTCCTAATCGGACACCTCTTAAAATTCATAACAAATCATTCGTGAATTTTTAACGGTTCAAAATTTGTGGACATATACTCAACTTATGTATGTATAACATACCCAAAAATTACCACAATCCAACCATTCGGATTAAAAATTATAACCCCCAAGTAATATATCAAAACCCCCGATTTAATTTTTAATACCTCCAATCCGATAAAATACCGATAAAACACCTCAACATAATTTCTTCATTTATAACCACATAAATAAATCCATCATTTATATCCACATAAAATAAATATTTCTTTATCATATGAATCAATAATTAATTATTCACAAATAATATTACGTAATCACAATTATGACAACCAGCCGCTCCAGGAAAGAGGGGCTTTCCAATAAGGATCTCTCTCATCGGGCGGCAGCAATTAGGTGACCAAACCTCTCCTTAGATGTAACTTTCTAGACATTGCCAATAATGTTATCTAATAATATTATTCAAATAATATGAATTATTGATCCGATAATGGAAATCTGTGCGTTGACAATTATTGAACAACAATAATATAAAATATCAACGCAAAGAATTATTGAATCAATAAAATAAAATATTGAACAAGAACTCATCGTGAAAATTATTGAAAGTGCCATCTTACGTACAAATCAATAATTCAACAATATCATGTAATACCGGTATAACTCATATGTAAACCACGCCAGACATCGTATTTTAACCACCGAAAGTATTCCAACGGCCTTAATCAGAATAACTACGCTGCTATTTATAACCACCCAAACTTTGTCGTTTTCCTCATCCAATCGGTTTCAGTTATGGGCCCACACACATGGTCGCTACTGTCGCATTTAATATTCCCGAAAAGATTTAATATTCCACGACCAAACTAATATTCCCGACAAAAAATGAATATTTTATAACCACTTGCTTATTTTGAAATATTTATGTATTTAACCCTTAACTATCCACATTAATCAAATCAACCCTTACTATTTCAAAATAATAAATAAAGGAAATTCCTTTTATTTAAAAAATTTGGGGTCTTATAACGAGGATGATTAGATGTGGTGGAATATTTATTAAAAGTCGAGTCTCATTTATAATAGATGATGAAAACCTTTTAAATCATAAAAGATAGTAGACTTTATTTTTACTTGACTCTTTTAATGGATTGCATATTAAGCTTTGAGTTAAACTAGTTATCTATTGTATTTTATCGCTTAACATCATTGAATGCTAATGATAATTTATTACGCATTATCTTAGTCATAATATTTCTTCTTGGGCTAGTTGAGCTCACCCTTTCTTTCACCGTTCTCTTGTGAAATAAGAATATAAGTGGGACAAGTCGGGGAACGGAGTAATGGTCCCAGAGGATAGCATTAGTAGTCCTCACTATTCTGTGAAATAGTGTGATAATAGTTATAATGAGGACTCCTTTTGAGTTTGTATAATATCTAGTAGACAATATTTGTATTCAAACTCACGGTTTATGTAAATATAGTACACATGGCAGTTATGTTAGTAAGTTGTATTTGAATTTATGTACCATGTAAGTGGCGACCCAAGATGGGTGACGTATACCTAATTTTGGGGGCGTCACAGATGAGGATTTATTTGAGTATAGATATTGTCTAGAAGATAATATTTGTATTCAAACTCACAGTTTTACTGTTGTAATAATAAAGCTGTAGTTGTTTCTGTACCATGTATTGACAACTCAGAATAGGTGATGTATACCTATTTTGTGGGCGTCACATTTACTGCCATCAATACAGATTTATGAGTTAAATCATCAAGCAAATGAACCGTTTGTTGAAATGTTACTAAGAATACTTTATATGATTGTACGTCTACATTCATCCAAATCTTTTCTTAAATAAATTGATAATTTGTTACAATCTAAATTCTTACTTATATCAATCTAAATCATTTCTCCCACTACATACAAATGTGTGTGCTCATTTGTTTTTTAGATAATTCAGGGTAAAGTAAGGGTTCTTATGTTTTGAATTTACAGTTATTTTATTTTGACTCACTTCTTCCGATAATTTTTATATTTCAAATATTTTCAGGTATACATTGAAGGATACTTGGTGTAAGCCATAAAGAATCATTGGTGTACGCTGTAAATGTGACGCCCCCAAAATTAGGTATACGTCACCCATCTTGGGTCGCCACTTACATGGTACATAAATTCAAATACCACTTACTAATATAAGCGCCGTGGTAATACAATACGACATAAAGCGTGAGTTTGAATACAAATATTATCTACTAGATATTATACAAACTCAAAAGGAGTCCTCATTACAACTATTATCACACTATTTCACGTAATAGTGAGGACTACTAATGCTATCCTCCGGACCATTACTCCATTCCCCGACTCGTCTCAAATTTATGTTCTCATTTCAAGAGAAAAAGTGAAAGAAAAGGGTGAGCTCAACTAGCCCAAAGAAGAAATATTATGACTAAGATAATGCGAATAAATTATCATTAGCCTTCAAATGATGTTAAAGCGATAAAATACAATGACAACCAGGTTTAATCTGCAATGAATATGCAATCCATTTAAAAAATCAAGTAGAGAATAAAGTCTACTATCTTTTAGGTTTTAAAAGGTTTTCATCAATTTTTATCACCGAGACTCGATTTTAATAAATAAACCACCACATCTAATCATCCCCGTACTACGGGCCAAGGATTTTCATCAAATTATCAATGGTCATGACTATACCGAATCACCCCGGTCATAATCATACCAAAAACTATCCATCAACGCATTACGGAGCCACCGAGGACTTTTTGTCACATCATTTATATCAAGTCATGATTATAATTGAATGATCCCCGGTCATAATCATACTAAGTTCATCTACGCATCGTAAGCCAAAGATAACATAATATAACATGAGGATGATGACAATGACATAGTAATTCAATAAAACAAGTTCAAGAATTATTTAATCCATGAATTATTAACGCCCAAATTGTCAACATGATCTTTGTTTCGTAGAGTAAAATTCAAGAATGATCGGTAAGAATATTTCCATGAAAAGATCTTTGGATGAAACGCAAATATCAAGAGGATATTCTACTAATTTCATGGAGTATATAAGTCAAAGTTTTAACCAACTGGGTATAATAAAGAATGGAATAACAAAAGAAATCACCACGCATGCGGTGCCGTGATGTATGAAAGTTATTCCAATGAATAATAATAACGGAACCAGTCGGGTGAAATTCACACCAAGCGGGATGTTCCAATGTAATAATAAAGATGGAAACTGCATCCTGTAAAACACACGAGATAGGATATTCCAACAGAATGATAAAGAGGCGGAACCAGTCGGTGTAAAACACACGCACGCAGGATGTTCCAACGAGAATAATAAAAAGCGGAACCGGTCCGGTGTAAAACACATGATGAGGATGTTCCAACAGAATAATAGAAGAATGTCACCAAGTATAGGGTAAATCAGCGTATCACGGGTTATTCCAACGAGTAATAATAAGCAATGGAATAACATAAGGATTTCACCAAGTATAGGGTATGCTGGCAGTATCAAAGTTATGTATAGGGTATGCCACTTTTACAAAAGTTATTCAATAGAATAATAATGAATGGAATAATGAAGTTCTCTTCAAGAAGAAAGAATAACACCTCTTCTTAGTAAAAGAACCGAATATAGAAGTAGTGAAGTAGCGAGAATACTCTTCTTTTTTCTATAATTTTCTCTCTATAGCTTCTCTATATATTTTCTCTCTAGAGTTTCAATGAATTCGTAAGAAAATAATGAAGGAATGAGCTTCTATTTATAGGAAAATGGAATGCATAAGAATTAATCCATGAAGCGGTCCAGCATTGATTTACTTTAATCCGACGGTCCATATTTAAAGAAAATCTTTTAAATAAAATATAATATATTCTATTTATATAAAAATATTTTACTATGCAAACACTATGCAATACTATGCAAAACACTATGCGTAACACTATGCAACACTATGCATAATAAAATATAATATATTCTATTTATAGAATAACTTTAATAAAGTATTCTATTTTATATAAAAGATGTTTCGCATTTTATTACGTTAATAATACGAATAAAACAAAACGTCATTATCGCTATAATAATTCATATTATTAATCGACAATAATGGAATCAAACCTGGTGACTTCTCACATAAGCATCAATAATCAATACCGTGTGTTACTATGCAACCACACGTGACATCGCACTTTTACTACGAGTAGTTCAACAAGAACTACGGTAAAACTTCCGCCGTTATTTTAATAAAATATTTTTGTCGTTTTCTCAATCCGACAATAATTACATTGTAGGGTCCACCAATGATTGAGTAGTTATACGAATATTCCTCGCTAAACCGAATATTCCCGACCAATCGAATATAATATAACCACTTGCATACTTTGCAAAATTTATAAATACTACCCATAACTATAATATTATCTCAAATTCACACCATAATATTAAAAAATTATTTCGACAAAATTTAAATCTTTATTAATAAAATCTGGGGTCTCACAGTAAAGTAATGGGTCTTATGCAACATGTTGTTTCTCTATTTTCTGCACATTTATATTTTTTGTGTTCCGTCTTTTGTAAAGTTAACTAATTATACATGGTTATGATAATTTTTGGGTATGAAATAATGGTTTTTTTTTATGGTTTGGATATGTATTGATGATTGTAAGTTTTGTAGACACGTTTAGAATTTTTGGATATCTATTTTTAAAAGAAACTCTGTCGAAATTTCTTGTAATTAGTACCGACTAACTCGTTGTTTTGGTGATTTGATATGTATTGATGATTGAGTATGTATTAATTGTTGTGGTGGTATGTGTCTTTAGATAGTGCAATATTTTTTGAATTTTAATTTAATTTTTCGTTACGTCGTGCCTTCAGGCACGGATTATTGCTAGTATACTTATAAGACAAGCTTTAATCAATGGTTGTCTTCCATTTTTTTACCATTCATTGAAGTTTCAGCCTTACACGCATGGGACACAACACATATCTACACAAAATTATTTAATATTTATGCAAAGTTTTCGTCGTAAGAATGGTAAATTAATTTTATATCTATGTTTAAAAAAGACGCTGTAAGAATATTATATTTTCAAATTTTACCAATAACACCAACAAAATTTCTTGAATTCTATATTAGAATTATGATATATTATTTTAATAACGATTTATTCTGTCTATTATAAATATTATATTAATAACATGTCATGACTCTAATATCGTCCGTGTATATATATCAAACTTTTAACTCTAAAACCTATGAAGAGTTTTTATTCTAACTTATACTCTATATAAGAGTTGTAATTTAAAATTTTGTAAATATTACATATGTATGATGCCAATACTGTTAGGTTTGTAATATTCATGAACGCAATCAAATTGCAAAAAAATGCGGAAACGTGTAAAATCAGAGTTTAAAAAAATTTACAAATCATATACCCGGATCACCCTTTATGCACAATTATTAATTAAACGAAAAGATAAAGAATAAAATCATACCCTTGAAGATCGAGCTTCCTCGTGTACAAGTTCACCTCCAAATCCTTTTCGCTCAACTTGAATCCACGGGTTTGGTTCCTTCCTTCGATCAACGTTAGCCACCCATATGTTTGGGCCTCAGAGGTGATCCACCAAGGAAAAATAAAGATTCAAGAAGAAGGGGTATTGGCTCAAACCCTAGTTTTCTATCTCTATAGAAAAGAGCGTATTCTCCAACAAATTGAAATTATGTCGTATGTTGTAAAAGTCAACAACCCCCTCACCCATAATAAGACTCCTCTTATTTATAGATCAAGCAACCCACCTTAACAATTAAGGAATTGGGATTTATTTAATTAATTAAATTCTTTTAATTAATTAAGCTCCTTAATCTTATTAGGATAATTAATTAAACTCCTTTAACTAATTTTCCTTCCTAATCCTATAGGAATAAATGAGAGTACTTATATTAAATTAATTCCTAAACTCTTTTAGAAATTAAAATAATAATAATTGTAATAATATTAATAAGACTCTCTTATTAATTTATATTTAATATTTCTAAAATATTAAATAATAATATTAAGCTATTTAATTTATTCTATCACCATAGATTAAATTAAATATACTTAACATATTATTATGATTATGCCATTAACTTCTTAAATAATTATTCTTCCTTTTATGGTGTGACCCTTTAGGTTCTCCATATTAAACCTAGGTTGTGAATAAATCAATTAGAATAATTCTAATCTTATTTAAATAAATAAATTAAATAATTAATTTATTTAAATAAATAATATTTATTCTAGAATAGGGATAAGCCTCCCTAGCGATCAACGACTTTTCAGATAATATAGATTTCAACATTAATCATTAAAGAACCTTTGAGTAAATAGTTACCGCATAATTCAATCCTTCCACCATACAATGTCCCAATTAAATATAAGACATGGAATTTACCGTCAAGTCTTATTTTATTTAATTATATGTATTTCGATCCTTAAATGCACAACTCAAATAATGCAAATTAGAAACTCCTTTCTAATTTCATTCGCTTTGCCAAGGACTCATGGGTTGTCATTTATCGAATCACATAGACATTTCTCTCTTTTATTAGAAGTGGTAGATTCTTTATCGATCATACATTATCTCCATGCATACAACTTATTATACCCAAGCATACCCTTTGATATACCCTAAGGGTCTTAAGGAATAAGTCAAAGTATAACTCATCATACACAAGATACTATGATGATCTCAAGTCCAAGGATTACTTCAGACTACTATCACTACAGAATTCCTATCGACAGCAAATAAAACTCCATTAGGTATTCCTTAGCGAGCCAACGCTCGTTGAACTTATTCTCTAATAAGCACCTACATACTTGCTTTAGTGTCTCCACACAAATGATCATGAGATCAATCATCCTCATCCAACGAAAGCAAGCAACGATGTACCAATCTATCCGGATTCACTAATCCCCAATTTAGTAATCCAATGATTGGGAACTATTTTAGTTTTAAGCTTTCTAAGAATTTAGATCTCATTAGAATGATCATCATCATTATTCTAAAAGCTTTGCTTAAAACTATGGGTTTATCACATATTATAAAACAAAGATCATGTAGATAATTAAAAGCCTTTAATAAATTAATACTTTTATTAATAAATGAATAAGATTGTTACAAAGTATATGCTTTATCATCAAACATGATCGGGCTTTGTGTGCATACTACTTTCAATCTCCCACTGCACTAAAGCCAATCGCCATGGTATCTTATACTCTTCTTCTCTAAGTGACGATTATCCTGCTGTTGGATAAGCTTTAGTTAATGGATATGTAATGTTGTTCTTGAGAGTCCACCATCTCTATAGTGATTTCCCATCTTTCAATGATTCTTATAATCAAATGAAAGTGCCACAACACATGTTTAGATCCAAGATGAGACTTAGGAACTATTCCTAGTTCTGTAATGAACTTTTAATCCAAACAATCAACTTGCAGCTTCATTTATAGCTATTTACTTTGTCTTTATCACTAAACCAGCAACTCTTTGCTGTTTGGAACCTTTCCAATTCACTGCACCACTATTCAAGATAACGCTTTACCTTAAAGTGGATTTTTTCGTCATCTTGGTCTGTCTGAAAAACTTGAGTCTGTTAAGCCCTCTAGTTTTAATTAAGACCCACCATGAATATGATCACATCCTTAGTGCCGGTTAAGCACTTTAAGATGTTTTTCACTGACTCATAGTGAACTTCTCCATAATATGACTGATCAACATCGTGTCTCGTGACATTTCATTGCATACATGATTGTCACTCATGCGACCTCTTTCGTGGAGTCTGTGGAGACTATTAAGAGAGATACACTCCATAGCTCATCGACATGAGACATCTCTTGAGTTTGCCATGCTAAACGACTTTAGCATCAAATGAATATATCGCTCTTGGGTTAAGTCGAGCATCCCTCAGATCTATCTATATAGATTTTATCCCCAATTAAGATACTCTTCCCAAACCATTCATGGAGGAATGTTTAGACAACTTTATCTTTACTCGATTGTAGCATTGGTATGTAATTCCTCATCCGTAGTATATCAACATATAATACTAGAAATTTCACGACGCCTCAATCGACCCTTTTGTACACACACTAGAAGTCTTACCTCATCGAATGTAACTCGATCATCATCTTCTATGATGTGTACCTCATCATCATCATCCATGATGAATCCATACCTCCTAGGTATTTTGGTACTATTCCGCATTTATGATTGGTTTGGCCAGGTACAATAGGTCTATCTACGTGTTCCTCTTATTCGACTTATAGTGTTTTGTGGATCATGAACTCTTCAAGATCTATATAATCCTCCCACTAGCCCTTCAATGATAAACACCTTTATCTTAGAAGGCAAAGCGTGTTTCAGAACAAACACCTTTTGCTAAGTAGAATTATAGAACATATACCCTAAACTTACTTTAGGATGTCCCACAAATCAGTACATGTCAAATCTTGTCCCAAGCTTATCCTTGAAACCTTTTCACATAAGTGGACAACCCCTTATCTTAACATACTTAAGATTAGAATCCTCCCCATCCATAACTTTTATGGAGTCTTCAATGGATTTTGAGGTTACCTTTTTCGTAGATATGCGTACCATTTCTAGGACATGATCCTGAAAGTGATCTTTGGAATGTCGATAAAATCATTATGGACCGCATCATGTCCAACAAGGTATGATTTTTCCTTTCAGATACATCAATCAATTATTATGTATCAGGAGGTGTCCATTATGAGAAAACCATTTGAGATGATCTAGAAACTTATTGCACAAGTATTTATTCCTTAATCTAATCAAAGAATCTTAATACTTTGTCAATTTGTTTCATTTCGGAATTCTTTGAACCTTTCAAATAATTCACACTTGTATTTCAACAAATACATACATTCAACTCTTTGAATGATCATCTCCTTTTCTTATACTAATTTGTTCAATATGCAAAATTATTTTCATGTAAGTCAAGTATACAAAATTTATTAAGTAATATTCCATTTATACAAAACATTATTATTATAAATAACAACAATTGTTCTTTAATTATAATACCAAAGATTTCATTGTCCAACAATAAAATGGAAATAATGTTTTTAACAAGAACTCGAATACAATAACAACTTATCGACTTAATAGATTTTTCGTAGTAGCATTGCTAAACTATAAGTTTCTATGGCTAATGCAAAGCAACCTTTGCTTCATTTCCACACATAGGATTACTTATCTTTGTTTAACTTTCTACTTTTCTGGTCCTTCATAAATCTATATTTATGATAACCAAAGTCAGATCCAATACCCAAGTAGAACCTCGACTTAAAGAAAAATTTATTTCAATCATGAACAAAAATCAGATTGTAACCAAACTTCACTAAGCTTCTTTGGTTAGCCTCTCGCAAGATGTTTCTCGCAGCTTTCTTTCCAAAGTTGTCCGGGCTTATTGCAAAGGAAGCAAACTCCTTTGCTATCCGTGACGCTTTTGTTCTTATTATCCTTTGTTTACGCCTTTCTATTTACCTTCTTTGAATCTTTCTTCTTTTTCGAAGATCCTTTGGCCCCTACCAAGAAGACTTAGTCTTTCTTGGTGGAAAGTGACTCTCAACATTTTTCAACATGTTAAGCAAATCAATGAGGTCGATATCTAGCTTGTTCATATGAAAAATTCACAACAATTCGAAAGGAGTCCGGAGTGAGTGCAAGATCAAATCTTCGCTCAACTCTCCATCCATGACAAAACCAATTGTCCTAATCGATCAATCAAATTGATTATGTTAAGAACTTTTTTATCTGCATTATAAAGTGCCATTGGCCATTCTAGATCGGAAGAGCTCCTTAGATATCTCGATATCTATCGGGCCCTATTTTCCTCACCATCAACTACTTGATGTGCGGGAATATAGTAAGAGCATCCATAGTTTCACGTCGACGTCAAGCTCGTTACTCATGGATGCGAGCATGATGCATCGAGCCAACTGTGCATCATTTTGCCACTTTCTAAAAGTAGCAATCTCTTCCTCAGAGGCATTATCTGCAACTATTGCAGGGATAGGCATATTAAGGATATAAGATAGCTTTTCAGCTATGAGAACTATTCTCAAATTCCTTAACCAATCCGCTTTTAATTCATTCGATTAATTTAGTATCTAATATGCTTCGCAGTTGATAGTAATTTTAGATATTGTAAAATTTCAGTAAATGAATTTGTAATTAACAACATTTTAACATACATTCTTTTATTAATTACCAAAATAAATTAGGTCTTGTTTTAAATTGGTATCTCCCACTATTTTCTTCAAACTATATTACCTCACTTATATAGTTCGCAAAATCTAATTAAAGATTTGCTAGTGAGAATAAGGATCCCATTTCAAATGTATATAGCCTTGTGGTGACACAACAAACTATATATAAATAAATAGGTAGACAACTTTTGTCAATTACATCAACTATGCAACTCCTTTTCTTTTGCCTCTTAGATTATTTTGATCAAGTGGTGGCACATCCGAATCAAAATTATCCAAGTTAAGTCCGACTCTAGCACTCCATATATTCAAAAAGAAAAATATCATCCTTGTGGTGACACAACAAAACAATATTGTTCAATTTTCTTTATAAGCATCAAATGTGATAAATTAACATCTTAAATACTTAATACTTGCCTTGTGGTGACACAACAAACTCATATTAAATATTTAATACTCTATTAATTTTATCATGCTAGAAGGCTTGACGCTCGATATTCCAAATATCTTTGAACGCTAGGACTTAATATAAAAAATTTGAGGATTTATTATTAAATTTGTCTCATCTTGTTTAGCATGCATTACATATATATATAAAAAAATAGCGTATATATTAATGAACATGCTAAGCATGTTTGCATAATATATAATATATATATTATAAACATGCACATATAGAATACTATATTCTACCCGGATTGATTATGGACTTTTATTCTAGTTTGGTCTACTAGAGCCACCAAGTGAACCAAAAGGTCAAACCCTAGGGGTGCAAGAAATAATATTTAAATATAACTATTACATTTAAACCCGGGCTCCATTACAAACGGGTCTTCAAGCGCTTCTTGTCCTTGATCTCCAATTTTTTCAAAAATAATTCTAACTATTCCTATTACAAAACAATTTAAAATAAATAGAAACCTCGATCGATCAATCAAGGGAAGTACATAGAGAGAGATGGAAAGTTACATTAAGAAAAATTAGAGAAGACGAGGTACGCGCATACACCATTTAATAAAACCCATACATTCATGCATCCAACTAAAATAAAATCCAATCACATCGGGTCAATAGTCCATAATCAATCCCATTTATTATCATACACATCATCATACGCATCAATAAATAACATTCATCATATGAATAATAAACATTTAATATATATATATGATATCATTTAATGGGCAAATTTAGTTAGTATAAAATCTAATTTTGAATCAAAATAAACTCCTTTATTTTAATCCAAATTTAAATCAAAATAAAATTATTTTATTTTAATTTATCCAATTTTGAATAAAATAAACTATTTTATTTTAATCAAAATCTTTAATCAAAATAAACTCCTTTATTTTAATTAATTGGAATCCAATTCCATGTAAAAAATCTTTAATTAAAATAAACTCTTTTATTTTAATTAATTATGGAATCCAATTCCATGTATAAAAAAAATTATTAAAGGAAACACTTGATTATTCTTTCCTATTCACAAATAAACTCCTTTATTTTGAATAATATGAAATCTTATTTCATATCTAAATAAACTCCTTTATTTAAGGAAAACTAATTCTTTTTCCTATTCACAAATAAACCCTTTTATTTTGAATAATATGAAATCTAATTTCATATTAAAATAAACTCCTTTATTTAAGGAAAAATAGAATCCAATTTCAACTCCAATTAGTTATAATGGAATCCAATTCCAACTCTAATTAGTTAGCATGAAATTCTAATTTTAAAATTAAAATAAATTTTTTATATTTTAATATTAAAATAAATTTTTATTTTAAAATTAAAATAACTTTTATTTTAATAATAAAATTATTAAAATATATATATATATACCGTATATATATATATATATATATATATATATATATATATATATATATATATATATATATATATATATATGCTAAAATGAATCCTAATCATTAAGCTCTCATACCACTTTAATAAAGCATGGGAAAACATATGAAGAGACCAAATTTTTTAAATAAAAGGAATTTCCTTTATTTATTATTTTGAAATAGTAAGGGTTGATTTGATTAATATGGATAGTTAGGGTTAAATACGCAAATATTTCAAAATAAGCAAGTGGTTATAAAATATTTATTGTTGTTTGGGAATATTCGCTTGGTCGTGGAATATTCAGATCGCTTGGGAATATTCGTATTTACTACAATAACCATGTGTGGGCCCCATAATGGAAAGCGATTGGATGAAGAAAACGACAAATATAAGTTGTTAAAAATAACTACGTAGTTGTTATCAAGTTAAGATCGTTGAATACCTTTGGTTAAAAAATACGAATACGCGTGGTCGCATAAAGAAAGATTACCAGATTGCACAAGATTGTTGAATTATTGATCCTTACGTAAGAAGGCACTACTCAATAATTTTCACAGAGAGTTATCGCTCAATATTTTATTTTATCGATTCAATAATTCATTGCTATTGATATTTTATATTATTGTTGTTCAATAATTGTCATCGCATTATTATCTCCATTATCGATCAATAATTCATATTATTTGAATAATATTATTAGATAAAGCATTATTGGCAATGTCTAGAAAGTTCTCACAAGGAGGAGAGTTTGGTCACCTAATCGCGCGCCAGTAGAGAGAAATCCTTATCTGAAAGCCCCTCTTTCCGGAACTACCGTGGTTGTCATAATTGTGATTCTCGTAATATTATTTGTGAATAATTAATTATTGATTCATATGATAAAGAAATATTTATTTTATGTGGATATAAATGATGGATTTATTTATGTGGTTATAAATGAAGAAATTATTGTTGAGGTGTTTTATCAAGATTTTACCGATCGAGGTATTAAAAATTAAATCGTGGTTTTGAGATATATCATGGGGTTATAATTTTTAATCCGACTGTTGGATTGTGGTAATTTTTGGGTATGTTATACATACATAAGTTGAGTATATGTCCACAAATTTTGAACCGTTAAAAAATGCATTTAATGATTTGTTGTGAATTTTAAGAGGTGTCTGATTCAAAATTAGGTTTATAATTGATTTTGGTGGAAAATTCTAGAATTGAGTGGGCCCCACTTGTGGTTGGTGAAGAAATGTGCTGAATTTTATTTCAAATGTGGTGGGTGGCAATAGTAAAGTAGTGTAAAGCCATCGTGTAAGCAGTCAAGTCCGCTTTTACGGCTAACATTTTCCTATAAATAGAGGGCTAAGTTAGAATTGAAAATCACACCGTAAACAAAGTTTTCTTTTTCTCTCTCTATATTATTGAGTTTATTTTGTGAGTATTTAGATACTTTGAGAGTTGTTGCTCAAGACAAGTTTCATTCAAAGATCACTTCCGACCTTTCCTTCCAAGGCATCGATTCTTCGAGGTAAGGTGGATATTTTTTTTTCAGAATGATATTATTTCTTCAATATCATTACGTCAAATGTCGATCCAAGTTTTTATCAAATTTGGAACTTTTTCATCTGGGGTTACTATTCTGAGTTACTATTCATGAGTTACTATTCACGAAGTTACTATTCATGAGTTACTATTCACTTAGTTACTATTCACGAGTACTATTCATGAAGCGTGAAAATATTTTTTTGTGGAATTTCTATCTTTTGGTGTCTGAGTTACTATTTACGATATCAAGACTATTCACGATACTCAAGACTATTCACGATATGGCACTATTCATCAAAAAAATGAAAATTTTTCTTTTGTCCAAAATATCTATTCGGATACTAGCTTTGATCAGATCCATGTTTTGATCATTCTCGAATTTTACACCACTATGATTATTTTTGAGGTATTGTTGGACATGGATAAAACAAAGTACTAATCATTAATCCTTAATCCTTGTCATTTTGTTTCACCGGATTCGCTTCTTTAAAAATATTTTTCATCATCCTCGCCTTAAATGATGATATTATTGAATATCTTCGCCCAGTGTAGTGCAAAGATGAATGATTTTCAAGAATATCTTCGCCTCAGTAAAGCAAAAGATGAACAGTGTTTAAATGAACATGACTAATCGATGAATATCTTTGGCCTGTAGTGCAAAGATGAACAGTGTTGAGATGAACACGACCGATCGATGAATATCTTTCGGCTCAGAAAGTGCAAAGATGAATGTTTGATTTGAGATGAATATCGATTGATGTTACAGTGGATAAAATATTGATGATGGACCGTTAAATTCATAGATTATAGTAGATTTCATTCTCTACGTAACTCTTCTATGAATTATTATTTCATCACGTAATATTGATCTAAAACTTGTTGTCTATCAGATTCTATTAAATTTTTCCTCGTTGAAGACTAACGATAATTTGTCAGATATTATCTTAGTCATAATATTCTTTATCGAAGCTAGTTGAGCTCACCCTTTTCCTTTTTGTTCCATTCTTCTCGTGGAGGCGAGAATATAGCGAGTATTTAGCCTGGGGTATGGAATGAAGGTTTTAGAAAGGATTGTTTAGTAGTCCTCACCATTTTGTAAAATAATGTATCAATAAATGTGATGAGGATTTATTTGAGTATAAATATTGTCTAGAAGATAATATTTGTATTTAAACTCACGCCATTGTTGTAATAATAAAGTTGTAGTTGTTTCGCACTCATGTATCGACAACTCGTAATGGGTGATGTATACCTATTTTGGGGGGCGCACAGCTTGGTATCGAGCTTAGGATATGATCTCCAATGAGATCTGGGAATAGAACTAGAGGGGAGAGACGAGTAAATCCTTCGCTAGTGTGTCCTACCTAAGCTTATTTGTTAGTTGGTCAAAGATATAGGGATATTATGTGATATATTGATTTCTTAATTAACCCTTGTTTTATGACAAGATTTGAGAATGTCGAATCGAGAATATTAATAAATGGAGTAAATGAGACCGTGGAGATGCTCAGATTTACCAACGAGGAGAACGCAACAGTCGGGCAATGTTCCTCCCCGTGAACAACACCATCGAGCAGATGATGAACGAGGGATGTTTAGAAGTTTTTTTGCAGCTCATGCAAAATCGCACGAGGAGACTCGTGTTCAAAATACAGAGGAAATGATAAGAATTCACGGGTTGTCACAAAACCAAGCAGCTCAAAGAGTTGGGACCACCGTAATTTAAGGGAAAGCCGATCCGATCATGGCGGAAACACGGGTCAAACAAATTACCAAGATATTCGATGTCTTGGGATGCACGGAGGAACAGAAGGTTCCATTCGCCACCTTTATGTTCCGTGGGCGAGGCAGATCATCGGTGGGAGTCTCGTGAAGCGCACTCCATCCAAACCAAGACTCAAAGATGTCTTGGGAGACGCTTTCAGAGACTATTTAATGACAAATACTTTCCGAAAAAGTGTTCATTATATGAAGGAAGTGGAGTTCATCGATTAGAGCAAAACAACACGATTTGTCTCAAAGACGAGGCAAAGTTTGCAGAGTTATCCGTGTTCAGACCTCATTTGGTGGAGAATGAGGAACGATGACGCGGATGTTTCTTAGAGGTTTGAAACCCCAAGATACGCCAAGATCTCATTTCTCATAAACTTTTTCTTTATTCAGATGTTGTAAATGTGGCTCAATTATTAGAGCGAGATAACGAGTACGGCCAACCGAGGGACCATAACCGTGGATCGCACTCGTAGATAGCAGCCAATGTAATAATGATAACTCGCATGAGAAAGAAACAGACGGATGTAAAATGGTAACCACTCTGGTGGTAATCATGGTCATGAAAACAGAAGAAGCGAGTCAGAGGAGATTTTAAAAGAGGAGATTTAACAACGACTATGTGAAGACGACAAAGGCACGGCAAAGAATCGGGTTCTAAGGGAGGAGATCGACCACCCATTATATGCTACAAATGCGAAAAGAGGGACATATCACCAAACCGCCCACACACAGCTCAAGGTATGCTATAGTTGTGGAAAGGAAGGACATATCGCCGAGATCAGACGCAGAATATAAACCTAGTTCAATGGGGACGGTGACTCAAAAGATCGTCCCGTAAAAGTCAAAGTCAACGATTCCGGAAGAGCGTTTGTTGTGGATCGGTCATAATGCGAGGAACCCAAACGAGGTGATCACGGTAAGCTATTTATAAATTCTCATAAGTTTATACCTTTACTGACACGGTATACCCATTCATTTATCTCTCCCGCATGTGCTCAACGCTTAAACTTGACTCCAGAGAAATTAGACTTTGATCTATCTGTGGAAACTCCGTTAGAGAAACTTTCATCACATCCATCGCTTATAAATCTTGTTTGATTCAAGTTGGCACCATTACCTTTACCCATTGACCTTATCTCTTTAAAGATACTTGCTTTTGATGTGATTTTAGGGATTGATTGGTTAACTACTCATCATGCCAAAATTGATTGTTTTCGTAAGGTTGTTAGTTTTCATATTCCTAACCAACCCGTTGTATTTAATTCAAGCAACTAAACCATTAAAATCAATCACCATCATATCTAATCATAAAGCTATTCGCTTATTGAAAAACGGATGTCAAGCTTTCTTAGCCCATGTTATGGATTTGAATAAAGACACGCCAAATTTGAATAATATTCTGTTGTTATCGATTTTCCGACGATTTCAAGAACTTCCTGGCCTACCCCCGTAACGTGAAGTTGAATTCTTTATTGATCTTGAACCCGTACAAAGCCCATTTCTAAAACCCCATATCGAATGGCTCCTATTGAACTTCAGAGTTAAAGGTCCAACTATGTGAATTGTTGGACATTGGTTTCATTCGGCCCCTAAGACATCTCCTCGGGGTGCTCCTGCTTTTATTTGTAAAGAAGAAAGACGGAGTATGCGATTTTGTATCGACTATCGGAATTGAACCATGTCACCATCAAGAATAGTATCCTCTACCTCGTATTGATGACTTGTTTGACCAATTTGCAAGGGGCACAATTCTTTTCAAAAATCGATCTTCGCTCGGATATCATCACCGAAGATTAGAATCGAGGATATTCCAAAGACCGCCTTCGTACTCCCCAGATGGGCATTATGAATTCTTAGTCATGTCTTTTTGACTAACTAATGCTCCCGCGGCTTTCATGGATATGATGAACCGAGTATTCAAGGAATATTTGGATCATTCGTTGTTGTTTTTATTGATGACATCCTTATATATTCCAAAAGTCGTGAAGATCATGAGCACCATTTGAAGTCGGTACTCCAAAGGCTTCGTGAAAACCAACTATATGCCAAATTGAAGAAATGCGAGTTCGCTCGAGGAAGTAGCATTTCTTGGGCATGTGGTGTCAAAACATGGAGTATCCGCTGATCCGGCCAAGATTGAAGCAATACAAAGTTGGGAGCAACCAAGTCCATGGATCAAGCACGTAGCTTTTTGGGCTTAATTGGTTATTATCGGAGATTCGTGGAAGGGTTTTCTAATCGCTACTCCATTAACTCGCCTAACTCGAAAGGATACAAAATTCGCTTGGGAGCGAAGAATGCGAGAAAAGTTTCCAAGAGCTTAAGAGGAGACTTATTTTAAGACTGCTCTAACAATACCATCCGGTTCTTGGATGGATTTGTTATCTACAAAACGATGCTTCGTGCAAAGGGTTAGGATGTGTTCTCATGCAACGTGGGGAAAGTCATAGCCTATGCCTCGCGACAACTTAAAGAGTATGAGAGGAATTATCCTACTCATGATCTAGAGTCAGCAAAGAAAATTTTGCGCTTAAAGATATGGAGGCACTATCTATATGGGGAGAAAGTGGAGATATATTCGCATCATAAAAGCCTTAAATATTTCTTCACTCAAAAAGAACTCAACACGCGGCAAATGACGCTGGCTCGAGCTATTGAAAGACTACGACCACACTATTCAATACCACCCCGGTAAAGTTTAACGTGGTAGCCGATTTATCGAGTAGAAGATCATATGCGGAACGAAAAGCGATGATGTCAAGTATACGACAGAGCCAACTTTAATAGAAAAAGTTAAGGTCGCTTCAAGCCACCGAATCTTGAATCGATGCGTATGAAGAAGAAAGTACAAGAAGGAGCTATTCCTAAGCGAGAATTGATGAAGAAGGAATACTTTGAGTCCACTCTAGACTTCAGGTTCCTAACGACTCGATTTGAAGTACAAGATTATGATGGAGGCACACAATACACCATTTGCAATCCATCCTCGAAGTACTAAATGTATCGTGATCTTCGACATACATTTTGGTGGAATAATATGAAGAGAGAGATTGCAAAGTTTATCTCGATGTGTTTAACTTGCTAACGGTAAAAGCGGAGCATCTAGTACCTAAGGGTCCGTTGCAACCACTTGAGATTCCGGAATGGAAGTGGGAACACATTACCATGGATTTCGTTACGGGTCTTCCTACGGTTTCTCAAGGCATCAATGCTATTTGGGTTATTGTTGATAGATTAACCAAGTCCGCTTTCATTTCTTGCCGACACGGAGACTTATTCACTTGAACGCCTTGCTAGTATGTACGTAAATGAGATTGTGAGGTCAGTATGGCATGCCCAGATCCATAGTTTTGGATCGTGACCCAAGATTCACTTCAAGATTTTGGGTTAGCTTGCAAAAAGCTATGGGCACGGATTTGCGATTTAGTTCTAAGATACCATCCCCAAACCGGACGGACAATCGAGAGGACTATTCAAACTCTTCAAGATTTATTAAGACTCGGTCCTAGACTTCAAAGGCGCTTGGGATAAGTATTTACCATTGGTGGAATTCTCCTACAACAACAGCTTATCGTGCAAGTATAGTGTGGCTCCATTCAAGCATTATATGGACGAAAATGTCGCTCTCCAATATGTTGGGATGAGGTGGGTGAAGCAACATTGTTGGGACCCGAAAGTTAGTACGTATGATCACCGAAAAGATCCAAATGATTCGACAACGATACAAACTAGACAAGATCGACAAAAGAGTTATGCGGATCTTCATCGAAAAAGGACGTGGAATTTAATGTGTGGGGATCATGTATTGTTGCGAAGTTGCTCCATGGAAGGGAGTTACAAGATTTGGGAAGAGAGGAAAGCTCAATCCACGCATTTATTGGTCCATTTCAAATTCTCGACCGAGTAGGAAATGTAGCCTATAGACTTCAAGTTACCTCCGAAAGTATGTCTCGTGTTCATAATGTGTTTCACATATCCGCATTTCAGTAAATATGTGAAAGACCCGAACCACGTTATCGAAGTTAGAACCGGACGAGATAACCAAGACTTAACGATGAGGAGGTACCTATCAAGATCTTGGATAGAAGGAGCATGTCCCACGCCAAGAAAGGTCATACCACAAGTTAAAGTTTTGTGGAGGAATCATGCTATAGAGGAAATGACCGGGAATTGGAAACGGAAATGAAAGCGAGGTATCCTCACCTTTTCAAACACTGTGTACGTGACGCCAATTTCGAGGACCTAAATTTCATAAGAAGGGAGGTTGTAAGACCCTCAAATTTTTTAAATAAAAGGAATTTCCTTTATTTATTATTTTGAAATAGTAAGGGTTGATTTGATTAATATGGATAGTTAAGGGTTAAATACGCAAATATTTCAAAATAAGCAAGTGGTTATAAAATATTCATTGTTGCTTGGGAATATTCGTTTTGGTCGTGGGAATATTCAGATCGCTTGGGAATATTCGTACGACGCAAGCAGCCCATGTGTGGGCCCCATAATGGAAAGCGATTGGATGAAGAAAACGACAAATATAAGTTGGTTAAAAATAACGGCGTAGTTGTTACCAAGTTAAGATCGTTGAATACCCTATGGTTAAAATACAAGAATACGCGCGGTCGCACAAAGAGTTATTACCCAGACGCACAAGATTGTTGAATTATTGATCCTTACGTAAGAAGGCACTACTCAATAATTTTCACAAAGAGTTATCGCTCAATATTTTATTTTATCGATTCAATAATTGTTTGCGTTGATATTTTATATTATTGTTGTTCAATAATTGTCACCGCACATTATCTCCATTATCGATCAATAATTCATATTATTTGAATAATATTATTAGATAGCATTATTGGCAATGTCTAGAAAGTTCGTCAAGGAGAGGTTTGGTCACCTAATCATGCGAGCCAAGAAGGAGAAATCCTTATCTGAAAGCCCCTCTTCCGGGAACTACGGGTCATTATAATTGTGGATTCGTAATATTATTTGTGAATAATTAATTATTGATTCATATGATAAAGAAATATTTATTTTATGTGGATATAAATGATGGATTTATTTATGTGGTTATAAATGAAGAAATTATTGTTGAGGTGTTTTATCAAGATTTTACCGATATCGAGGTATTAAAAATTAAATCGTGGGTTTTTAGATATATTATGGGGTTATAATTTTTAATCCCGACCGTTTGATTGTGGTAATTTTTGGGTATGTTATACATACATAAGTTGAGTATATGTCCACAAATTTTGAACCGTTAAAATGCACCTAATGATTTGTTGTGAATTTTAAGAGGTGTCTGATTCTAAAATTAGGTTTATAATTGATTTTGGTGGAAAATTCTAGAATTGAGTGGGCCCCACTTGTGGTTGGTGAAGAAATGTGCTGAATTTTATTTCAAATGTGGTGGGTGGCAATAGTAGTGGTGTAAAGCCATCGTGTAGCAGTCAAGTCTCGCTTCTACGGCTAACATTTTCCTATAAATAGAGGGCTAAGTTAGAATTGAAAATCACACCGTAAACAAAGTTTTCTCTCTTTCTCTCTATATTATTGAGCGTATTTTGTGAGTATTTAGATACTTTGAGAGTTCATTGCTCAAATAAGTTTCATTCAAAGATCACTTCCGACCTTTCCTTCCAAGTAAATCGATTCTTCGAGGTAAGGGATATTTTTTTTTCAGAATGATATTATTTCTTCAATATCATTATCTTTCAAATGTTGATCCAAGTTTTTATCAAATTTGGAACTTTTTCATGTTTCGGGGTTACTATTCATGAGTTACTATTCACGAAGTTACTATTCATGAGTTACTATTCACGAAAGTTACTATTCACGAGTACTATTCATGAAGCGTGAAAATATTTTTTTTGTGGAATTTCTATCTTTTGGTGTTGAGTTACTATTTCACGATATCAAGACTATTCACGATATCAAGACTATTCACGATATGGCACTATTCATCGAAAAATGAAAAATTTTCTTTTTGTCGTCCAAAATATCTATTTCGGATACTAGCTTTGATCAGATCCATGTTTTGATCATTCTTGAATTTTACACCACTATGATTATTTTTGAGGTATTGTTGGACATGGATAAAACAAAGTACTAATCATTAATCCTTAATCCTTGTCATTTTGTTTCATCGGATTCGCTTTCTTTAAAAATATTTTTCATCATCCTCGCCTTAAATGATGATATTATTGAATATCTTTGGCCCAGTAGTGCAAAGATGAATGATTTTCAAGAATATCTTTGGCCTGTAGTGCAAAGATGAACAGTGTTTAAATGAACATGACTAATCGATGAATATCTTTGGCCGTAGTGCAAAGATGAACAGTGTTGAGATGAATATGACCGATCGATGAATATCTTGGCCTCAGTGCAAAGATGAATATTTGATTTGAGATGAATATCGATTGATGTTACAGGATAAAATATTGATGATGGATCGTTAAATTCATAGATTATAGTAGATTTCATTCTCTACGTAACTCTTCTATGAATTATTATTTCACATGTAATATTGATTAAAACTTGTTGTCTATCAGATTCTATTAAATTTTTCCCCGTTCAAGACTAACGATAATTTGTCAGATATTATCTTAGTCATAATATTCTTTATCGAGCTAGTTGAGCTCACCCTTTTCCTTTTTGTTCCATTCTTCTCGAGGAGGCTAGAATATAGCGAAAGATTTAGCCTGGGGTATGGAATGAAGGTTTTAGAAAGGATTGTTTAGTAGTCCTCACCATTTTGTAAAATAATGTATCAATAAATGTGATGAGGATTTATTTGAGTATAAATATTGTCTAGAAGATAATATTTGTATTTAAACTCACAGCTTTCGTTGTAATAATAAAGTAAAGTGTAGTTGTTTTCATCATGTATTGACAACTCGTAATGGGTGATGTATACCTATTTTGGGGCGTCACAAAACAGTCCCGAGTAAGCTTAATTAGCATAAGCAGGAGTTTTTTTCAAAGCAGTTTTCTTGTTTCTTGCTTTTCGGTAACATGTTACCAATTAAGAATAAGAATTGATTTGTCACGCGCATGGCATAGCTTTGTTGCTCCTCTGCTTCATTTTTTTTTTTTTTTTTTTTTATAAAACAAATTATGTCCAATTAAATTGTTCTAAACACATATCAATATACATATCAAATTTGAAACAATTAATAATTCGCATAAAGGTTTGGCTCGATGCCATCGTTAGGTTTGTAATATTCATGAACGCAATCAAATTGCAAAAAATGCGGAAACGTGTAAAACAAATTTACAAACCATATACCCGGATCACCCTTTATGCACAATTATTAATTAAACGAAAAGATAAAGAATAAAATCATACCTTGAAGATCGAGCTTCCTCAGTACAAGTTCACCTCCAAATCCTTTTTCGTTCAACTTGAATCCACCGGGTTTGGTTCCTTCCTTTGATCAACGTTAGCCACCCATATGTTTGGCCTCTAGAGGTGATCCACCAAGGAAAAATAAAGATTCAAGAAGAAGGGGTATTGGCTCAACCCTAGTTTTCTATCTCTATAGAAAAGAACGTACTCTCCAACAAATTGGAATTATGTCGTATGTTGTAAAAGTCAACAACCCCCTCACCCATAATAAGACTCCTCTTATTTATAGATGTGGGCAACCCACCTTAACAATTAAGGAATTGGGATTTATTTAATTAATTAAATTCTTTTAATTAATTAAGCTCCTTAATCTTATTAGGGATAATTAATTAAACTCCTTTAACTAATTTTCCTTCATAATCCTATTAGGAATAAATGAGAGTACTTATATTAAATTAATTCCTAAACTCTTTTAGAAATTAAAATAATAATAATTGTAATAATATTAATAAGACTCCTCTTATTAATTTATATTTAATATTTCTAAAATATTAAATAATAAATATTAAGCTATTTAATTTATTCTATCACCATAGATTAAATTAAATATACTTAACATATTATTACGATTATGCCATTAACTTCTTAAATAATTATTCTTCCTTTTATGGTGTGACCCTTTAGGTTCTCCATATTAAACCTAGGTTGTGAATAAATCAATTAGAACGATTCTAATCTTATTTAAATAAATAAATTAAATAATTAATTTATTTAAATAAATAATATTTATTCTAGAATAGGATAAGTTCTCCCCCAAGCGATCAACGACTTTCCGGATAATATAGATTTCAACATTAATCATTAAAGAACCTTTGAGTAAATAGTTATCGTGATAATTCAATCCTTCCACCATACAATGTCCCAATTAAATATAAGACATGGAATTACCGTCAAGTCTTATTTTATTTAATTATATGTATTTCGATCCTTAAATGCACAACTCAAATAATGCAAATTAGAAACTCCTTTCTAATTTCATTCTCGCTTCGCCAAGGACTACTTGGGTTGTCATTTATCGAATCACATAGACATTCTCTTCTTTTATTGAAGTGGTAGATTCTTTATTGATCATACATTATCTCCACGTACAACTTATTATACCCAAGCATACCCTTTGATATACCCTAAGGGTCTTAAGGAATAAGTCAAAGTATAACTCATCATACACAAGATACTATGATGATCTCAAGTCCAAGGATTACTCAGACTACTATCACTACAGAATTCCTATCGACAGCAAATAAAACTCCATTAGGTATTCCTTAGCGAGCCACGCTCGTTGAACTTATTCTCTAATAAGCACCTACATACTTGCTTTTAGTGTCTCCACACAAATGATCATGAGATCAATCATCCTCATCCAATGAGCAAGCAACAACGTATGTACCAATCTATCCCGGATTCACTAATCCCCAATTTAGTAATCCAATGATTGAGAACTATTTTAGTTTTAAGCTTTCTAAGAATTTAGATCTCATTAGAATGATCATCATCATTATTCTAAAAGCTTTGCTTAAAACTATGGGTTTATCACATATTATAAAACAGCATCATGTAGATAATTAAAAGCCTTTAATAAATTAATACTTTTTATTAATAAATGAATAAGATTGTTACAAAGTATATGCTTTATCATCAAACATGATTGGCTTGTGTGCATACTACTTTCAAACCCTCTGTTTAAGAGATAATTTGATTTTTGAGGTCAAACAACGACATATTTAATTTTATATTAATTTAGATTTATTTAATTTTAGTTGATACAATTATAATAATAGTATAGTATACAACAAAATTATTAAATCACAAAATTTATTTTATTCTAAATTTTTATGAAAGTTTAATATGTCATCATTTTACCTCAAAAGTCAAATTATATCTCTAATTTTAAAATAGAGAGAATATTTACCTTTAGAAATTAAATATAATAAACTTATGATTTTTAATGTTTTCGTCATTTTAGAATTTTGCATTAAATACAAAATTGGGCTGAATAAAAAAAAAGAATAAATATTCCAAACAAATGCATATATTAAGTGTGCATGTTATCTGAACTTTTCAATTACTTTTAATGTGTAATAAATAAAAAGAAAATTAAGATAGTCATCAGCTTTTAGCAAGAATGCTGCTACAAGTCTAAAACAACGTCCTCAATGCAAATGAAAATTTTAATTGTTTGGGGGTGTAATTCTAATTTTATACAACCTCTATTTTTAAAAGATTATTGTTTTAAGATTTTTGTATATGGATTAAAAAAATATCATTTACCAAGTAAAATTTATTTAAAATTCCATCACTACCCCTTTATGAGAAATTGAAAACTATTAATATAAGAAAGAAAATTTCTTGGACAATGAGAAAATGTAGGGGTAATATAGAAAAATAAATAATTTATTTTATTCGAAAGTTATAAACGACAAATATTTTAAAATAATTTTTTTTTTAAAACGATAATCTTTT
Source organism: Panax quinquefolius (assembly GCA_020205615.1). Classification (NCBI taxonomy): domain Eukaryota; kingdom Viridiplantae; phylum Streptophyta; class Magnoliopsida; order Apiales; family Araliaceae; genus Panax; species Panax quinquefolius. The sequence continues at coordinate 13,900,362 of CM035163.1, forward strand.
AAAAACGGAGGGAGTAATATATATGTATGTGAGTATTAATTCATTTGAAATTTTCTGAATAAAGTGGGCTCTTATTCAAACGTGGAGGGCTTGACTGTTGACCCTCCAAAGTCAACTAGTCCTGAAATGAGGTGAGCCAGTAGGGCTAGTTCGTTCATATTGCGAATGAGTATTTTTGATTGCCAGTTTTCCAACTTCCCCCATACGCATGTGTGAATTTGAATTGGGATTTTCTTGGTTGTGTTAATGACTTGGGAATGATTTAAATATACGTCACAACTCTTAATTACGTCTGTCTTTATGCTTCTAAAAGAGTTGGGTTTTTTTTTCTTCTTCTAAGTCCCACTTTTTAAGAATATATACTACTACTATAATTTTATAATCAATTAAATTGTCACTATTATCAATATATATTAGAGTAACTCAATCTTAACTACTAGACTAAGTCACCATCGGCAAATGGATAAAACCGAATTATCGAACCGAACTGAATTTTTTTAATCGAATTATGTCGATTTTTCGGTTTTTTTCTTATTTTGGTTATATCTGATTTATTGCTCATTATTCGATTTCGGTTTTGATTTTAAAAAACAGATAATTCAGGTATCAGATTAACCGAATATTAATATTTAAAAAATAATAATTTTATAATATTATCTAATACTATCTAGTATCTACGAGTATTCAGTAAATCAGTAGCAGCCGATCTCCCAAATCGGCAAATCGGAAACTCCTCTATGGCAATCAGTAGCAGCCATCATCTCCGGCCTTTCCGATGGACACCCGCCGCCTTTCCCCGCCGGAAACTCCTTTATGGCCTTCATCTCCGATCACCGTATTGGCGGCATTCCTCAGGCCTCGTTGATCGATTAAAGCCTGAACCCTAGCTTTCTTTTTGGACTTAGAGAGGCTGAGTGGAAGCCGGAATTCCGCGGAGAACATTAGAGTTTCTTCAACAGTTAACATTGGAAACAGTAAATCATCTTGCATGACGTAAGCCGAGATGATTTTGAGAAGCTTAGACTCCAAAACCTCGCCGTTTGGTGTCACCGTTCCTTTCAAGCTTCCTTTTGCAATACGATCGGCAAGACCGTCGATCAATGTGGACTTGCCGGAGCCCCTGGCTCCGAGAACGGCCATAATTTCGCCTTCTCTGGCTTCGCCGGATATGCTATTTAATAGTACTTTGGTGTTAGGTAATATGTCTTGGGCGGTATCTGGAGGTGATAATAGTAACCTATTTAACAGTTAATTTGTTGGAGTTAACAGGTAATTTATGTTGGATGCTGGTTCGATTTTTATCCGTATACCCGAAATTATTATTCTGTAATCCGGTATTCGGTATTCGGTATTTTGGTTATTTTTAAATTTCGGTGAGTAGTTCGGATAACAGAAATACCAATAATTCAGTTTTCGGTTATAACCGAATAGCTTATTCGGTTTGGTTATAACTGAATGATCACCCCTACCATCGGCTAAAAGAATTATGAGAATTATTATTTTTTGATATTTTACAAGTCTTTACTCACATAAATGTGAAATTTAGTTATTATTTATATAAATAAATTATCAAATATATTCGTGAAAATATTAATTTCTTAAATTTTCCCCGTGGAGTAAATGATTTTCAACTCCTAAGCGATTCACTTTAAACAAAGAAAGTAGTAATGCAAACATATTTTCCCCATGGGTGTAAATGAACTTTGTTCAATTGAGCAATGAGATTTAATTTATAAAATTTATCGAGTTTAAAATAAAATTTGATCGATTCTTGTACGTTCGCTTAAGAATATGATCTGAGTATCAATAATAAATTATAATTTAAAAAAAATCGAATAATTTATTAAATTTTAAAATTTACTCATATTTAAATCGTTTATATTTTGAATCAAATTTAAATCAATTTTTAATCGAAAGAGTAATGATCAAATGTGAGTTGTTTGATTCATTTTAAAACCTATATATATATATATATATATATATATAATTGTTAAACATAGACTAAAGTTGCTAAAATAGTCAGAACTACTTGTATTTGAATTATACATTTATAAAAATTTGGATTTACTTTAAACAATTAAATGTACACAGATAATAGACTTTAGTTATGTTGAATAAACTACGTCATCATTGTCCATAAGTTCTTACCCAAGTGATTATGTTAAGACTTGAGTACCAGATCTACATGTCTCAGTTCAATATTCACCTATATCTATAAAAGTAAGACGTTTACTCATAATTTTTTTCATAATACAATAATATAGACTATTAAAAATAGTAAATTTTATTTATTTATTTAAAGAAAGAACTGTAGATTCAAATAATCAAAATTATATCCTTAAGATCTTTATCATCCTCAAAATGATCGGTTTACTATGAGTTGCAAACAATATACGTCAGTATATATGTCAAATCTCAAAACTGAACAAACAACAATTCGCATTTGTTCCAACTGAACACTTATTTTGTGATAGTTTGATGTTTGTAGAAGATAAAAATAGGATAAAGAGAGATTATTTCAAGTGCCAAGTATTTCTTATGTATGTACATATATCATTTATATTGTTCAATATACGAACCAACAACAAAGATTAATTCACGTCGACATGTGTCATCCGCTACTATTCCGCTACTAATTGTAGCAGATGGTGCTGAAAATAAAATAATATTAAAAGAGAGTGATCCCACTTGCTTTCAATATTTTATTTACAAAAATGTCACTCGCGACTCCACTCGTTTTTCAAAAGAATCTCTAAAACGGCGTAGTTTTAAGGGAGATATTATTTAAGAGGTATGTTTTAGATTCGTCCTCGTAGTTAAGAATCTTCAAAACGACGTAATTTTAATAAAGGTATGTTATTTAATAGAGGTATGTCATTTAAGAGGTATGTTTTAGATTTGTCCTCTTATAACTATTCAGTTATATATTTAACTAGTACTAATTATGTAATTTACATATTAGTATTAATTAGTAGTTAAATTGATTTTAATAGTTCTCACTATTTTTTTAATTTTTCTAAAATAAAATCAGAGTACACCACTTTGTACTTATAAAATAATTAGTAGTCTTTTTTCTATTAAACGGGACAAGGAAAAATTAGTACCTTATTAAATGTTTTATTATAAACACAAATCAAATAATTTTACATAAATTATTTTTTTGCTACATAATTTCTACACAAATTAAATAAAATGTTCTCTTATTTCTCACAATTAGAAAAATAAATTATACATTTATATTTACTTAAATTATATTCACCAGTGAATTTTATTCAAATTTAAATTTGATAATAAGTCTCCAAAATATAAAATAAAATGTAATTTTCAACAAAAAGAAAAATAAGAGTGGGTGATCCATTGCTTCGAATTGCAGAGTAGATTGCTCGTCGGTCCATTATTGATTTTGAATAAACATGCTCATGCTGCATGGGCATGGGAGCAGTGAACGTATTTACTAACTGTAATAAAGTTGATTCAGCTTGCTAATAGCCATGCAAATTGAAATTGCTGCACATCTTGTTTTTTTCTTACCTTCCCATCTAAGTACAGTGGAGTATCTTAATTAATTCATTTAAGATAATTCTTCTGTTCAGGCGCGAATATTGATAATAAAGATAACGACGAAATGCCTAATTAAATTAAATTAAAACTATGGACAAGTCAACCAAATGCATAGCCGTTGCCGCCATTAATGGAAGCAAATTCAACGAGGGACGTACGTCCATTATGATGTTGCCAGACTCAAAACATATGGGCAGATCTAGAATTTTTTGTGGCATATTTTAATTAATTTTTTTTTGAAATTAAATAAAAAAATTTGAATTAATTATAATATTAATTAATTATAATAATATTTATAAATTCTAATAAATATTTATAATCTAAATTAAAAAAAAAATTCAAATAAAAAATATTTAGATACAATTAAAAAATTTACCCCGATTACTTGTCATAGTTCAATTTAAATAATTTTAAATAAGTCTAAAGTCTCAATGTATATATTTTTTATTATTCCATCTTGTGAGGTTTGTTTATAATAACTATTTTATTTGTCCTAAAAAAGTTGAGAGTTGTAGTAAATCAGTAATATAATGATTTACTGTTGCTTCTTTTGGGCTTATTATTGTGTTGCTTGTGCTCGTTTAACCACCTAATTCTAATACTAGCAGTCAAATTTGAAAAATCATAAAATTATTAGTATTGGTAGAAATCTTAAAAAATAGCAATGATTCAATTTTTTTCTGTATAACTATAAAAAAAAAAAATATACAACTCTGATTTTTTATTCAAGTGTCATATCTTTATCTTTATCTTTATATAGAACACAATTCTCATTGAAACTCACATAAAAGAGAGACAAAACTACAAATAAAAATAATTTGACACAAATTCAATTCTCGACAGAGTTGTATCATTTTATTTGAACATTAAAACTACATGTTCATCCAATATTAACAACAACAGTTGCATTCACCAGAAGTCCACAACCCACAAGGCCACAACAAATTCTAATTCACTATCTGTTAATGCTAAGATTCGTTCAGGCGCCTCAATCATCAAAGTGCATCACCCCAAATTCCAAACCAATAACAAATTCAAACAAACTACGTACAAATTTAAAATTATCAAACAAAAAAATCCTAATTTAGTTACCTTCTAAGTTTGATTACTTTGATATGTGCAAGAGGTAGTGTCGTAATAAAGATATAGAAGAAGTAGCGAGTCTAGTGGCGAAGCCGCGAAGATATAGAAGTAGTGACAGAGAATAGAGATGTAGAAGAAGTAGTGGGAAAGCCACGAAGGCAGAGATATAGAAGGCAGAAAAAAAATGAATCTACGTTTGTCTATATATAGTTGTATTCAGAATATGAATGATTTTTTTTACCCCCTCCAAATTTAACTAGATCTTTCATTAATATATTCCATTGAATTTATTCATCTATTAAAAAAAATCCAATAGGGAATACATCTGCCTATGATATATGTCCCCTTAATAAATCCACCTCTGTGAACACGATTTATAAAGAAATTATCGTTATAAATGGAGTTCATGTCATAAATATCATCTTATAAACAAGTTATTATCATAAATGGAGTATGTATTAATTTTTGACGGGATTTATAAACGGACTCATATTATAAATATGCGTACATATGAATTTTGATACGATACGAATTCATTTATCACAACACGCGTTGTCACTCTTAAAAATAAGTATGCTGCTCTTTTTTTAAAAATGTCCACAACGTACAACAAAGTTTATTAGTTGCTGGCATGGTTTTTTAATTATAAAAGAGTTTTTGATTTATTCATAAATTAAATTTTACAATTTTTCTAACATTAAATATGGACATATATTACATATTTATCCATAACTTCACGAAATCTCACCATGGCCATTGGCCAACCAGACATGTACTTACCTTTATAGTAATATTTTTATTATTATTAGCTAATACCCAATATTTTTATTGTTTCTATTCATTTTGTGACAACGCAAGATTATTATATAAATGTTTGGACACCTAAACTTTCAATACTCAAACGTTAACTTAATTATTAAACAATTATTTTCAGTTAATTAATTTTAAGACGAGTATGATCAGTATGATACCATAACAGGTGAATTTTGTTAATGTGTAATATAACATGTCACTCAACTAACTATAAATAATCCCTGCGTTTAAAAAAATGGACATGGGAACGTGTGTTGTTCAAGTTCAACCTACTGGAGGTTTTGTGAGTGAGAACTGAGAAGAAGGTAATGTCACTTGATCCCCTATTCCCCTCAACTTGTTTGAATATAATCCTCGCAATTTTCTTTTTTCTTTTTTGGGACATGAAAACAAATGGTTTAGCTAGCAAGAAGTTGCACGGCAGGAGATTATATATATATATAGTCTCCTTCAGTTGAGGAATTCCTCAAATAGTGTTATTTGAAAGATAGGGCGTTCAATCGTTGGATCTGTTTTAATGACTTTATGTGGCTGAGATTATTTTACATCTTTTAATCTGTTTTCTCCAAATAACGCAACACAACCATTAGAAATTATATCATGAATTCATCATTAGAACCCAAATCAAGAATTTAACAAAAATTAAAAACAATCCATTAGAACTTATACCAAGAATTTATCAATGGAATCCAAATTAAGAACTACCCATTAGAAACTATATCTAGAATTCATCATTATAACTGAAATAAAAAATTACCCATTAGATGTTTGATTATCTTGTTTCGTGTCTCTTGACTTTTCTTTTCTTTCAACAATAATAAGTCACACGAATTTTTACAAATCCATATTAAATCTGGAGATGTAATCTCAATTTAGATTAAAAAAACCCAATTCAAAAAACTCTCATACATCTCCAAATCAACGCCCACAACCTAGATTTTGTTAGGAAAAAAAAACTACATGGATACCTTGTAGAAATAGAAATCTTGCAAGTTGAGTTGAAAATTGTGAAAATGGTGAGTCATCTCTTCATCTCGAAAGGGTTGGTTTTCTCTTAGGCTTGCACGAGACTCTTTCTCTTTTTCCTTTTGTGTGCCTTAGATTTTCTCCAGCATTGAATGTGTTGGGTTATTTGCAGAAAACGGGTTAAAAGATGTAAAACAATCTCGGTGCATAAAGTCATTAAAACAGATCCAATGATTGAATACTTATCCCTCAAATAACACTATTTGAGGATCCCTCAACTGAAGGGATATATATATATATATATATATATATATATATATATATATATGTGTGTGTGTGTGTGTGTGTGTGTGTGTACGTACGTATTAAATGTGAGAGACGACCGTTCGAAAAAACAAATAATCAACGTCTTTAAATTTTTTATCACCCTCAAGACTTGATTGTTTGATTCTTTGATGTGAATCAGATTCAATCATATACTCCTCTAGTTGATTTGGAAAGTGCATGGGACAACATTAATAACAAGACTTTGAAATTGTTTGGCAATAGAGTATTCGTTCCACAAGTTATTCTCGGACAAGAATTAGAAAGTTTGTGTCTTGTGCATAAACATGACATTAATATACATGTTTGAAACTTAATTTAACTTAAAATTAAAATATTTAGGACTTGATCAGTTATATTAGTCATTTACTATTCTATTATTTTTTCGATGTAAAACTCTATATAATTTGTAAAATCCAAACAATTACTTAGGTACATATATATACGTAGTCATAACTTTAATTATACATAGAATAAATAGGCCATGAGAAAATAATTTGATGTGATTAGAAGTTTAAAAGGCTACTAAACCTCTCAACGTAAAGAATTAAAGAATAATCAATTAACTAGCTAGGCTTTAATCAAGAAAACAAACTTGTTCTTAATTCAACTATACACAAACCAATTGAATATGACTGCAAAAATGTTGGCTATACACACTTAGTAGTTCTCTGCTTTACTTAAATTTCCTCTACATCACTTTCACCTTATCTAATCGATCTAACCTGAAAATTAAGAAGTTGATATACAGTATTTATATTTGGCTAATTTCCACTAAACATGTTCGTTCATTCGAGCCGTCTTGTGAGGTGTATAATATATAGCCATGCAGTTGGCTTTCTATTAGTTAAAACATTCAAATCTCTGTCAAAGTCTTCTACAATTATAATTAATTAAAAATGGTCAACTGTACACATTTTGTATCAAATCCAAACATGTTAGATGAATATTTATTATAAAACCTCTATTTGAAAATTACAGCCTTTTTTTCGTTTAGCAATAATATTTGAATAAGACACACTTATACTTTTTTCTTTTATTCTTTTTTTTTTCCTGATAATTTCTATTCAATACTAAACTTCTAAGACATAAATTTTTATTAAAAAAAATCAAAATGGTTATGTTCAAATAAATCCTTAGGAAATATTAATGTTGAAAAGGAATTTTTTATTTTTTTTTAAAAAAAAAGGAAAAGCAAAAGAAAATTAACTCTCATTTCAATCGGATGTGTAGGATAATTATGCAAAAATTTCCTCGCGTTCCATTAATTGTTTTAAAGTGAGAGTCATCAACCCTTCGAACATTTAATTATAGATTCCAACATTTTCAGTTGTAACCTAATTGTTCTTCTACTTTTTTTTTTTGGTATGAAATTGAGAATTTTATTTGAATATTGTAATTGTTTTAAGTACTTACTACATATCTTTTGGTTATTTTTTTTAAAAGAAAACTGTGTTTAAGTGTGTATTTAATGCATAAATATTTTGGTGTGGGAAATTAAATAAGAATTCTTTTCCGTGGAAAGAAGTAGTAGTTTAATGTAATTTCAATTAATTAATAAAAATATGCACACGTATGCTGTCTGACGTCTGGGAATATTCCTCGTTACTAAAATTTTATTTAAAAAAATGGTGGTAGATTCAAGAAGTAATATGGACAAAGTTTAATTGCCTGGATTCATTTTACAGTTCTGAACCTGCAATAAATAATGAATTAGAGATATTCTTTTGGGTGCGAGTGGCCAGTGGGACTGGACAACTGTTTTTGTCTCTTCATCGAGGATACAAGAACATGACCGATACCATCATAACTTACCGGCCGGGAAAAAATTAAACACATGCATGCATGGCCATCGATCATATATATATATATATATATATATATATATTCCAACTTTGCGTTGCATTAACAAGTTTTTTCATAAAATAATTATTTGGAGGAGCGTTTCTTGTTGCTAGATAGGTTTGAGAAAACTAAATTTTATGAACAGATCATAATCTAACAATTAAGAAAGCTAGTTACTTATCTAGAAAAACTTGATTAACTAAATATATTTATTGTTAGCTTGTTTGTTAGGTCTTGTAGTTATGCCAGGTACAAATTTTGTACGTACTAAGAAACATAACTTTTTAAAAGAACTTAAAAAATATTCAAATTAAACCAACACATAAACATATACTTAATAGTGTAGTACTTAAAACAAAGGGTTAATTTAACGGTAATAGTTTCTATTCAAGTCGTTCGGCCGTAAGTTTGACAAATGACTAGTTCCAGCTCTTAAGAGCTCCGCTGTTGTGGAGCAATTTATTTTTATAATAATATTTTTTTTACACCAAAACAAACGGTTTTTGTAATGTTAGATATTTTTTTTTAATTCAAAGACAAAACTAACAATGCCTTTAAATCCCCTAAAAAAATTAATTGTTGTGGAATACTCTATAAAAATTAAAGATACAATCGATCATCTATTGTCAATTAAGGAGAATACTGCCGAAGCCATTTATTGGATGGGCCATCTCATTAATTAATCGACCAATTTGTAGGGACGTTCAGAACCTGTTGTGTAGATGACTAGTACTGTGACGCCCCCAAAATTAGGTATACATCACCCATCTTGGGCCATAGCATACATAGATGCAATTTAAAAATACAACTTATTAACATAAGCGCTACAGTATAATACGACATAAAGCGTGAGTTTAAATACAAATATCGTCTACTAGATATTATACAAACTCAAACAAAAAGTCCTCATTCTAATTATTATCACACTATTTCACGAGAATAGTGAGGACTACTAACGCTATCTTCGGGACCATCACTCGTTTCCCGACTAGAAATCAAATTTATATTCTCATTTCAAGAGAGAAACAGTGAAAGAAAAAGAAATTTGAGCTCAATAGCCAAGAAGAAATATTATGACTAAGATAATGCAAAATAAATTATCAATAGTCTTCAACAATGTTAAACCGATAAAATACAATAGACAACCGGTTTAAGCTGCGGAATATGCAATCCATTAAAAAGTCAAGTAGAAAATAAAATCTACTATCTTTTATGATTTTAAAAGGTTTTTCATCATGTTATAAATTTGAGACTCTGAACTTTAATAAATAATCCACATCATCGAATCACCCCCGCACTCACTGCCAGAGGATATTCTTTAGTATCACGATCACAATTATTCCCGCACTACGGCCAAGAATAGTTGTGTATTCATTAATGGTTCGTGATCATGCCAACCATCGCCCATCAATGCACACTACTACCATCGAGGACTTTTTACCACATCATTTGTAACATTACGATTCATGATTACACCGAATAATCCTCGGTCATAATCATACCAAAGTCCATCCACGCTTCTATGTGCCACGATGACTTTAAAAAATATAAAATGAGGATGATGACAATGATATAAGAATTGATAAAACAAGTTCAAGAATTATTTTATCCAGAATTTTAACGTCCAAACTGTCAACATGATGATACTTCAGCAGAGTAAAATTCAAGAATGATCGGAAGAATATTTCCATGAAAAAGAATCTTTGGATGAAACGCAAATATCAAGGATATTCTACTAATTTCATGGAGTATAGAAGTCAAAGTTTTAACCATTTGGGTATAATAAAGAATGGAATAACAAAAGAAATCACCACGCATGCGGTGCTTGCGATGCATGCGAGTTATTCCAATGTAATAATAATAATAACGGAACCAAAAGTCGGTGAAATTCACACAAGCGAGGATGTTCCAAGAATAATAAAGATGGAACGGATCCGGTGTAAAACACATGAGATAGGATATTCCGAGTAATGATAAAGGCGGAACCAGTCCGGTGTAAAACACATGACAGGATGTTCCAATGAATAATAATAAAAGCGGAACCAGTCCGGTGTAAAACACACGCATGCAGGATGTTCCAGCGAGAATAATAATAAAAAGGCGGAACCAGTAAAGGTGTAAAACACATGCATGAGGATGTTCCAATGAGAATAATAGAAGAATGTCACCAAGTATAGGGTAGATCAGCGTATACAAAGTTATTCCAATGTAATAATAAGCAATGGAATAACATAAGGATTTCACCAAGTATAGGGTATATCCGCGTGTCTGAGTTATGTATAGGTATGCCACTTTTACAAAGTTATTCCAATGTAATAATAGTGAATGGAATAATGAAGTTCTCTTCAAGAAGAAAGAATAACACCACTCAAGTAAAAAGAGGCGAATATAGAAGTAGTGAAGTAGTAATACTCTTCTTCTTTCTATAACTTTCTCTCTATAAGCTTTCTCTCTAATTTCTCTCTAGAGTTTGATGAATTCGTAAAAGAAAATAATGAAGGAATGAGCTTTATTTATAGGAAAATGGAATGCATAGTAATTAATCCATGAGCGGTCCAGATTGATTTACATTTTAATCGACGGTCCATATTTAAAGCAAAATCTTTTAAATAAAATATAATATATTCTATTTATATAAAAATATTTTACTATGCAAAACACTATGCAAAATACTACGCATAATAAAATATAATATATTTTATTTATAAAATAACTTTAATAAAGTATTCATTTTTATAAAAAGATGTTTACATTTTATTACGTTAATAATACTGAATAAAACAAAACGCGTCATTATCGCTATAATAATTCATATTATTAATCGAATGATAATGGAATCAAACTAAGTGACTTCTCACATAAGCATCGATAATCAATACCGTGTCTTTCTTATGCAACCACTGCGTATTCTTTGTATTTTTACTACCGAAAGTAGTTCAACAAGATCAACCAGTAAAACTTCCATAGTTATTTCAATAAAATATTTTTGTCTTTTTCTCAATCCGACAATAATTACATTGTGGGTCCACCAATGATTGAGTAGTTATACGAATATTCCTCGCTAGCCAAGAATATTCCCAACCAATCGAATATAATATAACCACTGTATACTTTGCAAAATTTATAAATATTACCCACAACTATAACATTATATCAAATTATTCCATAATATTCAAAAATAATATTTATAGAAAATTCATCTTTATTTATAAAAGCGGGGTCTTACAACCTCCCTTCTTATGAAATTTAAGCGCCTCGAAATTAGAGTACGTACGGTATGTCGAAGAGGTAAGGATACCTTGATTTCATTTTGATTCTAACTCCCAAGTCATTTCCTCAACATCGTGGTTCCTCCAAAAAACTTTGACTTGAGGTATAACCTTGGAGCGTAGAATATGTTCCTTCTTATCCAAAATTTGAACAGAACCTCTTCATACGTCAAATCTTCCGCTATTTAAATCCGGGTTCTAACTCAATAATATGGTTCGGGTCTTTCACATATTTACGTAATATGGATATGTGAAAAACGTTATGAACACGAGACATATTTCAAGAGAAAGCGAGTCTATAGGCCACGTTCCTACTCGATCGAGGATTAAAATGGACCAGATGAATCGAGGATTAAGTTTCCTCTCTTTCCAAATCTTGTAACTCCTTTCCATGGAGCAACTTTTAACAACACACGATCTCCTGTATTGAATTCCACGTCCTTTCGATGAAGATCAAGATAACTCTTTTGTCGATTTTGTGAGGTTTTTATACGTTGTCGGATCGTTTGAATCTTTTCCGTAGTCATACGTACTCAACCCGGTCCCAACAACGTTGCTTCACCCACCTCATCCCAAAGATATCGAGAAACGACACTTTCTTCCATACAACGCTCGAATGGAGCCATGCCAATACTTGCTTGATAAGCGTTGTTGTAGGAAAACTCCACCAATGGTAAAAACTTGTCCCAACTCCCTTGAAATCAAGAACACACAGTCTTAATAGATCTTTAAGAGTTTGAATAGTCCTCTCCATTGTCCGTCCGTCGAGGATGATATCGCCGAGCTAAATCGTAAGTCCGTGCTCCATAGTTTTTTGTAAACTAACCCAAAATCGTGAAGTGAATCTTGGGTCTCGATCGTAAACTATGGATACCCAAGCATACCATGCGATCTTACAATCTCGTTTATGTACATACTGAGCAAGACGTTCAAGTGTATAAGTTTCTCGTGTCGGTAAAAATGAGCAGACTTGGTCAATCTATCAATAATGACCCAAATCGCATCAATGCCTTGAGAAACCTTAGGAAGGCCGTGCTTGAAATCCATGGTAATGTGCTCCCACTTCCATTACGGAATTTCAAGTGGTTGCAATGGACCTTTGGTACTTGATGCTCGCTTTAACTCGTTGACAAGTTAGACACCTTGAGATAAACAAATACTATCTCCCTCTTCATATTGCTCCACCAAAATGTATAGCCGAATATCATGATACATTTGGTACTCCTGAGATGGATTGCAAATGGTGTGTTTGCGCTCCATCATGATATTATACTTTAAATCGTGGTCGTTAGAAACAAAGTCCGGAGTTGACTCAAGTATTCCTTCTTCATCGATTCTCGCTTGCTTGGCGTAGCACCCTCTTGCAGACTTTCTTTTCATACGCATCACCTCCAGTCCGTAGCTTGGAAGGACTTTAACTTTATCGATTAAAGTCGGTTCTACTCAGATATTTGCTATCATCACATGCATCCACAGAGTCTTTAACTCTATCTCCATCCTTTGCAAGTCACACAAATGGGCCTTTGTGTTGACAATAACGCACTTCAGACTTGCATACGATCTTCTACTCAATGCATCAGCTACCACGTTCGCTTTTCCAGGATGGTATTGGATGGTATGATCATAATCTTTCAACAGTTCAAGCCAACGTCGTTGTCGCATGTTGAGTTCCTTTTGAGTGAAGAAATATTTGAGGCTTTTATGATCCGTAAAGATCTCCACTTTCTCCCATACAAGTAATGCCTCCAAATTTTAAGTGTAAAGATAACATTTGCTAACTCCGGATCATGAGTAGGATAATTCCTCTCATATTCTTTGAGTTGTCATGAGGCATAGGCTATAACTTTTCCATGTTGCATAAGAACACATCCCAACCCTTTGCTCAAGCATCACTTTGTAGATGACAAATCCTCCGAGCCAAAATGGTATTGTCGAACAGTCTTTGAAATAAGTCTCTCTTGAGTTCTTGAAAACTCTTCTTCACATTCTTCGCTCCAACCGAACTTTGTATCTTTTCAAGTCATTTGAGTCGATGGAGTAGCGATTCGAGAAAATCCTTCCACGAATCTCCGATAATAACCAAATTTAAACCGAGAAAGCTACGATTGATTGGTCATCGATTTAAGTTGTTCCCGACTTTGAATAGCTTCAATCTTTTCAGGTCAACAGATATTCCATGACTTGATACCACGCGTGCCAAGGAATGCTACTTCTTCAAGCCGAACTCGCATTTCTTCAACTTGGCATAAAGCTTATATTCACGAAGCTTTGGAGTGTCGACCTCAAGTGTTGCTCATGATCTTCACGGCTTTTGGAATAAATAAGGATGTCATCAATAAAGAGCGACCACAAAGTGATCTAAATATTCCTTGAATACTCGGTTCATCATATCCATGAAGGCGGCGGAGCATTAGTCAATCCAAAGGACATGACTAGGAATTCATAATGCCCGCATCGAGTTCGGAAAAGCGTCTTTGGAATGTCGTGGTTCTAATCTTCAATTGGTGATATCCGGAACGAAGATCAATCTTTGAAAAGAATTTGGCTCCTTAATTGGTCAAACAGTCATCAATACGCGGTAATGGATACCTATTTTGATGGTGACATGATTCAACTCCCGATAATCAATACAAAGTCGCATATTCCCATCTTTCTTCTTCACGAATAGAGCAGAGAGCACCAAGGAGAAGTACTAGGATTTAATAAAGCCAATGTCTAACAATTCCTGCAGTTGGGTCTTTAACTCGAAGTTCAATAGAGCCATTCGATATGGGGCTTTGGAAATAGGTTTTGTACCAGAGTTCAAGGTCGATACAAAATTCAATTTCACGCCTGGGGTAGGCGGGAAGTTCTTGGGGAATACGTCGGAAATTTATTAACAATAGAAATATCGCTTTCAAAACCGGCGTATTTTTGTTTAAATCGTGACATGAGCTAAGAAAGCTTGACATCCATTTTTCAATAAGCGAATAGCTTTATGGCTTGAGATGACCGTGATTGATTTTAATGGTTTAGTCGTTTGAATTAAGCATAATAGGTTGATTAGGAATATGAAAGCTAACAACCTTATTTAAAACAATCAATTTTTGCATGATAAGTAGTTAACCAATCAATCCACAGAATCACGTCAAATGCAAGTATTTTTAATGAAATAAGATCGACGATGTAATGTGAAGGTACCGATTTGAACCAAACAAGACTTATAAACAAGTGGATGTAATGAAGGTTTCTCCCAACGGAGTTTCCACAGATAAGTCAAAGTCTAATTTCTCCTGAGTCAAATTTAATCGATGAGCGCAAGTAGGAGAAATAAAAGAATGGGTAGAACCCAGATCAAATAAAGTGTAGACTTCATTAGAGTTTATGATAAGCTTACCCGTGATGACCTCATTCGGGTTCCTTGCTCTCTGGGAGGTCACAACAAACGCTCTCCTCAGACTCATTGGTTTTGACTTTTTTCCGACTGACCTTTGGTGCCTCCATCCTAGTTGAATTTGTCTTGATGGCGACAAAATCGAGCTAAGTGACCTTCTCTTCCACAATTATAACATGCTTTGACTGACGTATACGATCGGACCGATGTGTCCTCTTCTCCGCATTTGAAGCATATGATAGGTGGTCTTTCTCCTTCCTTAACAACGGGTCTTTGGTCGACGTCTTTCCATCATTGTTGAATCTCCGTTTCTTGAAATGTCCATTCTTATTGTTTTGCCCCGATTACCACCGAAGTGGTTACCATATCCGCCCGTTGATTCCTCCACGCTTGTTGTCACCGCTCGATGACTACTCTCACCGGTATTATAACTTTCTTACCGCTTCTCTTTTAGTTACGTTTGACTCGTTATCGCTACTCCACTAATCGAGAGCCCTATTTACAACATCCGAATACAAACACGGTTTATGAGAAATAAGATGTTGACGTATCTCCAAACTTCAAACCTCTTAAAAACATTCGCGCCATTCTCTTCATTATCCACCAAAGGGGATTTGAACCGTGATAACTCCGCAAATTTTGCCTCGTATTGCGACACGGTCATATTGTTTTGTTCCAACTTGATAAACTCCACCTCCTTCGTATGGCGAATACTTTCGGGAAAGTATTTGTCGTTGAACGACTCTGGAACTTCTCCCAAGATATCTTGATCAAACGAGGTTGAGTACGCTTTTACCGATTCCCACGAAAGAATCCTCTCCGCGCAACATAAAGGCAAGAAAGGAACCTTTTGCTCCTCGGAGCATCCCAAGACATCAAATATCTTGGTAATCTGCTTTATCCATGCTTCCGCGAAGTGGTTTTGCTCTCCCTTAAACTCCGGTGGTCCCAGCTCCTTGAATTGTTTAGCGGTGACCGCTCGAGAGTTTTCCGTGTTTCCACCCACGTTTTGGACAGAGTCGCTCTCGCTTTCTTTTGTTGCATAAATTGCATAAAGCCTCGAACATTTGATCATTCATCATTTGGTCGGTGTTGTTGTTTGCATGAGGATTATGCGCCTTCTCGATGCACATTATCTCGATTATTGATATGTGGTGAATCAACGATCGCGTGTCTATCATTGCTATTCTTAACATTCTCGGATGTCATTTTCAGAATCGCCACAAAACAAAAGATTAATTGACATTTAACAATTATCTTTATATTCGACCAAGACCAATAAAATAGCACAAAAACTTAGGTAGGTCATACTAGCGAAGGTATTCCCTCTCTCCCCTCCTAGTACTTTTCTCACATCTTAGCCTGGGATCATATCCCTTAGCTACGATACCAACCGTGACGCCCCCAAAATGGGTATACATCACCCATCTTGGGTCGCCACATACATGGTATGTAATTTAAAATACAACTTATTAACATAAGCGCCGTGGTGCAATACTGACATAAAGCGTGAGTTTAAATACAAATATAAATCTACTAGATATTATACAAACTCAAACAAAAAGTCCTCATTATAATTATTATCACACTATTTCACGTAATAGTGAGGACTACTAATGCTATCTTCGGGACCATCACTCGCTTCCCGACTCGTCCCGGCCTATATTCTCATTTCTCAAGAGAACGGTGAAAGAAAGGGTGAGCTCAACTAGCCTAAAGAAGAAATATTATGACTAAGATAATGCAAAATAAATTATCAATAGTCTTCAACAATGTTAAACCGATAAAATACAATGATACAACCGGTTTAATCTGCAATGAATATCGCAATCCATTAAAAGAGTCAAGTAGAAAATAAAATCTACTATCTTTTATGATTTTAAAAGGTTTTTCATCATCGTTATAAATTGAGACTCACTTTAATAAATAATCCACATCATCGAATCCCCCGCACTACTGGCCAAGGATATTCTTTAAGTATCACGATCACAATTATTCCCGCACTACGCCAAGAATAGTTGTGTATTCATTAATGGTCATGATCATGCCAACCATCGGCCCATCAATGCACTACTACCATCGAGGACTTTTACCACATCATTTGTAACATTACGGCCATGATTACAATCGAATAATCCTCAGTCATAATCATACCAAGTCCATCCATGCTCTCTGTGCCAGATGACTTTAAAAAAATATAAAATGAGGATGATGACAATGATATAAGAATTCAATAAAACAAGTTCAAGAATTATTTTATCCAGAATTTTTAACGTCAGCTATCGTCAACATGATACTTCTTTGTAGAGTAAAATTCAAGAATGATCGGAAGAATATTTCCATGAAAAGATATGGATGAAACGCAAATATCAAGGATATTCTACTAATTTCATGGAGTATAGAAGTCAAAGTTTTAACTAATTTGGGTATAATAAAGAATGGAATAACAAAAGAAATCACCATGCATGCAGATGCCAGATGTATAAAAGTTATTCCAACAGAATAATAATAACGAAACCGGTCGGTGAAATTCACACCCAATGAGGATGTTCCAACGTAATAATAAAGATGGAACAGATCGGTGTAAAACACATGATAGGATATTCCAGCAGAATGATAAAGAGCGGAAACCAGTCGGTGTAAAACACATGATGCAGGATGTTCCAATGTAATAATAATAAAAGCGGAACCAGTTAAAATTGTAAAACACATGCATGGATGTTCCAATGAATAATAATAAAGACGGAACCAGTCCGATTGTAAAACACACATGAGATGTGATGTTCCAATGTAATAATAGAAGAATGTCACCAAGTATAGGGTAGATCACAGATACAAAAGTTATTCCAATGTAATAATAAGCGAATGGAATAACATAAGGATTTCACCAAGTATAGGGTATACTGCGTATAAAGTGTTATGTATAGGTACGCCACTTTTACAAAAGTTATTCCAATGTAAGAATAATAGTGAATGGAATAATGAAGTTCTCTTCAAGAAGAAAGAATAACACCCCTCACCGTAAAAGAACCGAATATAGAAGTAGTGAAGTAAAGTAATACTCTTTCTTCTTTCTATAACTTTCTCTATATAACCTCTCTATAATTCTCTCTCAGAGTTTCAATGAATTCGTAAGAAAATAATGAAGGAATGAGCTTCTATTTATAGGAAAATGGAATGCATAAGAATTAATCCATGAACTCATTCAGATTGATTTACTTTAATCTGACCGGTCCATATTTAAAGCAAAATCTTTTAAATAAAATATAATATATTCTATTTATATAAAAATATTTTACTACGCAACAAACACTATACGAAAATACTTATGATAATAAAATATAATATATTTTATTTATAAAATAACTTTAATAAAGATTCATTTTATATAAAAAGATGTTTTACATTTTATTACGTTAATAATACTGAATAAAACAAAAACGTCATTATCATTATAATAATTCATATTATTAATCGACAATAATGGAATCAAACTAAGTGACTTCTCACATAAAGATCAATAATCAATACAGGTGTCTACTTACGCAACCACACGACATCGCATTTTTTTTACTACCGAAGTAGTTCAACAAAGATCAACGGTAAAACTTCCGCCGTTATTTCAATAAAATATTTTTGTCTTTTTCTCAATCCGACAATAATTCTGTTGTGGGGTCCACCAATGATTGAGTCGTTGTACGAATATTCCCTGCTAAACCGAATATTCCACGACCAATCGAATATAATATAACCACTTGTATACTTTGCAAAATTTATAAATATTACCCACAACTATAACATTATATCAAATTATTCCATAATATTCAAAAATAATATTTATAGAAAATTCATCTTTATTTATAAAAACTGGGGTCTTACAAGTACTTCTTCCGTTCTTAATTATTTAACATTTTAGAGGTGAATATAAGAATTAAAATAATAATTGAAAAACATTAAATATAGTATTTAATTGTCTATAATACTCTTAAATCTTTTGTTAGGATAATGAGAGTTTTGTTAGGATAAAGAGAGAAATAGTTTAAAGTATCAAAAAAATAGAAAGAGTAATGATGGGTAATTTTAGAAAAATTGTCATTAATTCTCCTAGATTTGAATAAACGTCAAATAATTAGGAACAAATGAAAAACTCTAAACGTCAAATAATTAGGGATGGAGGGAGTATTAAATAGGACTTCTTGAAATTATGTTAGGAGTATTTGATAAAATCGAATGAAATAGTTCTAAATGAGCTGAATAAAGTAGAATTCTGAATACTGAATGAAAAAAGTGTTTGATAATTGATATGTCTGAAACACCTGAATAATATTATTATTTTTCCCCTCTGAAAAAATTTAAAAATATTGTAAATTTATGTAATATTACTTAATATAATATAATAGTTAATATTCTAAAAAAAATCATTCAGTAGTCATTCAGTCAAAAAATGGGACTTAGTCATTCAACTTAAATCGTCTGAATGGCTGACTGATTAAGTCATTCAGATAATTTTTTTCGAAATAAATGCACTGAATAATTAAATCGGTTAATCATTAAATGCTAATTAAATAATCCCAAGTCTAATTAACAAGTTTTCGTCAAGAGTCAGTTGGACCACTTTTACACAGTATAACTGAGCTAGATAATTTTATTGAATCATAATTAAAAAAGTTAATGTAATTATAAGTTTTAATGGGATTAATTACAAGTGTCTCATATTTGTACAACTAGAGTTTTATATAGTTTTGTACTTTCAGTTACAATTTAAATAAAAGAGTTGATATCAAATAAATAATTATTAGTACACTTGTTGAAAATCTTCATATTTATTATTTACAAGATATTTCCTCACGCTTTAGAGTTTCAAGTTTATAATTTAATTTATTCCATGATTTTTATTTATGTTGAGAGAAAACAATTAGAGATAAGAAGTGATAAAATTCTAGAGAGAAGATTTATAAAATTCTAGAGAGAGAAACTAAAAAATAAATCTTTGTTATAGAGAATATGAGGAATTCATATATACATTAATCTATATTTATGTTTAAGTTTGATATATGAGCTGGTCCATATCTATTTATGGTCGTCCAATTATAATTTCTTAAATTTTCAACTCATTTAAAGTTAACCAATATATACTCAAACTCATATTTCCAAACCCGCTTATACCCGTTCATTTGTCAGATCTAATTATAATAATATTTTGATTTAAAAATATTTGAATATTAGTTAATAAAATAAAATTAAGAGGTTTAAAAAATATTTTAATAATAGTTAAATTCTAATTCCATACTTTTTTGATAAAAAACTTAATTTTGTCTCATTATATATGTATGTATATAGATATAAAGATATGAAGATATGTAGTTAGTTGGTTTCTCAATGCATTGCTATAAAAAAAAAAAAAAAAAAAATAAAAAATTATTAGCAATGAATACATCAAAGCCATGGGCCATGAATATAAAAAGGAGTGATGTTAACAATAACAATGACCCTCACCAAGTAGACAGAAAAGGAAGGGTCATCTTCTTCATAAGACATCACATATATAATGTGACAATTCTTATGCAATCTGTATATTCTCCTCCTCCTTTTTCCTTGTATATTTATAGCACAGTTGCAATCATCATAAAGACCCCTATATTTATTTCTTCTCTCCTCCCCCCCCCCCCTCCTACTCACCCCACCCTACCCTACCCGACCCTTGCATTTAAATTTCATGATGTGTTCTTCCATGTGGCTAGCACATTAAATTTCCATTACCTTAAAGTAATACTCTCTTGATTTTTTAATGTAAGTCGTTTTATAGTTGTACAAAGTATTAAAGAAATTATTGTAAAATATTAAACATAATTTTAATTATCTATATTGCCTTTATATTAAAAAAAGAGTGTTATTTATTAGACAGAGAATAGTGAGAGAACCAAAGTTATATTTAGTACTTGAGTTAATATTGAAAACTAAATAATTAACGCTTACTTGAAATTCTCAAATGACTTGTATAGATAAAAATATTTTTTCTAAAATAAATTATATTAAAAAACGGAGGGAGTATAATTTTATAAAATGCTTTTTTGTAGTGATAAAGAAATGGCTCAAATGATTGAGGAATTTTATACACCTCTCACATTTTAATAAGTCTACTATCACATAAAACCATTATATATCTTTATTATACATCTTCACACATATATCAGATGATCCACGCGCCAGAAAGCGAAGTCGTCGTATAAGTCATACCAATATATGTGAGTGTATATAAACAATATGAGCGATTTCATGTGATAGTATCATTACTCCTCACATTTTGCTTGCATTTATATGTCGGTATATGTGAAGTTCTTTATTTATAATGTGAGACCACCCAGTTTTAGATAAATGACCTCACATGAATTATGTATAAGAGTTGAAATAAAATCCTGATATATATTTTCGATAATTTAATATTAGAGATATATTTTTTTTATAGTCTGTTTTAAAAGTAAAGATGCATTTTTAATTTAACTATAAAATGTTATTAAGTTCTTAACATGTCATTATTATTTTTTAACTGATTAAATACTATTGTGCCATCACTACACATTTTTAGCAAATATTAGGAATAAGTTTGTAAAAATAATATTTTATTTAAAAGTCGTCATTTAATAAATATATTTTTAATTTTAAAACAGATGGAGTATATTTTTAACATAAATCCTAGAACTAAAATGTCAAAAAAGAAATTAAAAAACTTTGATTATGCAAGTTTGTGTTATAAATGTATAAAATTTTCTTTTCTTTTCTTTTTCTTTTTGAGGTTGGGTTGGGTTGGGTTGGGTTGGGGGGGGAGGTTTGTAGATATTATTCTAGGTTTGGCAAGGGATAAGAATATTCTCACATTATCCCAGTTAAGTATTGTTCTCGGTTGGTCTTTTAATATATGTCATTTTAGAGTTGTGCATAAATATTAAATAAATAATTATATAATATTAAATATAATATTAATTACTTATATTGTCCGTGTATTAAAAAAGAGTGTTTTTAATAGGCGCGGAAAATAATAAGAGAATAAAATTTATATTTAATATTTAGGATAATATTAAAAACTACACAATTAACGCTTTCAATTAAAATTCTCAAATGACAAATATTAAAAGATAAAAATATATTTTTAAAATGACATTTAAAAGGGGACGAGAAAATAAGAGACAAGAATTAAGAGTCCATTTAATTTGTGAATTAATTAATTTAAAATTTATAAAGATACAGATATTTAATGCAGCTCCTATTGAAAAACTTTCAAAAGTTAGTGAATCTATTACGTACACACTTGATATCTAATCTAGCTCCTAATTTCCTTCCTTACTAAATTCCAATTTCCTAGAGACAAAGAAAGAGAGTTATAAAGGATGTTGTATGATTTCTTTATATCTTGATTTTCGTTCAACTATAAATCTTATTCTGTTGTGAATTGGTGTGGGACGATGATGATGTTGGTGAGATCTGATCTGTGACGGTGACTTGGAAGTTTTTGATCGGAAACTATGGATGTTCCGATCGAGTTCCGATGAAATGTAGGTTAATCAACAACCATTTTTGAAAGTATGTATGATTTCTTTTTTTCACATTTGCTCTATGTTTTCATACTACTATCACTTGTATATTAATAATTTTCTTTTACTTCTAAAATATTGGGCAAAAATAAAATAAAAATTAATAGTAAGATTTACCAATCATTTAAACTACTACCTTCAAGGATAGAAGTAAATACCAATTGTTGTTCTATATTAATCTTCTCACTAAACATTCCTGCATATCTTTTCTTTCTAATGAGGAGGGTTCAGAGAATGTTGAAACTCAAGCCTGTTAAAACTCGACCCATTCGGCTTGAAAATTGGGCTGGTGAAGACTATTCTAACCTGATCAAGCCCAGCCCTAATGATTTGCTGAAACCTTATAATATATTTTTAACTACACACATAGTGTGTGTTAGAAACACTAGTATAAATCAAGATAAAGCAGAAAAATTTTATTTAAATTTTATATAGGTTACAAAAGAAAGTTCATTTTTGTATAATGAATATGTCACGTAAATTACAAGCTAGCTCAAAGACTCCATGAAAAGAAGATTTTGTAGCAATGCAATTGAATAAATTTGTCCACTTGCATGAACTTGAAAGACATAGTCAAAAGGGAAAGCCTTAATAGAATTGCAGCATTGCCATTCAATGTAAAATTTGTAGACCAGTGTATGTAGGTCATCGAAGCCCATGCATAACAAGATGTAGCAAGTAGCAACCATTAATTGTGGTCCAAACTGATTTTTCAATTGACAAATATAATAATATCTTCCCCGTACCCCTCTTAACCCTATTTGCCTGCAATTTGATTAGAAAATCCGTGAAACATATATATGATGGGATATATGTTGGGCTCCCTCCCTCCTACCTATGTTGATGTTCTTCTCATGCCACAAACAAAGCAAAGCAAGATAACTTTTCAGTTGTCAATAGAAATCAAGATTACATAATCTCTCTCTCTCCATCTTTTCTCTTTCCTATATATTTTTATGCTTAAAAATCACAATCAAAGAAGTTAGAATGCAGCTGTCAATAGTCCAAATACAAGTATTAGTTCAATAAAGATCACTACTAAGAATTGGTTAACGTTTGTCTCTACCCTTATGGTACGTTTGGAGTCTGGAAATGGAATGAAAAAAATTGTATTTAGTTGCAATTGGAATAGATTGAATCATTTTCATTCTTTCTAAATTTATGAATTTTATTCCTTAGAGGATGGAGAGTATAGAATAACTCATTCCAACTAGAATAAAAATAAAAACTAGATTTAACATTTGTATATACTGGTCATATTATTACACACAACACAACAACTTAATTAGTACTCCAATCCAATATATTAGTATACTGGTCATATTATTACACACAACACAACAACTTAATTAGTACCAGATTTGAGACAGCATAAAAAGGGATAGAAGAAAGGCAAAAGACAGGAGCCATATTATATTATATATATAATTTTTGGAGTATTTAGTGTACACAACTGCAAGGTAAACAAGCATTGATGGCTATTCTTCACATGCCCATCCGACCAGCCATCCATCTCTTTCCCATGTGCACCTCCACATAAACATCCAAAACAATCCTTCATTATTCCCCTTTCATTCCAGCAAACTCTATGAATAATAACAACATTTCCATTAATGAATACTATATATATTATAAAAAAAAAATCATTTATTGGAATCTCTATTTCTATAAACAAACTGTAATACTAAATTATATTGATGGGTGTTAATGTCAAGATCCTCTGTCACGTCCCAATCACGTAAGACGCGTCCCGATCCTCAAGAGACAAGATGCAACGATAAACACCACAAGTTTGAATTTTTTACTGCTCAGGGGGGGATAGCAAAGCGTGAGAGTCAGTATACGTGTTCACAAGGTTAACAATGGAGGATGTAATGTCTAGTGTATTGAGAGAAAAAGAATAAATCTCTGTTATGTGTATGTGATTATTATTTTTAATGGGTATGAGAACGTACCTCTTTGTGAAGACTTCCTTGCTAGGTTATACTCTCTTGGCACACCCACTCTCGCGTCTCGACACAACCCCTCGATCCGATGGGTCCTCATTAATCGCATGTAGTCTATCTACTACTTTTGGTCATCGTTTTACCATTTACTGGGGTTATGATCCCATCCACATTAAATGCATGGCAAGGTGTGCTCTAGTCAACCGTCATCTTTTTCATCATTACAAGTCAAAGTAATAGATATTAAAATATCGATGGGTTAGTCCAAAGAACCCAATCTTGCCCATGAAGTTAAATAGCCCAATGACTTTTTCAAGGTTCAATAATAGAGGCCCAATAGACTAATTAAATGAGTAAGCCCAATCTATTTCTACCAGTGGAAGGAAATATCATAACCCAACATCGCCCCTCAGTTTTTGTTGAACGGAATGTTTAATAGAAAACTATAAATGGTCCATGATATTTTACTAAAAGCCCATAGTGAGAAGTAATCGAAATGTACCCGGTTACTGTTCATGAGATGAAATGAGAGGAGAACAGAGGCCCAAATCAGAAAGGCCTTGCCCGATAAATATCTGGACCTGGAACCGGACGCTTCTCATTCAAATTCCAAATCATTATTAACACTTAATGTCTTTGGCCTTCAGACAATCGTAAATCACAAGATAAAAGATAACTTTACCAAATTTGACAGTTCTACCTGCCCATTTGAAATTCGAGCGCCTTTTGAGTTTTCTTCCCCTCTGAACTATCTGTCCCCCTCTGCGAACTGTCAAAAATGGCTTCCCAAGATTCTGAACAAAGTTCAACCCTCCTAGTAACACCAATCAGCACCGTTCCTCCAAATCCTAACCCCCACGAAGAAACCTCGACCTTGAATCCCAAAGGAACGAAAACCGACAAGAATCCTCCTCCAAAAATCTCCAAAACCCCCTCTGAATATTACAGAATATTTAACGCTTCTCAGACGCCAACACTCCTCTATAGTCATCAAGTCGAAGTTAAGGAGGATTCGATCTTGCACCACATTAGGATACTCACGCTGGCTAGGGCTCCTGTGTCCGGTGAGAAAATGTACCAAACCGGCCAGAAGGTGGATACCCCCCTCGT
Source organism: Panax quinquefolius (assembly GCA_020205615.1). NCBI lineage: Eukaryota > Viridiplantae > Streptophyta > Magnoliopsida > Apiales > Araliaceae > Panax > Panax quinquefolius. The sequence continues at coordinate 13,926,241 of CM035163.1, forward strand.
GACCCTCGCTTGAGAAGGGGGTCCGTTTCCTTCTACACGTCTTCATAGTGACTATACTGGGGTTCCTGGGCGTGGGGTTTGCCCAATTGGTACCAAATTCTTATATTCACATCCTGGCCTTTGTTGCTTTCTGTCATGAGTTGGGCGTTGAGCCTTCCCTCGACTTCTTCTTCACCGTGTACAAGATCGTCCAGTCCAGAGAGAAGGGGTTCAAGGCCCTCAGCAAACACTCTCCGAAGTCGGGAGAAAAATTCGAGAGACGTTCGTTGGTGAACACTCCTTCGAGCAATAGGGGATGGCACGAGAAGTGGTTCTTCGTCAAAGGTCCTGAAATCACTTCTTTACCGAATTGGGCCACTGACGAGAAGATCTCACGATTTTGGAGATATTTATGAAGAATGGGAAGTTGAGATGATGGAGCTATTTGATAATTTTCCTAAGGAGGAGTGGAAGTACGGACTTCTTTTCAAGCGTGTATGGTTATATGACCATAAATGTAAGTATCACTATTTTATATATGAATATTTGAAAATGTTCTTATGATATGGAATTTAACATAGATCTGCTTGCTTTCGTGCAAGATCTTTCGATCGCATCGAGCTCCTTAGAAATAAAGGAATTTGAAGATTTTTTGTCTGGGAAGTCTTCTAAGTCGCTGAGAGTCCGCCAACGTAAGCTATCCCCAAGTCGAGCCAACCCCGAAAAGTATACACCGATGAATTCAATGTAAGAGCCGAGCTAATGAGACTCTCAGATCGGAAGAGACCCTCCGTCTCTCATAAGAAGAGAGGGTTAGAAAAAACATGATCAACACCTATCTCATTTCTTCCAAGCCATCCTGTAAACCGAGCCGATCACCCAACCAATCCCGACGAGAGGTTTGCTCGATCGTCCCGATCAAGAAATATCCTCCGAACCAAGAAATTAAAACCAAAAAACCCCCGACCGGCCAAGAACTCTGGGGTGCCCCCGATCTCGTTCATCCCACCCCCTTCGTGCCGCCAGAGAAATACAAATTGTCAAGAAGGTGAGCAGGATTTAAATTGTTCTAAATTTGTCTGTGAAGAGGAAGCGACACCGACAACCACCCAAGTTTCGCCTCGCCCCATCTCCCCGAGAACCCATTCCAAATAAATCTCCTTCTCTCAAATCAGAGATACGCGACCCCACTCCTCCCGAATACCAAATTTCTTCTCCCGAAAAAGATCGAGACCTCCCCTAACTACCTTGGCCCTTCGTGTCGTGGTTATCATGTCGAGGCTATGGGGTCCCCGACTCTGTGGCCTAGATTCAATGCAAATTTCCCATTTGATCTTTTCGGAGCTTTCGTCCGGAACGCTGATGATCACCGGTTTAATGACCATACGGATGGAAATCTGCTTGACGAGGGGATGAGCTATCTAGCTAAGGTAAATAATAGCCTTTATTTTCTATTTCTTTGTCCATGTTTAGATATCCGAACACCGATTTGAACGTATTTGGTGAACATACGCAGTTAATCGTCGTTTTCTTGGACGTTTGCGTCCGAGGCACATAAATGGGGAGGCCGAGGAGGATTTCATGAGACAGGAGATAAATATGCTGAAATCGACCCTGGCTCGAGAAAGGGCCGATCGCGAAGACGCTCTTCATACCATCGATTTACCTTCAAAGAGACTTAGATCGAGCTAGATGGACTTCAAGTCGCCTCGACGACGAGCTATGGGGCCTGAGGATGGGTTGGTCGCGTCAAGCCAATCAACAAGTTTTAATCGATATGAACGCCTACTGGTTGAGGAAAAACTCGCTCTCAAGGCCAAAGATGAGGAGTTCACTTCAGACCAACCGAGGCTTGGCGATTCAACTCAAGCGGCTTCAAAGAAGGCCCGTGACGAGGAGTCAAGACATAAGGCCAAGCGCCACAAACTTCGTCATAAAATAAAAGAGCTTGAGGGATTCGGGTCCTCTTTCGATCAAGAGTCATGAAAGCGATTCAAACGGACTATGTGGATTCGGATGAGCTTAATGCCGAAATCATAAAGGTCTATTCAGAGGGGTATGAAGACTGCCGAGAGCGAGGTAAAGAAAAGTTATCTGCTGCTCAATTGGATCCGGATCTTCTTAACTCCGAAGACGAAGGTGGTGCCTGAATGTCCTTCCTGCTTTATTCTAACTATGTAAAAATTAACTGTTTATGTCTTTGGGATTGTTTGAAACTTTTTATATGGATTTTGACAACGTTTCTGTGTTTGTGTAATTAGTTAATGTTTATGGATGAATCGAATGAATGAATGTTTTATTTTATTGATGAATCTTCAACTTTCTTGATTATGACTTGCTTTTTGGTTAATTTTTGTCAATAATTTAGTATCAATGAACCGAACTCAAATAGTGAATCATCTAAGGCATATAATGCTTAATTTATGAAATGGAGTGAATCAATTTAATGGATAGAATTTAATGAATCGAATTGAATGAATCGAACTCAACACTTGAACAAAATAAAGTAATGTATACTTATCGCTTCCAAAGTGTGAGATCTGGCCATATGTCAAATGAATTCTACCGATCCTCTTTGCACCATCAAAATCTTTCTTACCACCTGGGTAGAACAAGTATATAAGGACCAAGATATAAGGATCAAGATATAAGGATCAATTGTGACCATTGACTTACCACCCTCGTAAAATCAATATAGAACATAGGATTTGTCTACCACGTTGGGCAACAAATAAGTGGGTCGCCATCGAATGGCCAAATGTAGTCCTACCATACCTCCTTACACCATTGTGACCTTAGAGGACAGACCCGGGATCAATAGTGACCATCGACTTACCACCCTTGGTAAAATCAATATAGAATATAGGATTTGTCTACCACACGGGGTAACAAATAAGTGGGCCGCCATCGAATGGCCAAATGAGTCCTACCATACCTCTTTACACCATTGTGACCTTAGGACAAATAGACCAGGATCATAGATAGTGAAAAGTGACTTTTTATTGATAATGAACAATCATGTATGCACTTCCTAAGAAATTGACTTAATCTCTATTGAAAATATTTTCAAGCAAGCGCTGCGCATGCCAAGTGTTCTCGATCTCGGAACCATCTAATGCCATTTAACCGATAAGTGCCGGCTTTGATACTTGATCACCTCATACGGCCCTTCCCGCCTTCTAAGATTAACTTTCCGTGTTTTGAGGCGTAGATGCTTTGGCTTCTAAGGATCTAAGTCTCCTACTGAATCTGCAAGTTTGACCCCTTTGTTGTAATGCTTGGCTACTCTTCGTTGATAAGTTACCAATTTGAGCAAAGCTACCTCTCGACTTCTTCTAGCAGATCCAAAGTTAGCTTTCGGTCCTTCGTCATTGTAGATCTCTTTCGAATCGATCGACCAAGACTTGAGATCCGATTTCGATCGGGACTAAGGCATCGCATACCATAGCCAATCGAAAGGGTGAATCCTCCTGGTTGTCCCTCGGTGTAGTTCGGTAAGCCCACAAAGACGCCGAAAGCGCTTCTCTTCCGCCATCTTCCTTTAGCTTCATCCATCAAGGCTTGATTCCGATTTCAAGCAGTCATTCCGTTGGTCACCTCAACTTTCCCATTCGATCGATCGTGGGTGAGCCACCGAAGTCTTTTTATGTCAATCCTCACTCTTTTAAAAATCCTTCAATTTTGATCCCACGAATCAAGGCGTCCGTTGTCCGATATCAACACTCTAGAATCCCAAGGCGAAACACTACGGACTCTTTTTATGAACTTCAAGCACTCTTGTTCGTTATTAACCAAAGTGGTTTCGCCTCCACCCACTTAGTCATGTAATCAATAGCAACTATGACAAAACTAACCTGACCTTTAGCTTTAGGCAACGGACCCAATATATCCACCCCCAAGACAGCGAAGGGTAGAGGAGATAAAATTGAATATAGCTCTTCTGGTGGCTGATGTGGGATCGGACTATTGAGCTGGCATTTTTCACATCTCTTGATATACTCTGTAGCTTCTTTGAAAATCAGAGGCCAATAGTATCCCTCGTCAAGTACTTTATAAGCCAAAGACTGGCGTACCATATGATCACCGCAAATACCCTCGTGAACCCTCCCCCAAGAGCATACTCTACTTTGGATGGAACCAGACATTTCACCAATGGTGAGGAAAATGCCAATCGATAAAGATCCCCATCAATAAGAACAAAATCGCACTCTTGTACTTGATCTTTTTTTGCCAACATCCGATCCAAGGAAGGACGCCATCCGCCAAATACTCGATGTAGGAGTCATCCAAAGAAGCTAGATCGCCGATACACATCACCGCTTCGTCACGAACACTCTACCGCCGTAAAACTTCCAAATAAACCGATCCGTTGAAAACATCTCGCATCCGTAGTGGCCGGCTTCGATAAAGCAGCATCTAAGAATGGAATTGTCGTTACGCCTATGCCCCAAACTCATACGAATTAAATATCAAGTCGGTCTTTTTAATTTCGCCAGATACTTGATCATCCGGGTCCCACGAGCTTCATAATCTCTCGACATAATTGCTTAACAACCAACCGAGAATCACTATAAATGATCACTTTCGACTTCTACACTCTTGCCAATCGGACACCGCTAACACCGCTTCATACTCGGCCCGTTGTTCGTCGCTTTAAACCCGAATCGATGGCTCATTGAACTTTGAATCCTCCGGACTCGTCAAAATAATTTTCGCCCCACTAGCCACCATCAGAGGATCCATCTCATACATATACTGACGCCCAAACATTTCGACTCTCGTCAAGAATCGCAGAATCGCCGATCAAACGATTCAACCTCCGCAACTCATCATCCGCTTCTTTGAACGAATATTCCACCATAAAATCGCCAAGGCTTGACCCTCGATAGCGGTTCGGGGATGGTATTCAATGAAAATTGGGACAACTCCATAGTCCACGCCGCTAGTCCGCTCAAACTTCGGCTTGCCCATCACCTTCTTCAATGGTCGATCCGTAGCGATCAGAGCCGACCTTGAAAATATTGCCAAGCTTTCTACTAGTAATTATTAAAGCAAAGGCAAATTTCTCAATATTCGCACTGGTTTCAAAGATCTCGTAGGACGTGATCGACATAATAGACCGGATGTCGCTTCCCACCGATCTCCGAACCAACACCGCTCCAACCGCCAAACGAACTTGCCGCAAGGTATAAATATAAGGTCTCTGTCAAGTGAGCTTCACCAATAAAGGAGCAGTAAGATGATATATGTCTTTACGCTTGGAAGGCGTCTTCACACTCAAGTCCACTCGAACGTCTTCGCATTCTTCTACCCCTTCAATGTGTCAAAGAAAGGAAGGCATCTCTCCGCAGATTGGCGATTTAACCTCCTTAAGTCATTAATCCTACCAACGACGTTGGACGCCTTTGAACGATCGAGGAGTCTTCATATCAAGAATGGCTCGGATCTTTTCCGGGTTGGCCTCGATGCCCTCCGACCGACCAGATAACCCGTAAACTTTTCTCGCACTAAGGCCGAAAGTACATTTGGCCGGATTGAGTCTCATTGACGATAATGGATGGTCGAAAGCATTCCTCCAGATCGTCCAAATGCTTCGAATCAGATACTCTTCACGATCATGTCATCTACACATAAACCTCCATGTTCTCCCCAAATGCCGTCAAGATGAAGTTCATCATTCTCCGGTAGGTGGCTCCAAAGATTTATGAGGCCAAAAGTCATCTTTTTATAAAGCGCACATCGAACGCTGTGTAATAAATATTTGTCTTTGGAATGTCTCTTCGCACATGGATATTTGATGATAACTCGAAAAAGCATCCATAAAGCTAAGTAATGCATACCTCAAGTGGCATCGATGAGTCGATCGATATGGGCAGAGGATAAAATCTTCTGACAAGCTTTATTGAGATCGGTGTAGTCGATGCAAACCCGCCATTTTTCCATTCTCGCTTCGCACCAACACCACATTCGCTATCCACTCGGGTAATCAATTTCATAGATGAAGTCGCCAGCCTTAGCAGCCTTTGCAATCTCTTCATCAATGATCTTCGTCGTTTCGCGCAAAGATCCGCCTTTTTTTCGATTTAACCGGCTTCTTCAAGGATCCACCTCCAATCTATATGCTCGCCTACCTTTTTGGCTTAACTCCTTGCACGTCCCGTGGTTCCCATGCAAAAATATCCGTGCAAGCAACAGTAAGAGTTCCATAAGGTTTGTTCGAAGAGGTTTCGCAGACCCAACCAATCCTCACCGCCTTGTCCGATTTTTTCGATGACCAACTCAATCTCCTCCGTCCCCCCCGCAGGGATTACCAACTGCCCGAGTCGCTTCTCAATGAAGGGTTCGATCTCAATTGCCATTGTCTTTTTTTCGTTTCTTCAACCCCATTCCGGACGAAATAACAAAGATTCGATAACATCGCTTTGCCAGATCTAAGTCTCCCGCCACCTCTCCTACTCCATGCGCCGTGGGGAATTTGATTTTGAAATGAGGGACGGAGGTCACACTGAGAGCCGCCAATGTAGGCCTTCCCAATATGGCGTTCAGAAGTTTAATCTACATGCACAACATAGAATTTACACGTTATTTCTACTCTACCGCCGAGGTGTCAGGTCAAGATAATCGGGAGTTCAATAGTGCTCGCAACTTCGATCGGATCGTCATTAAACCGTATGTAGGAGCCTCCCGCCCGACCTCCATTTTTTGCCCATCAAGACGCATCCTCCGATAAGCATGGGCATATGAATATCCATCAAGACCCGTTGTCTCATCATCACGCGTTTCACATCCACCGAGCCCACTTCAGGTTGTGATCACCAATGCCCTTCATGTGGCTCGATGGGCTCAAGGATAATCAGATCCGTAAATGATATGATTTGGTTCGGAATGGTCTCGTTAATCTTCAGGGGGGAGCATCGTCACGTATATAACCGAATCAAGGTAGCCCTTCTTCTTCTTCCCTAACAACTTCCCTACAGATCCACCGGTTATTACATCGATGACGTGCCTTGGCGGTGGTATCTGGAGCATTTTGGATGGATGGAACCATTTGAACCGCTCAATAAAGACGGTTGATATTCTCATCGATCTTGTTGGTCCTTCTCGCCACGCATCGAACTAACAAGCGCGCCAATCTTCTTCTCCACGAAATCCTTTAAATTACAACATTCATTAGTGTCACGGCCGTGACTTGATGATAGCCACAGATTTACGTAGAGTTGCCTTGTCTCCGTCCCTATAATTATCACGAGGTGGCTCAAGAAAGGTTGGTTTTCGATCCGATCCAAAATCACCGACCTATCTCGTGTTCAGTTTGGTGTAGACCTTATTAACCTTCGGGGTAGAAATAGGTGGACGATTGCTTCCTTGCCTCCATGAGTTATTGTACTTCTTCGAACTGTCCTCTGACCGATCATTATACCCCTCATTCTCCTCTGATCAACTTCGGCCTTGGGAACTTCTATCTCCTTTAATTGGTCCGAAGAAGGATGCTTCAGGCTGTTCATAGCCTCTTCTACAACAATATAGCCTTCTGCCTTGTCAAAGGCTTCTGCCAGGCTTTTCGGATGGTGGAACATCAACTTCTTCACCAACTTCTCGGACTTCACCAGATCTAGCCCGTTCTGGAACAAACCTACAGCCTGGAGATCATTAAGGTCTGACACCGACCAACCGCTTTCTCGAACCTCTTTACATACTGGCCTAAAGATTCGCTGGTGAACTGCCGGATCTGTGCTAAAGAACCCGTAGGCTTTCCCCTTCTTCGGTTGCTCCCAAAACGTGCATGGAACTTATCACAAAGCTCGGTCCAAGAGGATATCGAATCCGATGGTAAAGTCCTCATCCACTGTCTCGCATCTTTTCTCGCCACAGGACAAAAGTGTGGCACTTGGCAGCATCAGTGAAGTCATAATAGTCCATCAGCCGGTCGAACGCCTGACTATGGTCATAAGGATCTCCGGACCCATCGTAACTCTCCATACAAGGCAACTTTTTGGTGATATATGCCTTCTCCTTGAGAATATCTGAGGAAAAAGGGGATGCCTTCTTTCCCGGAGTGTCCTTCACCTGTTGGACCTCAGCCAGCTGCTTTCGGAGCTCTTTCAACTCCTTTACCAGAAAATCAACACCTTCGGGTCGCGAGGAGACCTCTCTCTCCTGAACGACACATTACTCGAGTGGATCGACCTTTTCCCGCCGATTCCATTGCCTCTTGTGGGACTTTTCGATCTACTCGACGATAATTCTATCCTCATGATGAGAATGGTCACGCCGGTACTCTCTTTTTTCGGTTTCGCACGATCTCCTCGACCGCTTTTCTTCGCTTCGCGTCGCCGCTGATGTCGAGAACCAACGACCATCGATTGGTTTTCTTCGAGGCCACGGAGTTCTCGCTTCTCGATCTTCTCCTATCGCGAGAACGATCTCTGACACGTATGCAGTAATGCTCCGGTTCTTACCCTATCGTAGTGGCATCTACTTATGCTTACTCCGCCTTTTCGGATCGAATACGGCTAGATGCTTGCGCCCTTAACTCCGCCACCAAGTATCTCGTTTCGGCTATTATATCTTCTCTCGCTTAATGTAACCTCCAAGGCTTTATCTGCTTGTCTCGCCATCCTCGCCAATTTGGCGCTCTTCCTCCCGACCACTTCGACGATGAGTCTTGGTCTGGTGAGCCTTCCGTCCGCCCTCAACCATGATCACGCCTTATCAAGATTGAAAACCAACTTTCGCCCTGCCCCACCACGGATCTTCTGGATGGAGATCTCCCGAATTATGCTTAGAGGTCGTGCTCTCGTGAGCACTTTTAGAAGGACCTGACGATCCTTTATCGAAACACGAGGCAAATGATGAGCTAATGACCATCGCCCGCCCTTCCGTGTACCATTTCTACTCCTCATCATCTTCCAAGTAGGTTAAACAATTGTGATTGAAAATTTCAATGACACTAGAACTCGCCTCCTTCTAGCGGCCAATGTTAACGCCAAGATCCTCTCGCCACGCCCCAATCACGTAAGACGCCCCGATCCCGCAGAAAGAACACGATAAACACCACAAGCTTCGATTTACCGTTCACGGGGATAACTCAAAGCGTGAGAGTCAAGATACGTGTTCACAAGGTTAACAATGGAGGATGTAATGTCTAGTGTATTAAGAGAAAAGAATAAATCTCTGTTATGTGTATGTGATTATTATTTTTAATGGTATGAGACGTAATCTCTTTGTGAAGACTTCTGCTAGGGTTATACTCTCTTCGCCTGGGACATCGTGCCATCCACCACCGTCCTCGACACACCCTCGATCCGATGAGTCCCACCGATCGCATGTAGTCTATCTACTACTTTTGGTCATCGTTTTACCACGGCCATTTCGGTTATGATCCCATCCACATTAATGCATGGCGGTGCTTTCTAATCAACCGTCATCCTTTTTCATCATTACAAGTCAAAGTAATAGATATTAAAATATCGATGGGTTAGTCCAAATTGAACCAAATCCGGTTCCATGAAGTTAAATAGCCGAATGACTTTCAAAGTTCAATAATAGAGGCCCAATAGACTAATTAAATGAGTAAGCACAATCTACTCGCCCAGGGAAGGAAAATATCATAACCCATTGGAAGAAGCTAAAAAAGTACTTATAGAGTATAAACAAGGAACGGAACAAAAAAAACACAGAATCATTATTACATTCAAGAATGCCAGATACCATTAAATATACTACGGAATCTATTAGTGGATAATTTCCTAACAATCTTTTTCGCATCGGATACTTCGGCTGCTGCAAGTTTTTCTATGTTTTTGAGGTACCCTGAATTTGCAATTTTCTTTCTTCCACTAGTGGAGTTTATTAGTGACATTAAAATTGAAAGCAACAGCTTTCTGTCACCTGAATTTGCAGCCTCCTCCCCAGGATCAAGTAATTGTAGAACCAAACCAACATTTTGCTCGTTTTGCACGAATTTCTTCCGATTCCTGGGGACTAATACCATGCTAGATAGTGCCTCGGCTGCAATTTCTCGAACTTCAAATGACTTTGCATCAAGAAATTTAACAAACTCGGGCATAAACCCTGCATCACCCATTGCCTTTTTAGCCTCCTCTGAGGTTCCACATAGCCAAAATGCTGCCTTTAAAGCCAATTCTTGGACTGAAACCTCTCCGTTGCGAAGAAAATAAAGGATATGATGCATAAATCCAGAATTCATCAAAATATTTAAAGAACTCACTGAATTCATGCATAAATTCACTATTGCCCTTGAGGCCATTTCTCGAGCCTTAGATGAGAACAAAGTTTTCGGATCCAAAATGCAAACTAGCACACTAATCCCACCTTCCCTAGTAATCAAATTTCGAATTGATTCATCCCCGGATGCCATAGTTTGAAGAAAATCAATTGAAGTTATTTGTACAACTTCATCTTTAGACCTTGCTAGCTTGATGAAAACCTCAATTGCGCCTTCTTCAACCATAAACTTCTTTATTTCCTCAACCCCGATAAGATTTTTTAAAACCCCACAAGCCAAACCAACCAATTCATTACCACATGTATCAGAATTTGTGCATATCTTCAACAGAGCAGGCACTCCACCATGAGCTGAAACCGACCACGCATTATCCGAATTCTCAGTGAAATTCATCAAACACCTTGCTGAATTTTTTTTCCCAGCTTCATTTCCAGACTCCAAAACCCCAACCAATGGCGCAATTATCCCTGCCTCGGCTAAAACATTTCTGTAGGCCTCAAACCCAGAAACCAAGCACACCCCTTTTGCAGCTTCTTGTTGAATTTCCATTTCATCTGAATCAAGAAAATTCACCAAGATTGAAATCAACCCATCAGTCTCCACAGCAATCTTTACATACCTTTCATCATCTTGAATCACTTCATTGAAAGCAATTAAAGCTTGTTTCTTCATATTGTTGTCACCAATCTTTAGCCTTGATAACAAGTCATTGACATAGAATTTCATGTCATCGCGAGAAGCCGAAACCCCAGGCTTTTGTACCACAAGGGCATAATTGTGGGTAAGCAATCCAACAGTGTAAATTTCGGATAGACTTTTTGTGTGGTTGTCTATTTTAGAAAAAAGTATAGCAAGGTCGCTTTGCATTAGTAATTTACCACTAAATGATAAGTTTATGCACCTCCTTGCAAACTCATTACATTCATCGAGTGTGGCTGCGATTGCCTGAATAACTTCGCCGGAGAGTGATGGGTTTTCGCCGGAATCACGGTTTTCGATGGCGTTGAGGCCGGAGAGAAGCTCCTCGAGCTTGTTTCGTATCTGCTGCCATCTGACAGTGAATACTTTGATCGAATAAGATAGAGAAATGATTGAAGCTGTGAGGTTAATGGGTAGCCGGAGTCTTGATTTCCCGGCGGATGATGATTCCGGAGACGTTTGGTCTTGATTTTGGGAATTGTTTTCTTCACCCATCTTGTTTATGGATGGAAACCCGTTTTCAGTGGAGGTGGGTTTGAAGATTCCGGAGAATGGTCGGAGAATTGGTGATGAGGCATGACTCATGAGAGGAAACAAATTGATGATCTTATCATGAATGAAGAGGAGGAGACTTAGGACTGGGACTGTCTCTCTTTGCTTATCTTCTGCGTATGTAAAACAGAATTCAGTTTTGTATAAATTGACAAAACTAACCTTTTTGGAACTGTGCGAGCCTGTGACAGACAGACAGGGTGTATAATATAACAGGGGAGGGGAGGGGAGGGGAGGGGAGGGGAGGGGAATAATTAAAATAAAATTGGTGGATTGACATTTTGGCTTCTTATAGGAGAGTTTGTGACAAAATCATTAATCACTAGTACTACTACATTTAACTTTTTCCTACCATTTTACGTAACTAAAAGTTGTAATTCTGGCATTTGTCAAGTTTCAATACTCGACAACGATTTCTTTTACGTAATTTATTATAAATTTATTTTTTTTAAAAAATTATGAATTTATTTTTAACAATTTCTTTGTGCTTGTAGCGTTAAAGTATGACCACAATTAATTGCATGAGTTTTTAGTGGTAATTTTCATTTCAAAATAAAAAAATATTTTTAAGGTTAACATAAGGCGGAACCGGGGGGGCATATGACCCCAGTAGATCGACTACCAAAGGAATTAGGGGCGGGGCAAGGCGGGCAAGGAAGCGAGGCGGGAGGGGACAGTGGCAATGGCCCACCCCAGAGAGAGAGTGAGTGAGAGTGAGAGGTATCTTGGCGGCATTGAAAGATTGTTCAGACATGTGGAGAGTAAAAGTCTTATTTTTCTCGTCAATTGAGACTGCCATTCTAACCGTAAAAGAACGACGGACATGGAGTCTAGGAGATCGAGACGACGACGATAAACAAGATCTCTCCGTTAGCTTCGACGCCCACGACCTCCCCAACCTAAACCTTGATACTGCTTGGTATTCCCATTTTTTCTCTCTAAAATCTAAACAAATACAACAGATTTGACACGGGAAACAGGGTCGTATTTCTTTCTTTACATATTTCCTTTCTCTGTTTTCCAATTAATGTAGTATTTCTGTTTTAAAATATAAGAATATTATACATTTTTTAAAGTCAACTTAAGATTTTTAAATTTAAAATTGATATATTTTTCTTTAACTTTAGTCAATTACTTATCAGAAGATTTATTATTGAAAATTATTATTTTCACAAATAAAATTAATATTTTCATAATGTCTCTCACATAAGTGTGAGATCATTTACTATTCATGTGAAAAGGATTTTATGTAATTATTATTTTTACTTATAAAAATATCAATTCTCTTACTATCTTGTGACTTTTAATAAATCTTAGTTGTACAAAATTGTCCCTCAAAGATATATTAGTTGTGCAAAATTGTTCCTCCAACCCTTTTGTCAACAAAAAACTGAATTTTTTCAAATTAAATTTGACAGAAAGTAATAACATATTATTCATGTATAATGTAAAGTTATTATAGTTATTAGGGTAGTTAGACCTGTGACGCCCCCAAAATAGGTATACATCACCCATTCTGAAAGTACAATATACGTAGATGTAAACAACTACAACTTTATTATTACAACAAGAAACTGTGAGTTTGAATACAAATATTATCTTCTAGATAATATCTATACTCAAATAAATCCTCATCACATTTATTGATATATTATTTTACAAAATGGTGAGGACTACTAAACAACTCTCTCTAGTAACCTTCATTCCATACCCCGACTCGCATTTCGCTTATATTCTCGCCTCCCGAGAAGAAAAATGGAACAAAAAGGAAAAGGGTGAGCTCAACTAAAGCCCAAAGAAAGAATATTACGACTAAGATAATATACAACAAATTATCATTAGTCTTCAATGGGAAAAAACTATAGAATATAATAAACAACATTAGAAGAGTTAAGTAGAGAATGCAAAACTACTATCTTCATGTATGAATTTAAAAGTTCATCGCCTCATCTTTTATCCCCGTAATATCAATCAATATATATCCGAATCAAATATTCATCTTCAGCACTACTGTGCCAAAGATATTCATCACTGGTCATGTTCATCTAAACACTGCTCATCTTTGCACTACGTGCCAAAGATATTCATCGAAATCATTCATCTGCACTACGTGCCAAAGATATTCAATAATATCATCATTTAAGATCGAGGATGATGAAAAATATTTTTAAATAAACGAATCCAATTGAAACAAAATGACAAGGATTAAGGATTAAGGATTCGTGACTTTGTTTTATCCATGTCCAAAAATACCTCAAAAAAATAATCACAGTGGTGTAAAATTCAAGAATGATCAAAACATGGATACAATCAAATCTAGTATCCACAATAGATATTTTAGTATTTAAAAGAAAATTTTTATTTTTCGATGAATAGTCAAGATTCGTGAATAAGATCAGATACGTGAATAAGGCAGAGTACGTGAATAAGTAACTCTCACACCAAAAGTTCCAAATTTGATAAAAACTTCAGATCAATATTTCAACAAAATGATATGAAGAAATAATATCATTACGAAAAATAATAATATCCCTTACCTCGAAAGATCAAGATTTCTAAATTAAAACACAGGATATAAAGTTATGACTTGAACTTGCACCGATATAGCAATACTCAAAGTATACTCAAAATACTCACAAGAATACGCCGATAATATAGAGAGAAAACTTCAGATTTCGGTGTAATTTTCAATTTTAACCTAAGCAACCTATTTATAGAAAATTGCTTAGAACACCAAAGTAGAAAATTTAATATAATATTAATATATATAATAAATCTTCTACGCCATCCTACCAGCTGATCTCAAACACCTAACACATGTCCATAAACAAAAAAACATTTTTCTAAATAACAATAATTAAAACTTCCAAAATCAATTATTTTGACTTGAACTTCAATAATTCATAATAAATAGCCCTTTTGTCGAAAATTCGAATCTCATGAGTTTTTATAGAAAATTCAATTCTCTACAACTTTGCAGAAGAAAGTTTTCCGAATTCCAAACAGAAATTGACCAAATCCACAAACGGGTGATTTTTAAGTTATAATCAAATTTTCATCAATAAATGGGGTCCCGACATGTTTAACATGTTTTAAACATTTATTGCAACAAAAATACTCTTCCTCCTCAGTATACTCATATATCCCACATTCGTTGTAAAAATATCACCATTATTATATTATTAAAATATAATAATATATTTAAATGAATTATTTTATCGTAAAAAGATAAAATTTCAATTTTCAACAATTGTCACATTAAAATTTTCTCCATCTATATCCACATAAAATCAATATTTTCCTCATCATATGAATCAATAATTAATTATTCACAAATAATATTACAGAATCACAATATCGACAACCTGCGCAGCATTCCCAGGAAGAGGGGCTTTCCAATAAGAATTTCTCTCTTCTTGGCCTTGCAATTAAGTGACCAAACCTCTCTTAGATGTAACTTTCTAGACATTGCCAATAATGTTATCTAATAATATTATTCAGATAATATGAATTATTGCTTCGATAATGAAAATACCGCAGAATGACAATTATCAAACAACAATGAATATAAAATATCAACGCAACAATTATTAAATCAATAAAATATCAATAAGAATTATCGTAACCATTATTGAGTAGGCCTTCTTACGTAAGAATCAATAATTGGTGCAATACCTGTGCTGCTACTTATGTTTTAACCAATTTAGTATTTTAACAAAGATAATTGTGAATAACTACTACCGTTATTTTTAAACATCTTATATTTGTCGTTTTCTTCATCCAATCGCTTTTCGTTATGGGGCCCACACATGGCTACTACTGGCCGCATTTAATATTCCACGACAAGATTTAATATTCCACGCACCAAACGAATATTCCCTAACAACAATGAATATTTTATAACCACTGCTTATTTTGAAAAATATTTCATGATTTTACCCCTAACTATCCACATTAATCAAATCAACCCTTATTATTTCAAAATAATAAATAGAGAAAATTAAATTTCATTAATAATAAGTTGGGGTCTTACAACCTCCCTCCTTATGAAATTTCGTCCTCGAATCGACATAATGCACTCGTGTTTCAAAAGGTGAGGATACCTCGCTTTCATTTCTGCTTTCCAATTCCTGTGTCATTTCCTCTATAGCATTGATTCCTCCACAAAACTTTAACTTGTGGTATGACCTTTCTTGGCAGTAGGACATGCTCCTTCCTATCCAAGATCTTGACAGTACCTCTCCTCACACGTTAAGTCTTCTGGCTATCTCGTCCAGGATTCTAACTCTATAACGTGGTTCGGGTCTTTCACATATTTTTGAAGTATGAGATATGTGAAACACATTATGAACACGAGACATACCTTGAGGTAACGCAAGTCTATAGGCTACATTTCCTACTCGGTCAAGAATTTGAAATGGACCAATAAATCGTGGATTCGAGCTTTCCTCTCTTCCCAAATCTTGTAACTCCCTTCCATGGAACAACTCACAACAATACATGATCCCCTATACTAAATTCCACGCTCTTTCGATGAAGATCCGCGATAACTTTTTGTCGATCTTGTGCCGCTTTTGTATACGTTGTCGAATCATTTGGATCTTTTCAGAGTCATACGCATCTAACTCTCGGTCCCAACAATATTGCTTCACCCACCTCATCCCAACATATTGGAGAGCAACACTTTCGTCCATATAATGCTTCAAATGGAGCCACACCTATACTTGCTCGATAAGCTGTTGTTGTAGGAGAATTCCACCAATGGTAAATACTTATCCCAACCGCTTGAAGTCTCAGGACACGTAGTCTTAATAGATCTTCAAGAGTTTAAATAGTCCTCTCTCGATTGTTCGTCCGTTTGGGGATGGTATGTCGAACTAAATCGCAAACCGTGCCCATAGCTTTTTGCAAGCTAACCCAAAATCTTGAAGTGAATCTTGGGTCACGATCCAAACTATGGATACTGCATGCCACGCAACCTCACAATCTCATTCACGTACATACTAAGCAAGACGCTCAAGGAATAAGTCTCCCAGACGGCAAGAAATGAAAGCGAGACTTGGTTAATCTATCAACAATAACCCAAATAGCATTGATGCCTTGAGAAACAAAGAGGAAGACCCGTAACTAAATCCATGGTAATGTGTTCCCACTTCCATTTCTGGAATCTCAAGTGGTTGCAACGGACCCTTAGGTACTAGATGCTCCGCCTTTACACGTTGACAAGTTAAACACATCGAGATAAACTTTGCAATCTCTCTCTTCATATTGTTCCACCAAAATGTATGTCAAGATCACGATACATTTTAGTACTTCCGGATGGATTGCAAATGGTGTATTGTGCCTCCATCATAATCTTGACTTCAAATCGAGTCGTTAGGAACACAAAGTCTAGAGTGGACTCAAGTATTCCTTCTTCATCAATTCTCGCTCCTAATAGCTCCTTCTTATACTTTCTTCTTCATACGCATCACCCAAGATTCGGTGGCTCGAGCAACCTTAACTTTTTCTATTAAAGTTGGCTCTACGCAGTATACTTGACATCATCGCACTCGTTCCCTCATATGATCTTCTACTCAATGCGTCAGCTACCACGTTCGCTTTTCCAGGATGGTATTTGTGACGCCCCCAAAATTACCCAATTTTGAGTCGCCAGATATACGGTACAAAATTCAATACAACTTAATTATACAGCTGTCGTGTAAAATACGACAAAACATATACTATGAGTTTTAATATGTATATTGTCATCTAGGCAGTATACAAACTCAAAGGAGTCCTCGTTACATTTATTGTAACACTATTTAACAGAATAGTGAGGACTCTTAATGAACACTATCATCCTAACATCACTCAAGTTTCCCCGACTCATCCCAGCTATATTATCTTATTACCTGAAAGGAATTGTGAAGTAAAAAGGTGAGCACAACAAGCTCAGTAAAGAATATCATGACTAAAGATAACTACATTATCAATAGCTTTCGTCAATAATAAATCAGAGATTTATAACATATGGTAGATGATAAAGCTTTAATTTCAACCATAGTTGCAGCAGAATCAACAATCCATTAGAAGAGTCAAGTAGAACATAACGTCTACTGTCTCCTCCGAATTAAAAGTCCATCGTTAATATTTCGCGTTCTGTAATACTCATCAACAATTCTTCGTTGTACCAAAGACAAAGAGAACTTTCATCATCCGCTCTTCACCGAACCACTCAAGATGTTAATTAAATTCACAATTCATATTTATAATAATGAGAATCAAGCAGTTCCTTCTTGCCACAAAGGCTTAATAAAATGTTTACTCAATATCCTTATCCCAAGGGTAAAGATATTCCAATGTAATAACAATGATCATACTAATCATTTGTCTCACCTTTGCACCACGTACAAAGATATTCAACTATAAAACCAATCATTTGAGACTCGCTTAAAAATAATTCCCATCATCGAATCATCCATGCACCATCGCCAAGGATATTCGTTAAGATCACCGATGGTCATGATCATGTTATACACCGTCCATCTTTGCACTACGTCAAGGCTATCAATTAACAATTCATCTTTGCACGTAAGCCAAAGATAGTCACCATATATCATCTTTTCACTATAGGTCAAAACATACAACTGTGTAAAACCAATAACCAACAAAGATAATAAAGAATATATGAAACCGCAAATGGATTTCCACCGCCATGCCGTAATCCACTTTAGATGATTATTTTCACAATTTAATAAGGAATGAATATAAAGGATCATTCACCATGCATGTGGTAATCCACATGTAAAGTTATTCCAATGTAATAAATAAAGAATGGAATAATGTATGGTTCACCACGCACGCGATAAACCGCATGCATAAAAGTTATTCTCAACGTAATAATAAATACAGAATAATAAAGAGCGGAACCAGTCCCAGATAAAGCATGCAGTGATGTTCCAACGGAATCGTAAATACGGAATAATAAATAATGGAACTGTGTCCGCGTAAAACGCATGCATGTGATATTCTTATGTAATATTAAATGCAAAGATAATTAGTAATGGAACCAGGTCAAGTGAAATTCACACCGACAGGATATTCCAACAAAATATTAGGTGCAGAATAATAAGCAATGGAACCAGGTCAGGTGAAATTCACACCGACAGGATATTCCAACAGATTAATAAAGAACGGAATAATAAAAGAATTTTACCCTGTATGCGGTACTTCGCATAAACACGTTATTCTTTATACCATAAAAAAATGATATCCTCTTACCTTAGAAGAAACTGAATATAGGATATATATATATATATATATATATGTAACTTTTAATTTATATCATATATGTGACGCCCCCAAAATTAGGTATACATCACCCATCTTGGGTCGCCACTTACATGGTACAGAATTTAAAATACAACTTATTAACATAAGCGTAGGTATGCAATACGACATAAAGCGTGAGTTTAAATACAAATATCGTCTACTAGATATTATACAAACTCAAACAAAAGTCCTCATTACAATTATTATCACTTTATTTCACGAGAATAGTGAGGGACTACTAATCTTATCTTGAGGACCATCACTCGTTTCCCAGGCTCGTCCCCAAATTATATTCTCATTTTCAGAAGAGAAACGGTGAAAGAAAGGGTGAGCTCAACTAGCCCGGTAAGAAATATTATGACTAAGATAATGCAAAATAAATTATCAATAGTCTTCAACAATGTTAAGCGATAAAATACGATAGACAACGGTTTAAGCTGCAGTGGCGGAATATCTGATCCATTAAAAGAGTCAAGTAGAAAATAAAATCTACTATCTTTTATGATTTTTAAAGGTTTTTCATCTTTGTTATAGGCGAGACTCGGCTTTAATAAATAATCCACATCATCGAATCACCCCTACACTTTCGGCCGAGGATATTCTTTAGTATCACGATCACAATTATTCTGCACTACGCCGAGAATAGTTGTGTGTATTCATTAATGGTCATGATCGTGCCAACCAACATCCATCAACGCACTTCTGACCTAATTGAGGACTTTACCACATCATTTGTAACATTACGATTCATGATTACGAATAATCCTCAGTCGTAATCATACCAAGTCCATCCGTACTCTACTGAACCCACGGTGACTTTAAAAATATAAAAATGAGGATGATGACAATGATATAAGAATTCAATAAAACAAGTTCAAGAATTATTTTATCCGAGGAATTTTTAACGTCCAATGTCGACATGATACTTCTTTGTAGAGTAAAATTCAAGAATGATCGGAAGAATATTTCCATGAAAAGATCTTTGGATGAAACGCAAATATCGAGGATATTCTACTAATTTCATGGAGTATAAGTCAAAGTTTTAAACTATTTGGGTATAATAAAGAATGGAATAACAAAAGAAATCACCGTGCATGCGAGACTGCAGCAGTAGGCGAGTTATTCAACGAGAATAATAATAACGGAACGGTCGGTGAAATTCACGCAAGCGAGGATGTTCAATGAGAATAATAAAGATGGAACCGGATCCGGTGTAAAACACGAGATAGGATATTCCAGCGAGAATGATAAAAAGCGGAACCCGGTAGGTGTAAAAACCATGAGCGGGATGTTCCAGCGAATAATAATAAAAAAAGCGGAACCGAGTCCAGTGCAAAACACAGACAGGATGTTCAGCCAGAATAATAATAAAGATGGAACCCGAAGTAAAATTGTAAAACACACGAGCGGGATGTTCAGCGGAATAATAGAAGAATGTCACCAAGTATAGGGTGAAATGGCGTATACGAGTTATTCCAATGAATAATAAGCGATGGAATAACATAAGGATTTCACCAAGTATAGGGTATCTGGCGTATCACGAGAGTTATGTATAGGGTATGCCACTTTTACGAGGTTATTCAGCGAGAATAATAGTGAATGGAATAACGAAGTTCTCTTCAAGAAGAAAAGAATAACACCCTACTACAGTAAAAAAATGAATATAGAAGTAGTGAAGTAGCGAATACTCTTCTTCTTGCTATAACTAACTTTCTATATAAACTTCTCATAATTCTCTCTCTAGAGTTTGATGAATTCGTAAAAATAATGAAGGAATGAGCTTCTATTTATAGGAAAATGGAATGCATACTAACTAATCCATGAGCGGTCAGGATTGATTTACTTTAATCTGACGGTCCATATTTAAAGCAAAATCTTTTAAATAAAATATAATATATTCTATTTATATAAAATATTTTCTTATGCCAAACATTTATGCAAAACCACTATGCATAATAAAATATAATATATTTTATTT
>CM035163.1:13947111-14182470 GCA_020205615.1 Panax quinquefolius
CCCAAAATTAGGTATACATCACCCATCTTGGGTCGCCACTTACATGATACGTAATTTAAATACAACTTATTAACATAACTGCCGTGGTATAATACGACATAAATCGTGAGTTTAAATACAAATATCGCCTACTAGATATTATACAAACTCAAACAAAAAGTCCTCATTATAATTATTATCACACTATTTCACGTATCAAGTGAGGACTACTAATGCTATCTTCGTGACCATCACTGCTTCCGACTCGCCCAAATTTATATTCTCATTTCCTCAAGAGAATAAAGGAAAGAAAGGTGAGCTCAACTAGCCCAAGAAGAAATATTATGACTAAGATAATGCAAAATAAATTATCAATAGTCTTCAACAATGTTAAACCGATAAAATACAATAGATAAACCGCTTTTTAATCGCAATGAATATGCAATCCATTAAAAGAGTCAAGTAGAAAATAAAATCTACTATCTTTTATGATTTTAAAAGGTTTTTCATCATCGCTATAAGCCGAGACTCACTTTTAATAAATAATCCACATCATCGAATCACCCCGCACTACGGCCAAGGATATTTTTTAGTATCACGATCACAATTATTCCCGCACTACGCCAAGAATAGTCAGGTATTCATTAATGGTCATGATCATGCCAACAATCGCCCATCAATGCACTACTACCATCGAGGATTTTTAATCACATCATTTGTAATATTACGGCCATGATTACACCCAATAATCCTCGTCATAATCATACCAAGTCCATCCATGCTTCTATGTGCCCATGTATTGACTTTTAAAAAAAAATATAAATATGAGGATGATGACAATGATATAAGAATTCAATAAAACAAGTTCAA
Source organism: Panax quinquefolius (assembly GCA_020205615.1). Classification (NCBI taxonomy): domain Eukaryota; kingdom Viridiplantae; phylum Streptophyta; class Magnoliopsida; order Apiales; family Araliaceae; genus Panax; species Panax quinquefolius. The sequence continues at coordinate 13,947,961 of CM035163.1, forward strand.
GAATTATTTTATCCAGAATTATTAACGCCCAAATTGTCAACACGACATCGCTTCAGAGAGTAAAATTCAAGAATGATCGTAAGAATATTTCCATGAAAAGATATCGATGAAACGCAAATATCAAGGATATTCTACTAATTTCATGGAGTATAGAAGTCAAAGTTTTAACCAACCGGGTATAATAAAGAATGGAATAACAAAAGAAATCACCATGCACGCAGATATGCAGATGTATAAAAGTTATTCCAATGTAATAATAATAACGGAACCCAGTCGTGAAATTCACACCGGCTGTGATGTTCCAATGTAATAATAAAGATGGAACTGCATCCTGTAAAAACACATGTATAGGATATTCCAAATGTAATGATAAAGATTTTAACCAGTGTCCTGTAAAACACATGCATGTGATGTTCCAAATGTAATAATAAAATTTTAACCAGTCCTGTAAAACACATGCATGTGATGTTCCAATGTAATAATAAAAGAATGTCACCAAGTATAGGTAAATCACAGATACAAAAGTTATTCCAATGTAATAAATAAGCAATGGAATAACATAAGGATTTCACCAAGTATAGGTACGCCGCAGATACAAAGTTATGATAGGTACGCCACTTTTTACAAAAGTTATTCCAATGTAATAATAAAGGAATGGAATAATGTAAGTTCTCTTCAAGAAGAAAAGAATAACACCCCTTACCGTAAAAGAACCTAATATGTAAGTAATGAAGAAGAAGTATACTCTTTTCTTCTTTCTATAACTTTCTCTATAGCTTCTCTCTATAATTTTCTCTGTAGTTTCAATGAATTGTAAGAAAATAATGAAGGAACGAGCTTCTATTTATAGAAAATGGAATGCATAAGAATTAATCCATTAACTATTCCGTATTGATTTATTTTAATCTGACTATCCATGTTTAAAGAAAAATCTTTTAAATAAAATATAATATATTCTATTTATATAAAAACATTTTACTATGCAAACACTATGCAAAACACTATGCAAAAAACACTATGCATAATAAAATATAATATATTTTATTTATAAAATAACTTTAATAAAGTATTTCGCTTTATATAAAGATGTTTCGCTTTTATTACGCTAATAATAATTAATAAAACAAAACGTCATTATCGCTATAATAATTCATATTATTAATCGACAATAATGGAATCAAACCAAGTGACTTCTCACATAAGATCAATAATCAATACCGTGCTACTACGCAACCACACGACATCGCATTTTTTACTACCGAGTAGTTCAACAAGATCAACCAGAAAACTTCCGCCGTTATTTCAATAAAATATTTTTGTCTTTTCTCAATCCGACAATAATTTCGTCAGGTCCACCAATGATTGAGTCATTGCATTTAATATTCCCGCTAAACCTAATATTCCCCACCAATCGAATATAATATAACCACTCAGATACTTTGCAAAATTTATAAATATTACCCACAACTATAACATTATATCAAATTATTCCATAATATTCAAAAATAATATTTATAGAAAATTCATCTTTATTTATAAAAACTGGGTCTTACAACCTCCCTTCTTATGAAATTTCTCACTTCTAAATTAGGGTACGACTGGTATGTCAAGAGGTAAGGATACCTTGATTTCATTTCGCATTCTAACTCCCAAGTCATTTCCTCAACATCGTGGTTCCTCCACAAAACTTCGATTTTGAGGTATAACTCGAGCGTAGAATATGTTCCTTCTTATCCAAAATTTGAACAGAACCTCTTCATACGCCAAATCTTCCGCTATTTCGTCCCGGCTTCTAACTCAATAATATGGTTCGGTCTTTCACATATTTACGTAATATGGATATGTGAAAACGTTATGAACATTTAGACATATTCAAGCAGAAAGTTTAGTCTATAGCCACGCTCCTACTCGATCGAGGATTAAAATGGACCGATGAATCGAGGATTAAGTTTTCCTCTCTTTCCAAATCTTGTAACTCCTTTCCATGGAGCAACTTTTAACAACACACGATCTCCTATATCAATTCCACGCCCTTTCACGAAGATCAAGATAACTCTTTTGTCGATTTTAGAGGTTTTTATACGTCATTTTGATCGTTTCAATCTTTTCCGTAGTCATACGCATCAACTCCCGGCCCCAACAACGCTGCTTCACCCACCTCATCCCAAAGATAATCGAGAACTACACTTTCTTCCATACAACGCTCGAATGGAGCCATGCCAATACTTGCTTGATAATCGCTGTGTTGTAGGAAAACTCCACCAATGGTAAAAACTTGTCCCAACTCCCTCAAATCAAGAACACAGTAGTCTTAATAGATCTTCAAGAGTTTGAATAGTCCTCTCCGATCGTCCGTCCGTCTCGAGGATGATATGCCGAGCTAAATCGTAAGTCCGCGCTCATAGCTTTTTTGCAAACCAACCCAAAATCGTGAAGTGAATCTTGGGTCTCGATCGTAAACTATGGATACCCAAGATACCACGCATTTTACAATCTCGCTTATGTACATACGAGCAAGACGCTCAAGTGTATAAGTTTTCAGACGCAGAAGAAATGAGCAGATTTGGTCAATCTATCAACAATGACCCAAATCGCATCAACGCCTCGAGAAACCTTAGAAGACCCAGAACTAAATCCATGGTAATGTGCTCCCACTTCCATTCGAATTTCAAGTGGTTGCAATGGACCTTTTGGTACTTGATGCTCCGCTTTAACTCGCTGACAAGTTAGACACCTCGAGATAAACAAACGCTTATCTCTCTCTTCATATTGCTTCCACCAAAATGTATGATTTAATATCACGATACATTTCGTACTCCTGTGATGGATTGCAAATGGTGTGTCAGGCGCCCATCATGATATTATACTTTAAATCGTGGTCGTTAGAACACAAAGTCCGGAGTCGACTCAAGTATTCCTTCTTCATCGATTCTTGCTTCCTAAGATAGCACCTCTCGCAGACTTTCTTTTTTCATACGATCGCCTCCTGTGTCCGTAGCTCGAGCAATTTTAACTTTATCGATTAAAGCCTGGTTCTACTCAGATATTTGCTATCATCACACGCGCCCCTCGAGTCTTTAACTCTATCTCCATCTCTTTGCAAGTCACACAAAATGGGCCTCAGGTCGATAATAACGCACTCAGATTTTGCATACGATCTTCTACTCAATGCATCGCCTACCACGCTCGCTTTCCGTGATGGTATCGATGGTACGATCATAATCTTTCAACAGCTCAAGCCAACGCCGTTGTCGCATGTCGAGTTCCTTTTGAGTGAAGAAATATTCGAGGCTTTTACGATCCGTAAAGATCTCCACTTTCTCCCCATACAAGTAATGCCTCCAAATTTTAAGTAGAAGATAACAAACCGCTAACCTGCATCACGAGTAGGATAATTCCTCTCATATTCTTTTGAGTTGTCGCGAGGCATAGCTATAACTTTTCCATGTCGCATAAGAACACATCCCAACCCTTTGCTCAAGCATCATCAGAGATGACAAATCCTCCGAGCCAAATGGTATTGTCGTAACAAAATAAATAAGTCTCTTCGAAGTTCTTGAAAACTCTTCTCACATTCTTCGCCTCCAACCGAACTTTCAGATCTTTTCGAGTCACCGAAATCATCGGAGTAGCGATTCGAGAAAATCCTTCCACTTAATCTCCGATAATAACCAAACTAAACCGAGAAAGCTACGATTTCTGGCCATCGATTTAGTTGTTCCAAACTTTCAATAGCTTCAATCTTCACGGGTCAATGATATTCCACGACTTGATACCACGCGCCCAAGGAATGCTACTTCTTCAAGCCGTAACTCGTGATTTCTTCAACTCGCATAAAGCTTATATTCACTTAAGCTTTTGGAGTGTCACTTCAAGTGTTGCTTTCATGATCTTCACGCTTTTGGAATAAATAAGGATGTCATCAATAAAGACGACCACAAAGTGATCTAAATATTCCTCAATACTTGGCTCATCATATCCATGAAGGCAAAGAGAGCATTAGTCAATCCAAAGGACATGACTAGAATTCATAATGCCCGCATCGAGTTTCAAAGCCGCTTTGAATGTCACGGTTCTAATCTTCAATTGGTGATATCCTAACTAAGATCAATCTTTGAAAAGAATTTTTGCCTCAGAATCGGGTCAAACAGTCATCAATACGCGGGCAATGGATACCTATTTTTGATGGTGACATGATTCAACTCCCGATAATCAATACAAAGTCGATACTCCCATCTTTCTTCTTCACTTAATGTAACAGAGCACCCCAAGGAGAAGTACTAGGATCTAATAAAGCCAATGTCTAACAATTCCTCGCATTGGGTCTTTAACTCCTCAAGTTCAATAGAGCTATTCGACATGGGGCTTTGGAAATAGGTTTTGTACTGTGTTCAAGGTCGATACAAAATTCAATTTCACGCCCGGGGTAGGCCAGAAGTTCTTCTGGGAATACGCCAGAAATTTATTAACAATAGAAATATCGCTTCAAAACCGATTTATTTTTGTTTAAATCGTGATATGAGCTAAGAAAGCTCGACATCCATTTTTCAATAAACTAATAATTTTATGGCTCGAGACGACCGTGATTGATTTTAATGGTTTGGTCGCTTGAATTCGATAATAGGTTGATTAGGAATATGAAAGCTAACAACCTTATTTAAAACAATCAATTTTTGCATGATAAGTAGTTAACCAATCAATCCCTGTAATCACGCCAAATGCAAGTATTTTTAATGAAATAAGATCGACAGTAATGTGAGGGTACCGATTTGAACCAAACAAGACTTATAAACAAGTGGATGTAATGAAGGTTTCTCCCAACTGAGTTTCCACAGATAAGTCAAAGTCTAATTTCTCCTGAGTCAAATTTAATCGATGAGCGCAAGTAGAGAAATAAAAGAATGGGTAGAACCCAGATCAAATAAAGTGTAGACTTCATTAGAGTTTATGATAAGTTTACCCGTGATGACCTCATTCGTTGTTCCTTGCTCTCCGGGAGGTCACAACAAACGCCTCCTCAGACCATCGGTTTTGACTTTTCTCGACTACTTTTGGTGGTGCTCCATCCTAGTTGAATTTGTCTTCAGAACGACAAAATCGAGCTAAGTTGACCTTCTTCCACAATTATAACACGCTTTGACTAAGATGGCACGCTCGGATCGATGTGTCCTCTTCTCCGTGATTTGAAGCATACGATAGTGGTCTTTCTCCTTCCTTAACAACGGTGTCAGGTCGACGCCTTTCCATCATCATGAATCTCCGCTTTGAAATGTCCATTTCTATTGTTTTGGCCCCGATTACCACCAAGTGGTTACCATATCCGCCCGCTGATTCCTCCACGCTTGTTGTCACCGCTCACGACTACTACTCACCGGTATTATAACTTTGCTTACCGCTTTCTTTTAGTCAAGGCTGACTCGTTATCGCGCTTCCACTAATCGAGCCCTATTTACAACATCCGAATACAAACACAGCTATAGAAATAAGATGTCGACGATTCCGACTTCAAACCTCTTAAAACATTCGCTACCATTCTCTCTTCATTATCCACCAAGTGGGACGAACCGTGATAACTCCGCAAATTTTGCCTCCTCAGATCGCGATTATTACTGGCCATATTGTTTTGTTCCAACTTGATAAACTCCACCTCCTTCATGTGGCTTAATACTTTCGTGAAAGTATTTGTCGCTGAATGCTCCCCGAACTTCTCCCAAGATATCTTCAAGACAAAGAAGTCGAGTACGCTTTTACCGATTCCCACCAAGAATCGCCTCCGCCAAGAACATAAAGGGTTAGAAGGGAACCTTTTGCTTCTCTGAGCATCCCAAGACATCAAATATCTTGGTAATCTGCTTTATCCATGCTTCCGCCGTAAGTGGTTTTGCTCTCCTTAAACTCCCGGTGGTCCCAGCCTTGAATTGTTTAATGCAAGGACCACCGAGAGTTTTCCGTGTTTCCACCCACGCTTTTGGACAGAGTCGTCTCTTCCTCATTGCCAGATAAATCGCATAAAGCCTCAACATTTGATCATTCATCATTTGGTCGTTGTTGTTGTTTGCATGAGGATTGTCGCCTCGATGCACATTATCCCCGATTATCGATATGGTGAATCAACGATCGCTCGTGCTCCATCGCTATTCTCAACATTCTCGATGTCATTTTCAGACATCGCCACAAAACAAAAGATTAATCGACATTTAACAATTATCTTTATATTCGACCGACCAATAAAATAGCACAAAAACTTAGTAGGTCATACTAACAAGGTATTCCCTGCCTCCCTCCTAGTACTTTTTCACATCTTAGCTGTGGATCATATCCTTAGCTCGATATCAACCGTGACGCCCCCAAAATTAGGTATACATCACCCATCTGGGTCGCCACTTACATGGTATGTAATTTAAATACAACTTATTAACATAACTGCTGTGGTATAATATTACATAAATCGTGAGTTTAAATACAAATATCGCTCTACTAGATATTATACAAACTCAAACAAAAAGTCCTCATTACAATTATTATCACACTATTTCACGTAATAGTGAGGACTACTAATGCTATCTTCGTGACCATCACTGCTTTCCGACTCGCCCCAAATTTATATTCTCATTTCCTCAAGAGAATAAAAAGAAAGAAAGGGTGAGCTCAACTAGCCCAAGAAGAAATATTACGACTAAGATAATGCAAAATAAATTATCAATAGTCTTCAACAATGTTAAACCGATAAAATACAATGTACAACCAGCTTTAACTGCAATGAATATGCAATCCATTAAAAGAGTCAAGTAGAAAATAAAATCTACTATCTTTTATGATTTTAAAAGGTTTTTCATCATCGTTATAGCCGAGACTCATTTTAATAAATAATCCACATCATCGAATCACCCCCCGTGACTACTACGCCAAGGATATTCTTTAAGTATCACGATCACAATTATTCCCGCACTACTACGCCAAGAATAGTCAGGTATTCATTAATGGTCATGATCATGCCAACAATCGCCCATCAATGCACTACTACCATCGAGGATTTTTAATCACATCATTTGTAACATTACTACGGCCATGATTACACCAATAATCCCTCGGTCATAATCATACCAAGTCCATCCATGCCTACATGTGCCACGTATGACTTTAAAAAAAATATAAAAATGAGGATGATGACAATGATATAAGAATTCAATAAAACAAGTTCAAGAATTATTTTATCCAGAATTATTAACGCCCAAATTGTCAACACGATATCGCTTTTAGAGAGTAAAATTCAAGAATGATCGTAAGAATATTTCCATGAAAAGATATCGATGAAACGCAAATATCAAGGATATTCTACTAATTTCATGGAGTATATAAGTCAAAGTTTTAACCAACCGGGTATAATAAAGAATGGAATAACAAAAGAAATCACCACGCACGCAGATTCAGATGTATGTGTTATTCCAATGTAATAATAATAATCTCTAACCTGTGTCGTGAAATTCACACCGGCATGTGATGTTCCAATGTAATAATAAAGATGGAACTGCATCCTGTAAAACACACGATAGATATTCCAATGATAACGATAAAGATTTTAACCATGTCCCTGTAAAACACATGCATGTGATGTTCCAAATGTAATAATAAAATTTTAACCAGTCCTGTAAAACACATGCATGTGATGTTCCAATGTAATAATAAAAGAATGTCACCAAGTATAGGTAAATCACAGACACAAAAGTTATTCCAATGTAATAAATAAGCAATGGAATAACATAAGGATTTCACCAAGTATATAGGTACGCCACAGATACAAAGTTATGATAGGTACGCCACTTTTACAAAAGTTATTCCAATGTAATAATAAAGGAATGGAATAATGTAAGTTCTCTTCAAGAAGAAAGAATAACACCCTTCACCGTAAAAGAACTCTAATATAGAAGTAATGAAGTAAAGTAATACTCTTCTTCTTTCTATAACTTTCTCTATAGCTTTCTCTATAATTTCTCTCTCTGTAGTTTCAATGAATTCGTAAGAAAATAATGAAGGAACGAGCTTCTATTTATAGGAAAATGGAATGCATAAGAATTCAATCCATGAACTCGGGCCCGTATTGATTTATTTTAACTGACTATCCATATTTAAAGAAAAATCTTTTAAATAAAATATAATATATTCTATTTATATAAAAACATTTTACTATGCAAACACTATGCAAAACACTATGCAAAATATAACACTATAATAATAAAATATAATATATTTTATTTATAAAATAACTTTAATAAAGTATTCGCTTTTATATAAAGATGTTTCGCTTTTATTACGTTAATAATAATTAATAAAACAAAACGTCATTATCGCTATAATAATTCATATTATTAATCGATAATAATGGAATCAAACCAAGTGACTTCTCACATAAGCATCAATAATCAATACCGTGTGCTACTACGCAACCACACGACATCGCATTTTTTACTACCGAAAGTAGTTCAACAAGATCAACCAGAAACTTCCGCCGTTATTTCAATAAAATATTTTTGTTTTTTCTCAATCCGACAATAATTTCGCTCAGGGGGTCCACCAATGATTGAGTCATTGTATTTAATATTCCCTCGCTAAACCTAATATTCCCCCCACCAATCTAATATATAATATAACCACTTGTATACTTTGCAAAATTTATAAATATTACCCACAACTATAACATTATATCAAATTATTCCATAATATTCAAAAATAATATTTATAGAAAATTCATCTTTATTTATAAAAACATCCTACAAATACTGGAAAAGAAGGACATATCACCCAAACCGCCCACAACAGCTTCAAGGTATGCTATAATTGTGGAAAGGAAGGACATATCGCCGAGATTGTACAAGAGAATAAACCTAGTTCAATGGGGGACGGTGACTCAAAAGATCGTCCCGAGTAAAAGGCAAAGTCAACGATTCCGGAAGAGCGTTTGTTGTGGATCGGGTCAAAATGCGAGAACCCAAACGAGGTGATCACGGGTAAGTTATTTATAAATTCTTAAGTTTATACCTTTACTTGATACCGGTAAGTTACCCATTCATTTATCTCTCCCGCATGTGCTCAACGCTTAAACTTGACTCGAGAAATTAGACTTTGACCTATCTGTGGAAACTCCGCTAGAAAACTTTCATCACATCCATTGTTTATAAATCTTGTTTGATTCAAGTTGGCACCATTACCTTACCCGTTGACCTTATCAATTTAAAGATACTTGCTTTTGATGTGATTTTAGGGATTGATTCGTTAACTACTCATCATGCCAAAATTGATTGTTTTCGTAAGGTTGTTAGTTTTCATATTCCTAACCAACCTTGTTGTATTTAATTCAAGCAACTAAACTATTAAAATCAATCACCGCTATATCTAATCATAAAGCTATTCGCTTATTGAAAAACGGATGTCAAGCTTTCTTAGCCCATGTTATGGATTTGAATAAAGACACGCCAAATTTGAATAATATTCTTGTTGTTATTGACTTTCCCGACGTATTTCAAGAACTTCTCCTGTCTCACCCCGTAACGTGAAGTTCAATTCTTTATTGATCTTGAACTTGGTACAAAGCCCATTTCTAAAACCCCATATCGAATGGCTCCTATTGAACTTCAGAGTTAAAGGTCCAACTACAGGAATTATTGGACATCGGTTTCATTCTGGCCCCTAAGACATCTCCTGGGGTGCTCGCTTTTATTCAGAAAGAAGAAAGACTTGGAGTATGCGACTTTTATCAGACGACTATCGGGAATTAAACCATGTCACCATCAAGAATAGGTATCCTCTACCTCGTATTGATGACTTGTTTGACCCGATTGCAAGGGCACAATTCTTTTCAAAAATCGATCTTCGCTCGGATATCATCACCAAGATTAGAACCGAGGATATTCCAAAGGCGCCTTCGAACCTCAGATGGGCATTATGAATTCTTAGTCATGTCTTTCGGATCGACTAATGCTCCCTGCGGCTTTCATGGATATGATGAACCGAGTATTCAAGGAATATTTCGATCGATTCGTTGTTGTTTTTATTGATGACATCCTCATATATTCCAAAAGTCGTGAAGATCATGAGCACCATTTGAAGTTTGGTACTCCAAAGGCTTCGTGAAAACAAACTATATGCCAAATTAAAGAAATGCGAGTTCGGCGAGGAAGTAGCATTCCTTGGGCACATGGTGTCAAAACATGGAGTATCGCTGATCCGCCAAGATCAAGCAATACAAAGTTGGGAGCAACCAAGTCGGTGGATCAAGACGTAGCTTTTTGGGCTTAGGTGGTTATTATCGGAGATTCGTGGAAGGATTTTCTCGAATCGCTACTCCATTAACTCAAATTAACTCTAAGGATACAAAATTCGCTTGGAGCGAAGAACGCGAGAAGAGTTTCCAAGAGCTTAAGAGGAGACTTATTTCTAAGACTGCTCTAACAATACCATCTGGTTTGGATGGATTTGTTATCTACGTGATGCTTCGTGCAAAGGGTTAGGATGTGTTCTCATGCAACGTGGGAAAGTCATAGCATATGCCTCCCGCGACAACTTAAAGAGTATGAGAGGAATTATCCTACTCGTGATCTCAGAGTTGCGGCATCATTTCGCGCTTAAAGATATGGAGGCACTATCTATATGGGGAGAAAGTGGAGATATATTCAGACCATAAAAGCCTTAAATATTTCTTCACTCAAAAAGAACTCAACACGCGGCAATGACGTTGGCTCGAGCTATTGAAAGACTACGACCACCTATTATTCAATACCATCCTCGAAAATCGAATGTGGTAGCCGATGCGTTGAGTAGAAGATCATATGAGGAACGAAAAGCGATGATGTCAAGTATAATGACAGAGCCAACTTTAATAGAAAAGTTAAGGGTGCTCAAGCCACCCAGCCGGAAATGGCGCGTATGTAAGAAGAAAGTACAAGAAGGAGCTATTCCGGAAGCGAGAATTGATGAAGAAGGAATACTTCGAGTCCACTCTAGACTTTGTGTCCCTAACGACTCTAATTTGAAGTACAAGATTATGATGGAGGCACACAATACACCATTTGCAATCCATCCTGGAAGTACTAAAATGTATCGTGATCTTCGACATACATTTTGGTGGAACAATATGAAGAGAGAGATTGCAAAGTTTATCTCCATGTGTTTAACTTGCCAACGTGTAAAGGCGGAGCATCTGGTACCATGGATTTCGTTACGGGTCTTCCTACGGTTTCTCAAGGCATCAATGCTATTTGGGTTATTGTTGATAGATTAACCAAGTCCGCTTTCATTTCTTGCCGATACGGAGACTTATTCCCTGAACGCCTCTTGCTAGTATGATACGTGAATGAGATTATGAGTTTGCATGGCATGCCAAGATCCATAGTTTGGATCGTGACCCAAGATTCACTTCAAGATTTTGGGTTAGCTTGCAAAAAGCTATGGGCACGGATTTGCGATTTAGTTTCGCATACCATCCCCAAACCGGACGGACAATCTGGAGAGGACTATTCAAACTCTTGAAGATTTATTAAGACTACGTGTTCTAGACTTCAAGAGGCGGTTGGGATAAGTATTTACCATTGGTGGAATTCTCCTACAACAACAATTATCGTGCAAGTATAGGTGTGGCTCCATTCAAGCATTATATGGACGAAAATGTCGTTCTCCAATATGTTGGGATGAGGTGGGTGAAGAAACATTGTTGGGACCCGAAGTTAAGACGTATGACTCACCGAAAAGATTCAAATGATTCGACAACGATACAAAGCGGCACAAGATCGATAAAAGAGTTATGCGGATCTTCATCGAAAAGGACGTGAAATTTAGTATGGGGATCATGTATTATTGCGAGTTGCTTCCATGGAAGGGAGTTACAAGATTTGGAAAGAGAGGAAAGCTCAATCCACGATTTATTGGTCCATTTCAAATTCTTGACCGAGTAGGAAATGTAGCCTATATGACTCGCGTTACCTCCGAAAGTATGTCTCGTGTTCATAATGTGTTTCACATATCGTATTTCGTAAATATGTGAAAGACCCGAATCACGTTATAGAGTTAGAACCGGACGAGATAGCCAAGACTTAACGCATTATGAGGAGGTACTTGTCAAGATTTTGGATAGGAAGGAGCATGTCCCTACGCAAGAAAGGTCATACCACAAAGTTAAAGTTTTGTGGAGGAATCATGCTATAGAGGAAATGACCAGGAATTGAAACGGAAATGAAAGCGAGGTATCCTCACCTTTTCAAAACACCAGTATCGCACGTCAATTTCGAGGACGAAATTTCATAAGGAGGGAGGTTGTAAGACCCCAACTTATTATTAATGAAATTTAATTTTCTCTATTTATTATTTTGAAATAGTAAGGGTTGATTTGATTAATGTGGATAGTTAGGGGTAAGATACATAAATATTTCAAAATAAAGCTAAAGTGGTTATAAAATATTCATTGTTATTAGGGAATATTCGTTTGGTCGTGGAATATTCAGATCTTGCTTGGGAATATTAAATGCGACGGCGCAGCCCATGTGTGGGCCCATAACGGAAAAGTTTATTGGATGAAGAAAGCGCACAAATATAAGTGGTTTAAAAATAATCTACAGAAGTTATTACAATTAACATTTGTTAAAATACCCGGTGGTTAAAAACACAAGTAGATTACCAGTATTGCACCAATTATTGATTCTTACGTAAGAAGGCACTACTCAATAATGGTTACGATAATTCTTGTCAAAATTTTATTTTATTGAGTTAATAATTGTGCGTTGATATTTTATATTATTGTTGTTTCAATAATTGTCATTTAAGATATTTTTTCATTATCGAAGCTAATAATTCATATTATCGAATAATATTATTAGATAACATTATTGACAATGTCTAGAAAGTTCATCTAAGGAGAGGTTTGGTCACCTAATTGCTTGTAGGCCAAGAAGGAGAAATTCTTATTGGAAAGCCCCCTCTTCCTGGGAAGCGCACGGTTGTCAATATTGTGATTACGTAATATTATTTGTGAATAATTAATTATTGATTCATATGATGAGGAAAATATTGATTTTATGTGGATATAGATGGAGAAAATTTTTAATGTGACAATTGTTGAAAATTGAAATTTTATCTTTTTTACGATAAAATAATTATTTAAATATATTATTATATTTTAATAATATAATAATGGTGATATTTTTACAACGAATGTGGGATATATGAGTATACGAGGAGGAGGAGTATTTTTGTTGCAATAAATGTTTAAAACATGTTAAACATGTAGGTGGACCCCATTTATTGATTGAAATTTGATTATACTTTGTAAAATCGCCTGTTTGTGGATTTTGGTCAATTTCTATTTGGAATTTGGAAAAACTTTCTTACGCAAAGTTGTAGAGAATTGAATTTCTATAAAAAACTTGCGAGATTCAAATTTTCTCGATGAAAGGGCTATTTATTATGAATTATTGAAGTTCTAAAGCTCAAATAATTGATTTTGGAAGTTTAAAATATTTTTAATTACAAAAACGTTTTTTGTGTTTGGTTAGCCTCATTAAACACATGCAAGTTCTTGAATTTAGATGGTTCTAGGTGCGTAGAGAATTTGTAATATATATAATATTATTATATTAAATTTTTCGCTTTGTTCTAAGCAATTTCCTATAAATAGGGTCTTGGGTTAGAATTGAAAATCACAATTTAAACTAAAGTTTTCTCTCTATATTATCGAGCGTATTCTTGTGAGTATTTTGAGTATACTTTGAGTATTGCTATACGGTGCAAGTCCAAGTCATAGCCTATATCCGGTGTTTTAGGTTAAAGTCTCGATCTTTCGAGGTAAGGATGTTATTTTCTTCTCAAATGATATTATTTTTTTCAATATCATTATTTGAAATATTGGTTGGAACTTTTTATCAAATTTGGAACTTTTTCATGTTTCAAGTTACTATATTCATGAGTTACTATTCACGAGTTACTATTCATGAGTTACTATTCACGATTCTTATTCACTTAGTATTATTCACGAAGCGTGAAGATGTTTTTTGTGAAATTTCTATCTTTTGGTGTCGGAAGTTCTTATTCACGATATCTGACTATTCACGATATCTGACACTATTCACCTAAAAAATAAAATTTCTTCTTTTTTGTCCAAAATATCTATTCGGATACTAGCTTTGATTGTATCCATGTTTTGATCATTCTTGAATTTTACCACCACTATGATTATTTTTGAGGTATTTTTGGGCGTGAATAAAACAAAGTACGAATCTTTAATCCTTAATCCTTGTCATTTTGTTTCACTTTGAATTCGTTTCTTTAAAAATATTTTCATCATCTTCGGTCTTAAATGATGATATTATGGAATATCTTTGGCTTGTAGGTCGCGAGATGAATGATTCTGAAGAATATCTTTGGCCCGTTGTGCGAAGATGAGCAGTGTTTAGATGAACATGACCAGTGATGAATATCTTTGGCACATAGTGCAAAAGATGAATATTTGATTCAGGATGTATATTGATTGATGTTACTGGGGATAAAAGGATGAGCGATGAACTTTTAAATTCATACATAGAAGATAGTAGTTTGCATTCTCTACTTAACTCTTACAATGAATTATTATTTCATTGCGAATATTGATTTAAAATTTGTTGTATTATTGTATTACATTAGATTTTCCACATTGAAGACTAACGATAATTTGTTGTATATTATCTTAGTCATAATATTCTTTCTTGAGCTAGTTGAGCTCACCCTTTTCCTTTTGTTCCATTTTTCTCGGGAGGCGAGAATATAAGCGATGCAGTGGGGTATGGAATGAAGGTTCTAGAGAGAGTTGTTTAGTAGTCCTCACCATTTTGTAAAATAATGTATCGATAAATGTGATGAGGATTTATTTGATATAGATATTGTCTAGAAGATAATATTTGTATTTAAACTCACAGTTTCTTGTTGTAATAATAAAGTTGTAGTTGTTTACGTACATATGAATAAATGTATGTATTGACAACTCGAATGGGTGATGTATACCTATTTTGGGGCGTCACAAAGACGATGGCAATTGTGGCGCCCCAAAATAGGTATACATCACAAATTCACATTAGTTGTCGATACATAGTACGATTTTAAGTCAAGCTACAAATTTATTATTACTGACAGAATTCAAATAAATCTTTTGAATTCAATAATATCATCATTTAAGATCGAGAATGATGAAAATATATTTTAAAGAAAAATAATTCAAAGGAAACAAAATGACAAGGATTAAGGATTAAGGATTCGTTTTGTTTTATCCATGTCCAAAATACCTCAAAAATAATCACAATGGTGTAAAATTCAAGAATGATCAAAACATGGATACAATCAAAGCTAGTATCCATAATATATATTTTAGATTTAAAAGGAAAATTTTCATTTTTCGATGAATAGTGTCGATTCGTGAATAAGATCAAGATATCGTGAATAAGGTCGATACGTGAATAAGAATAATCGGCGATACACCAAAAGTTTCAAAATTGATAAAACTTGGATCAATATTTTTGTATAATGATATTGAAGAAATAATACCATTCTGAAAAATAATAATATCCATTACCTCGAAGATCAAGACTTCTAAATTAAAACACCAGGATATAAGGCTATGACTTGAACTTGCATGATATAATACTCAAAGTATACTCAAAATACTCACAAGGATACGCCGATAATATAGAGAGAGAAAACTTTAATCCGTGTAATTTTCAATTCTAACCTAAGCACCTATTTATAGGAAATTGCTTAGAACACCAAAGCGTAAAATTTAATATAATATTAATATATATAATAAATCTTCTACGCCCATCCTACCAAATTGATCTCAAACACCTAACACATGTCCATAAACAACAAAAACGTTTTCTAAATAAAATAATTAAAACTTCAAAAAATCAATTATTTTGAGCTTCTAACTTCAATAATTCATAATAAATAGCCCTTTTGTCGAAAAATTTGAATCTCATGAGTTTTTATAGGAAATTCAATTCTCCACACGTGACGCCCCCAAAATAGGTATACACAACACCCATTCGAAAGTCGCCAAATACATGGTACAAGAAGCAAACTACAACTTCAATAATACAAATGTCGTGTGAAATACTGATATATATATGTGAGTTTAAATACAAATATTATCTTCTAGACAATATCTATACTCAAATAAATCCTCATCACATTTATTGATACATTATTTTACAAAATGGTGAGGACTACTAAACAACTCTCTCTAGAACCTTCATTCCATACCCCCGACTAGTACTCGCATTTACATTCTCGCCGCCTCCCGAGAAGAAAAATGGAACAACAAGGAAAAGGGTGAGCTCAACTAGCCCAGTAAAGAATATTATGACTAAGATAATATACAACAAATTATCGTTAGTCTCCAACAGAAAAATCGATGAATACAATAGACAACAAGTTTCGGATCAATATTCGCAGCTGAAATAATAATTCATGTAAGAGTTACGTAGAGAATGAAATCTACTATAATCTATGAATTTAACAATCCATCATCAATATTTTATCCTCGTAACATCAATCAATTTTCATCTCAAATCAAATATTCATCTTTGCACTACTGGCCAAAGATATTCATCAATCTATTAATGTTCATCTCAACACTGCTCATCTTTGCACTAAAGGCCAAAGATATTCATCGATCGGTCGTGTTCATTTAAACACCGCTTCATCTTTTGCACTACAGCCAAAGATATTCAATAATATCATCATTTAAGACCGAGGATGATGAAAATATTTTAAAGAACGAATCGATTGAAACAAAATGACAAGGATTAAGGATTAAGGATTCGTACTTTGTTTTATCCATGTCCAACAATACCTCAAAAATAATCATAGTGGTGTAAAATTCAAGAATGATCAAAAACATGGATACGATCAAAGCTAGTATCCAAAATAGATATTTTGACTGAAAAGAAGAAATTTTATTTTTTGATGAATAGTCTAGATCACGTGAATAGGTCAGATATCGTGAATAGTGCCGATATCGTGAATAGTAACTCAGACACCAAAAGATAGAAATTCCACAAAAAACATTTTCACGCTTCATGAATAGTACTCGTGAATAAGTAATCGTGAATAGTAACTCATGAATAGTAACTCGTGAATAGTAACTCATGAATAGTAACCTGACATGAAAAAGTTCCAAATTTGATAAAAACTTCAGATCAACATTTCAAAGATAATGATATTGAAGAAATAATATCATTACTGAAAAAATAACATCCCTTACCTCAAAGAATCAAGATTTCTTGAAGGAAAGGCTCAAGTGATCTTTGAATGAAACTTCAGATCAATAAAGAACTCTCAAAGTATCTAAATACTCACAAAATACGCTCAATAATATAGAGAGAAGAGAGAAAACTTTGTTTCGGTGTGATTTTTAATTCTAACTTAGCCCCTCTATTTATAGAAAAAATGTTAGCCCGTAAAAGCAGACTTGACCTGCTACCGATGGCTTTTTACCGCTACTATTGCCACCCACCACATTTGAAATAAAATTCAGCACATTTTTTCACCAACCACAAGTGGGGCCCACTCAATTCTAGAATTTTCCACCAAAATCAATTATAACCCTACTTTTAGAATCAAACACCTCTCAAAATTTATAACAAATCATTCGTTCATTTTAACGGTTCAAAATTTGTGGACATATACTCAACTTATATATGTATAACATATCCAAAATTACAACGATCCAACTATTTGGATTAAATATTATAACTCACACAATAAAGCTATAATAACACCGATTTGATCTATTAATACCTCCAATCCGGCAAAATAAAACATCTCAAAGATTAATTCCTTCATTAATAACCACATAAATAAATCCATCATTTATATTCATATAAAATAAATATTTCCTTATCATATGAATCAATAATTAATTATTCACAAATAATATTACAGAATCACATTTATGACAACCAGGCCGTTCCCAGGAAAGAGGGGGCTTTCCAATAAGGATCTCTCCTTACTGGCGCGCAATTAGGTGACCAAACCTCTCCTTGACAGAACTTTCTAGACATTGCCAATAATGTTATCTAATAATATTATTCAAATAATATGAATTATTGATCTGATAATGGGAAATACTGTACAGTGACAATTATTGAACAACAATAATATAAAATATCAACGCAGCAATTATTGAATCAATAAAATAAAATATTGAGCAAGAACTCACCGTGAAAATTATTGAAAAGTGCCATCTTACGTAAGGATCAATAATTCAACAATCGCGTAATACGTGTCTTGCCATCGCGGCAACTAACGCCAGACATCTTGTATTTTAACCAACGGGTATTCCAAATGATCTTTAATTGCAGAATAACTACGCCTGTTATTTATAACCACCCAAACTTTATCGTTTTCCTCATCCAATCGCTTTCGTTATGAGGCTCACACATGGTCAAGGCCATAGCATTTACGAATATTCCCGAAGCAGACGAATATTCACGACCAAACGAATATTCCCGAAAAGACGTAATATTTTATAACCACTGCTTATTTTGAAATATTTGCGTATTTAACCCTTAACTATCCACATTAATCAAATCAACCCTTACTATTTCAAAATAATAAATAAAGGAAATTCTTTTTATTTAAAAAATTTGAGGTCTTACACCACAACTTTCAGTAAGAAAGTTTTTCCGAATTCCAAATGTAAATTGATCCAAATCCACAAACGAACGATTTTAAAAGCTATAATCAAATTTCGATCAATAAATGGGGTCCATCGAGCATGTTTAACATGTTTTAAACATTTATTGCAATAAAAATATCTTCCTCCTCGTATACTCATATATCTCACATTCGTTGTAAAAATATCACCATTATTATATTATTAAAATATAATAATATATTTAAATGAATTATTTTATCGGAAAAAGATAAAATTTTAATTTTCAACAATTGTCACATTAAAATTTTCTCCATCTATATCCACATAAAATAAATATTTTTCTCATCATATGAATCAATAATTAATTATTCACAAATAATATTACGTAATCACAATATCGACAACTGAGGCGCTCCTCGGGAAAGGGGCTTTCAATAAGAATTTCTCCTTCATTGGCGTAGCAATTAGGTGACCAAACCTCTCCTTAAATGTAACTTTCTAGACATTGCCAATAATGTTATCTAATAATATTATTGAGATAATATGAATTATTGCTTCGATAATGAAAAATACGTGTAATGACAATTATTGAAACAACAAAGAATATAAAATATCAACGCAACAATTATTAAATCAATAAAATCTCGAAGCAATAATTCACGTAACCATTATTGAGTAGTGCCTTCACGTAAGATAATCAATAATCGTGCAATATCTGTCTTGTGTTTTAACCAACGAAGTATTTTAACAAGATTAACTGTAATAACTACTACCGTTATTTTTAAACATCTTATATTTGTCGCTTTCTTCATCCAATCGCTTTCAAGTTATGGGGCCCCACACATGGGCTGCGTCGTCGCATACGAATATTCTGACAAATGCATTTAATATTCCACGCACCAAACGAATATTCCCAAACAACAATGAATATTTTATAACCAAAGGTTGTTTATTTTGAAATATTTATGTATTTTACCCTAACTATCCACATTAATCAAATCAACTCTTACTATTTCAAATAATAAATAGAGAAAATTAAATTTCATTAATAATAAGTTGGGGTCTTACAAGACCTATTTGAGATACATTTGAGAGCAACAAAATTCGTATTTACGATTGAGATATTTTTCATTTTTTTCAATCTGGATTAAAATCAAATCCAAGGACCTTAACTCTGCTCCCTCGCCGCTATAATCTACCCGTCGCTGATCTGAATCTCAGATAACCGTCCTCAAATTTTAACCTCTTAAAATTTTATTCTGGTTCCGCCGCTGTTAACATTTAGAGGTGGTGATATTTTTAACGCCCTCGGATTATTTTTGATAATAACGTGTGAGTTTGTATTGTGCTACAAAATCTCAGCCCTATTTTAATAAGTTATGTTTTGCTTATTTATTATGTCAAATCAAACTTTATACTACTCATTATTAACCAAAAATCTACTAATTGATGCCTAGTCAAGCAGGCTAATCTACTAACTAAACAAAGCTAGCAAGGAGCTAGCTAGGAGCTAGGGGCTAGGGGCTAGGGGCTAGGGGCTAGGGCTGTGATTTGTCAAAGGAGGAAATTGCTAAGAAATTTATCTCAAAGACCATAGGTATATAAAGGAGAGTACTTGGACACTTGTCTAACATAATCAAATTTTAGATTAGAGTAATGTTAAGAGAAATAATTTATTTTATAATTATTTTATAATTTATTGATGTAATATATTCTACCTCGACACATTGATAAACAAATTACTTAAATGTAGTCTTCGATCCCACATAAAAACTGAGGTGGAGTATGTCACGTCAATAAATTATAAAATAGTTATAGAATAAATTATATATCTAGCATTATCCTTTACGCTAACAGGCCACCCCTAAATAAAGGAGGGACTAGGGAGTGAGATTTAACACATTTGGAGATGGAATTAATATAGGCCCCGTTTGGACCAAAAAAAAGGGGTTCGATCACTTCAATGGAGTAGGGTTGGGGATATTGGCATGGAGATGAAGCATGCTCTCCCCACCATGTGAACCCTTTTCTTATTTTGTTTTATTTTATTTTGGTGTGCTTGTAGGAAGGTGGGGAGAGAATCCTCATGCAAAGAAAGGTCTGGTGTGTTGATAATGAATGGAGCAGCAGCTAAAGTGAAGCCAAGAGTTGCTCACTGTCAAAAACAATCCTTGCTAAAGGAAAACATAAAGGCATGTAGTAAATGTGTTGTATGAAATAGTGAGTGATGTCATAGAATTAATAGAAGATGTTAGGTAGAAAGAAAGAAAGGGCATTGGCATTGTTATCGTTAAATGTTACGGACGGGGACGGGGACGACTTTGAGTAAGGAAGAAGGGAAATCCAACAGCTTCAAAAATCAAAATACCTTCCTTTGGTTTTAAGAGAAAGATGTTATGATATGGTTTGTTTTTGGCTTGGCGGGGCGTGGGAATGCAAGCAATCGCCATCCATTTCATTATTATGTCAATCACTATTAACTATCATCATACGTGTAATTTAAAAACAAAAGGTATACATCCTTGATCACAGTGACATACAAGCAAGACAAAACTATAACCAAAATGCTTAAAACTGTGCATGCAAAATGCATAAAAACAACAAGTCTACTAGCTAGACTACATGCTCAAACTCTCTACAGTTCCAAAAGTTTTTCAGTTTTTAATGACATGACCTTTACGCAAAGTTAGACACCTCAACCTGTGAACATGCTGTAATTTAGTAGTGATTAATTATGAGGGAATCTGATACAAGAATTTAAATCATATTAAAAATAAATCATCTAAGAAAAACTACTCAATGAGAAATATATGAATGATAGCTATAAATTAGAAAGAAATTACCTATAATCAAATTTCCAATAACAGCTTAATCAATGCGCAATCCCCAAAATCAATTACCTATAACAAGTGAAATTTGAAAAAGAAGAAACTCAAGTGTACTTGTTGATTCAAAAGTGCAGATCCAAAATTGAACTATTAAACCAAATTATAACCCACTTATATTATGAAATCAATCTTCATAATTTAGTGGATTCTGCCAATCATAATGCATACCAACTATATCTATCCAACGACTACATAGATCATCCATAAAAAAAATGTGTCATGATATCATTCTCCATTCAAAGAGCATCTAATCAGTACCTCATTTGTAACACCCCCTTTCTGAAATAGAAAGGGAGGTTACTCAAAACATAACAAAACTGATGAATTTAATAGCAAGGCTCAAAGCCACAAAAGAATAGTCTTAATAACTAATAATACCATAAGTCAACCGTAATAAATCTCAAATTGTCTCAAACCACAATCTAAAATAATTATTACAATTCCAGGTAAACTAACACATCAAGTCTAAACAGAATATTTCTAAATCATTGAAATGAATGGAGCTCTCATCACACTTGCCATTGATCCCCCTGATTACCTGCCGGAAGAAAAACACAGCATGAGCAAAATGCCCAGTACGGATATAGAATACAAATAATGAACCGAAATAACTAACTCAATTAAATGAAACGAAACGAAACGAAACGAACAAAATTAACACAACAAAATAATAGGCTGAATCAAATGGTTGGGTGTTATTTCATACCGAGCTCAGAACAAAACAGAAATATACCTTGCCACACAGGCAAGTCAAATAATGTCACACAGGCAAATCAAATAATACCACACAGACATGTCACACACATTGGACCGCGAATCCAATGCATGTAAAATCGGAAGGTGTGTTTGGCACAAACATCACCAATCCACAGAACAGAACAGAAAACTAGGGTCGACCCATACGCCTCCCACAACAAAACACCAAATGGACAACTCCCACCAGAGCACAAAACGGAGACGCCGTGGACTAATCACACCGCCACGGAAGGTGTCATGCCTCGGTGCCAAGAGGAAATGCCTGTGGTACCCCCACAGGTGGTTATAGCTCAGGTATACCTTATGGTATTCTAACAAAATATAATATCACAACACATGCGACACAACAAAGGGGTTCTAACATGTACATGTTAAACTGAAACGAGATATCAACACAAAGTCTCCAAAAATATTAACATGCACATTACTACAAATATCAAAATAAATTTAGACATGTTGTACTAGTCTACAGAGTACAAATATGAGTTCCAACTATGAACGCCAAACGAAATTATCAAAATGAATTTGACAAGAAATAATCATGAGGCAATACTAATTTTCAAAACGCAGCAATCTAAACGAATCTAATTAAAAACAAAAGAGTCTCGCTGAAAGAGTACGGAATCCGTACCAGGATTAAGCAATGTAATACCCAAAATTATATTCCAAAAAATTAATTCCTTAAATTCCTCTATCTAATCTAATAAAATAAAATGAAATTGTATTATAATTATAATCATTAACAGCATAATACTTTTCAATTAGTTATTAATTAAATATTAAAAATTTTACTAGCAAAATAATTTAATCCAGAATGTATAAAATTTCATTACTTGATTAACTATTAATCGATTGTACTATATAACTAAATTGATATATATAATGCACAACATAGATTTCACTCCAAGTTCCCATACGATATGTCCATGTATATTATGTAAAATATGCATATTTTATTAATTAATTACACACATATCATCTATTTCATATGATTATTATATAGTAATTTAAATAACTATTATAAAGTAAAACATCCTATTCGTATCTCTATTACTAATTCACATGATTCCTTCATAAAAGCATTGGGTATAATGTACCCAATTTACATAAATTTAGTAAAATTCTTAATCAATGATTTGATATCTATATGCCCTTATATGTGCACCGCCCATTACATGTATAGTAAAAAGAACTTACTTGAATTATTATTTTTTTTAAAAGAACTCATTGCTATATTTTCCCAAAGGTAGGCGCCTCCTCGTTGTTTCTCGGATGAAGAACCGGTGGAAATAAAAGAATAGGGTTTCATACAAATATGATGTAGTATTGTTAGGTTTTACAAATTTATTCAATTAAAAAAACATATTTTATTAATTAATATAATCTAATTATTAACTCTCCAAATTTTAATAGAACTTTAAAATTGCACAATTAAAAAAAATAGACCCACTTAATTTAAAGCTCAATTTTATCAATTTAATTTGCCCAACACTTATTAATACATTAGCCCATAAAATTAAATAACTAGTTAACCCAAGTAAAAGATAAAGTACAATTAATATGCTTTAAAACAAAAATCAAATTTTTTTTTTCCGGGTATTACATCACCTACCCCTTAAAAATGATTCCGTCCCCGGAATCAAAAGAATGAACGTACCTAAATATCAAAAAGATGTGGATACTCCACTCGAATAGACTCTTCCATCTCCCAGGTAGCTTCCCGCTCCGAATGATTTCTCCACAAAACCTTAACAACCGGAATAGTCTTCCTCCTCATAATCCTTTCTTGACGATCTAAAATCGCCTCAGCTTGCTCCTCACAAGTAAGATCCTCCCGAATCTTATCGAACAGATATTGCACCACATGCAACGGATGATAATGATAACTTCTCAACACCGACACATGGAACACATTGTGCACATGAGCTAGCTGCGGAGGCAAAGCTAACCAACCGATATGCAACTTCACCAACCCTCTCCAGAATCTCAAATGGTCCAATATAACGCGGACTAAGTTTCCCTTTCAACTCAAATCGCCGAATGCCCTTCCAAGGAGAAACTTTTAGAAACACATGTTCACCAGGTTCAAACTCTAAAGTCCTCTTATGCTTATCAGCATAACACTTCTGTCGTGATCGAGCCGTCTTCAATTTCTCCTTAGCCACCGCTACCTTTTCCGTAGTGATTTGGACTAACTCAGGCCCTTCTATAGCCCTTTCGCCAACCTCATCCCAACAAGTTGGTGCCCGACATTTCCTACCATACAATGCCTCAAACGGAGCCATTCCAATTCTTGCATGCCAGTTGTTGTTGTAAGCAAACTCAACTAGGCTCAAGTAATCATCCCAATTACCCGACCACTCAAGTGCACAAGACCTCAACATGTCCTCTAATGTCTGAATAGTCTGTTCGAATTGCCCATCGGTTTATGAGATGAAAAAATCTTGAAGTTGAGCCGAGTACCCCAAGCTCGTTGAAACCCTTTCCAAAACCTTGAAGTAAACTGTGGGTCCCTATCTGAAATAATAGACGCTGGAGTAACATAAAGTCTAACAATCGCCTGCTGAAAGATATGTGTCAATCTATCCACCGAGTAACCCTCATGGATAGCCAAAAAGTGTGCCGATTTGGTCAACCGGTCCACCACTACCCATATGGCATCATTCTTCCTGAAAGTCTTCTAAGAAACCAACCACAAAATCCATCGTGATATCCTCCCACTTCCACATCGAATGTCTAATGCATTGCAACAACCCACTAGCTCGTTGATGTTCTATCTTCACTTGTTGACAAGTGAGGCACTTCCCAACATATTCAGCCACGTCTCGTTTCATCCCATTCCACCAAAAATTCTTCTTCAAATTCCTATACATCTTCGTAGAACCTGGATGAATTGAAAATGGCGAACTATGAGCCTCAACCAGCACAGCCTCTCGAATGATTGGATCCGACAGTACACACACAACCGCCACCCAACCAAATCACACCATGGTCATCAATACCTAAACTCTGATCGCTTGTCCTCCTCTAAATTCTGCGCCATACTCCACAACTCCCCATCTTCTTTTTGAGCTTCTTTGACCCGCGAAATAAGAGAGGGCTCCACTCTTATACCAGCCACATGTCCATCTGAACCTTGCACATACAACTCCAACTCTAGCCGCTCCATATCTGAAATAAGCTGAGGTTGCGTAATAAGGGCTGCTACACTCCCTGAACTCTTTCAACTAAGAGCATCTGCAACCACATTTGCCTTCCCTAGGTGATACTGAATCCTAGCATCATAATCCTTTAGAAGCTCAAACCAACGCCTCTGCCTCATGTTGAGCTCTTTCTGAGTGAAGATGTATTTAAGACTTTTATGATCGGTGTTGATATCACAAGTCTCTCCATACAAATAATGCCTCCAAATCTTTAGGGCAAAAATCACTGCTGCCAACTCCAAATCATGTGTGGGATAATTCACCTCGTAAGGTTTAAGCTGCCTAGAAGCATAAGCAATCACCTTACCGTGTTGCATCAAAACACACCCCAAGCCCTTCTTAGAAGCATCACTATAAACTCGATAACCTCATGTCCCCGACCAATAATGCAAGTATTGGAGTCATCGTATAAGTCGCTTTCTTCAACTCTTCAAAACTCTCTCACACTCCTCATTCCACACAAACTTTGTCCCTTTCTCATCAATCTGGTCAATGGAAGGTAAGGTAGCAGGGAAAACCCTTCCACAAACCGCCTATAATACCCTGTTAAACCCAAGAAACTCATAATCTCTGTCACTGTAGTAGGTCTTGGCCATTTACTGATAGCCTCAACCTTTGAAGGGTCCACCTTAATGCCTTCAGCAGAAACAACGTGGCCCAAAAATGCAACCTGCTCTAACCAGAACTCACATTTAGAGAATTTAGCATACAATTTCTCTTTCTGTAAAATCCCCAATACTGTGCGAAGATGCTCCTCATGCTCTTCCTTAGACTTGGAGTAAACCAAAATGTCATCAATAAAGACAATAACAAATTGGTCCAAATACTCCTTAAACACCCGATTCATCAAATCCATAAACACCGCCGGAGCGTTAGTCAACCCGAACGGCATCACCAGAAATTAGTAATGCCCATATCGAGTACGAAAAGTCGTCTTAGGGATATCCTTATCCCTCACCCTCAACTGATGATAGCCCGACCTCAAGTCTATTTTCGAAAAATACTTTGCCCCTTGAAGTTGGTCAAACAAGTCATCAATCCTTGACAATGGATACCAATTCTCGATAGTAATCTTATTCAACTCCACCGTAGTCTATATACAAACCTCATAGACCCATCCTTCTTCTTCACAAACAAATTTGGAGCACCTTGTGGTGAAACACTCAAGCGAATCACACCACGATCTAATGGCTCCTACAACTGTTCCTTTAACTCCCGTGACTCCATGGTGCCATCCGTCTGGCGCCTTAGAGATAGGCTCCGCACCAGGAACAAGATCAATAGCAAACTCTACTTCCCGCTGTGGTGGCAACCCTGACAATTCCTCAGGAAACACATCGGGAAAGTTATGAACAATTGGAACATCTTCAATATGAGACTCACCCTTAGAGGTATCTTTCACAAACGCCAAATACCCCTCACAACCCTTTGCCACCAACTTTCCAGCCTTCAAAGCTGAAATCAACTTCAACACCTTACTCGGCTGAGAACCCTGAAACACGAATTCTGGAGACTTCACATCTCCGAATATAACCTTCTTTGCCTATCAATCGATAGTGGCTTGGTGCTTATCCAACCAATCCATCCCAAGAATGACATCGAAATCGTGCATACTCATTGGAAGTAGATTAGCCCTACTAATCTTATCCCCAAAATTGATCGGACACCCTCAATACAAATAGAAAATAACGACAGAAGTCCCCATCGGGGTAGCAATAGACATAACAGAATCTAAGGACTAAGATGGCACACCAAGGTGCCGAACAAAAGACTGAGCAACAACGGAATGAGTAGAACCAGTATCAAACAGAATAGAAGCCTCACGATTGCCAACTAAAAAGAGTGCGTAAGCGATTACTGGCGCGACCGATGCCTTGTTATATGTCAAGGCAAACACTCGACCACCCTAACGCTGACCTCCATTGCCATCATTATCACCACCTCCACCATTTTCGCGTGGTCCGGTACAATCTCTAGCCATATGACCCATCTGTCCACACAAGAAGCATGCACCTGTGAGTCTGTGGTACTGTCTCCCCGGATGATTAGCCCCACAAGTAGCACAAGGAGCTATCGGAATGAGATTTGGGTTACACCCACCAGCTGGTCCTGGATAACGACCCTGATTTTGCCCCTGCGGACGATTCTGTCCCTGCTGACGATTTTGTCCATACCAAGGTAGCTGAAGCTGACGATTTTGCCCTTCTTTGAGGCATCCATCGATAACCTCTTTCGATTTCGCCACGCCATCGCCTTCAACTTGTTGGCCACCACGGTTCTGTTCCACTGACCACTCTGATTCTTCCCGTGATGACCGGAAGTTTGACCTCTTTGGTCATCTCTGTCCCTCTTTCGATTCCCTTCCGGTTTAGAAGACCGAAAGTCCTGTCGCTCCATCTCAATATTTTTGGCAGATTGGCCATCACGATATCGCGTCCGGAAACTTGTTGTTAATGAGATGTTGTCGATACCTATAATGAATTCTCCACTTAAACTTCTCTGCCTGTTCTGCTGCGGTCCCTGCTGAGGTTCCCGCAAATCCTGTCAACCTGGTGAACCTCGTCATAAAATCTGTGATGGACTCGTCATCTTTACGTCGAATAGATGATAATCTCTAAGATAGGCTTCTTTATCGGTAATTGGGAAGTCTGGCGATAAAAGACCTCACAAAACTCCGCCTAACTAAGTGTCTCGATATAACCATGACCTTTGTTTGTTTTCACGCCTTCCACCACCTCTGTGCATCCCCTTCCAACTTGTAAGCAGCAAGTAGCATTCTCTGATTATCTGAGCACCCCAACACATCAAAAATCTTCTCCAGATGGGCAATCCAATTCTCTGCATCAATTAGAGTCGGAGTGGAACTGAATGATTGTGGTTTCTGCTTTTGAAACCTTTCCAACCACACATACATTGCAACCCCCTGCTGATCATGACCATCTATGTTCCATTCCCCTTCGTTTGCATGCTGACCATTATTTCCCGGATTCTCCTATTCAGGAATTTTTGGTGGTGGCTGCTGCATTGCTTGTACAACCTACTGTGCTACCTGTCGAGGTAAAGCTTTGGTTCATCGCTGATTCACCAAGGTAGCTAATTGAGCATTAATCGATCATTAGGTTGCTCTTTGGACCGACCTTCACCTCTTCCCCTATTGTTACCTCGCCTCCCAGCAACTCTAGCGGATCTACGAGCCATCTAAGAAAGAGATCACGAATATAGACAAAACAGATTAGAGACAAATTCGAATATAGTTGATATGATAGCTGAATAGAAAATCAAACAGAACAAAAACTTAACCCAAAAGTCTACCCATAACTCACAGGTCAAACCTAAATAGATTTTCTACAAGAAAGAACCTAAGCTCTGATACCATATGAAACAACCCGGGTCAAATCTCGAGTCCGGAACAAATCTCGGGTCAAATCCCAAGTCCGAATCGAATCAAATCCATCACAATAAGGCCTCGAACTCATCGGCCCAATAAGTATCTTCTTGGGTCATCTTAGCCCACCACAGGCTCCCAAAAGGTCGTGACTTGAAGGTCTTATTGGTAGTAACTTATTTCCTTATATCTGCACAAATTTTTTCCCTATCTTTCAATGTGTGGAATGAGGGTGTTACAAACTCCCCCACTTAAATTCAGCGTCCCCGTTAGAGGCGATCAAACACACGGCCCAAAGATCTTTGCCTCTCTAGCTATTGTGGGATAATATCGGTTTGGCCGTGTCCCCACCTCAGGACCTTCATCTCTCCATTGTGGGATAATACCACCACCTTTCGTGTCCCCACCTCCCAAGTGACCCGATCGGATGACCCGATTCGAGCTTTCGAGAGTCGGCTCGATATCAACTTCAGAAACACCCCCTTTCCAGAAATAGAAAGGGAGGTTACCCAAAACATAACAAAATGATGAATTTAATAGCAAGGCTCAAAGCCACAAAAGAATAGTCTTAATAAGCGATAATACCATAAGTCAACCGTAATAAATCTCAAATTGTCTCAAACCACAATCTAAAATAATTATTACAATTCCAAGTGGTGACACATCAAGTCTAAACAGAATATTTCTAAATTATTAGAATGAATGGAGCTCTCATCACACTTGCCCTTGATCCCCCTGATTATCTGCCGGAAGAAAAACACAGCATGAGCCAAATGTCCAGTACGGATATAGAATACAAATAATGAACCGAAATAACTAACTCAATTAAATGAAACGAAAGCAAAACGAACAAAACTAACACAACAAAATAATAAAATTTGAATCAAATGGTTGGGTGTTATTTTATACCGAGCTCGAACAAAAGCACAATATACTTTGCCACACGTAAGTCAAATAATGCCACATTAGCGAGTCGAATAATGCCACGACCAAATCAAATAATGCCACACAGGCGTATCACACACATTGGACCGCGAATCCAATCGTATAAAATCGGAAGGTGTGT
Source organism: Panax quinquefolius (assembly GCA_020205615.1). NCBI lineage: Eukaryota > Viridiplantae > Streptophyta > Magnoliopsida > Apiales > Araliaceae > Panax > Panax quinquefolius. The sequence continues at coordinate 13,977,926 of CM035163.1, forward strand.
TTGGCATAAACATCACCAATCCGCGTAACGTATCAGAAAACTAGGGTCGACCCATACGCCTCCCACAACAAAACACCAAATGGCCAACTCCCACCGGAGCACAAAACGGAGACGCCGTGGACTAATCACACCGCCACGGAAGGTTTCATGCCTCGGTGCCAAGAGGACATGTCTTTGGTACCCCCACAGGTGGTTATAGCTCAGGTATACCCTACGGTATTCTAACAAAATATAATGTCACAACACATGCGACACAACAAAGGGGTTCTAACATGTACATGTTAAAGGTAAAACGAGATATCAACACAAAGTCTCCAAAAATATTAACATGCACATTACTACAAATATCAAAATAAATTTAGACATGTTGTCTTTAGTCTACGAGTACAAATATGAAGTTCCAACTATGAACGCCAAAACGAAATTATCACAATGAATTTGACAAGAAATAATCATGAAGGCAATACTAATTTTCAAAAACACATAATGAAACGAACAAATTAAAAACAAAAGAGTCTCATTTGAAGAAATGCGGAATCCGTACTGGATTAAGCAATGTAATACCCAAAATTATATTCCAAAAAATAATTCCTTAAATTCCTCATCGATCTAATAAAATAAAATGAAATTGTATTATAATTCTAATTATTAATGAGATAATACTTTTCAATTAGTTATTAATTAAATATTAAAAATTTACTAGCAAAATAATTTAATCAAGAATGTATAAAATTTCATTACTTGATTAACTATTAATCGATTGTACTATATAACTAAATTGATATATATAATCTCGCCAACATAGATTTCACTCCAAGTTCCCATACGTATGTCCATGTATATTATGTAAAATATGCATATTTTATTAATTAATTACACACATATCATCTATTTCATATGATTATTATATAGTAATTTAAATAACTATTATAAAGTAAAACATCCTATTCTGTATCTCTATTACTAATTCACATGATTCCTTCATAAAAGCATTGGGTATAACAGCCAATTTACATAAATTTAGTAAAATTCTTAATTAATGATTTGATATCTATATGCCCTTATATGCACTGCCCATTACATGTATAGTAAAAAGAACTTACTTGAATTATTATTTTTTTAAAAGAACTCTGCTGCTATATTTTCCCAAAGGTAGGCGCCTCCTCTGTTGTTTCTCAGATGAAGAACCAGTGGAAATAAAGAATAGGGTTTGCGTCAAATATGATGTAATATTGTTAGGTTTTACAAATTTATTCAATTAAAAAAAACATATTTTATTAATTAATATAATCTAATTATTAACTCTCCAAATTTTAATAGAACTTTAAAATTACACAATTAAAAAAAATAGACCCACTTAATTTAAAGCTCAATTTTATCAATTTAATTTGTCCAACACTTATTAATACATTAGCCCACAAAAATTAAATAACTAGTTAACCCAAGTAAAAGATAAAGTACAATTAATATGCTTTAAAACAAAAATCAATTTTATTTTTTTTCGGGTATTACATCATTCACACATCAAATAAGGTTAAGCTAGGAAATATCAAGATTATATTAACAGGCTAGGGATCTTTCATGGTATATATGAGGAAATTTGGAAATCTTGGGGCTGAAAATTATGACTTTGAGAGTTTTCAATAGAGATTTGAAATGCTTAAAAGTGAATGTGCTAGGGGAGATTTAAAAAAAATAACAAAGTAAAATAAAACCGAAGGGTACGCTGCATAAACAGGAAATACAATCTGGCATGAATTAAGACCCCGTGCAAAACAATCATATGAAAATTCTAAACAAACAATTAGAAAATATATATTACACATGCAGAAATAAAGATGTCACAACTTAAATTGTCAAATATCCTACATAAGGTTTAGAGAGTAAGAACAAAAGGAGGTGCATCCCTTCTAGGACCTGCTACAGACCGATAAACATAAAGTTTATCAGCACCGCTGTCATCATTCCCATTATCCTTCATCACCTCAACATTCAATCTTGGCCTATACTTGGCTAATAGTCTGCAACCGTTCATTGTCACGTTGCAAGCTGACATCCAGAGAGACCGCATTGATTCATACTTCTCCAACCCTGAAAGTAATGCCGCATTCCCAAATGGGCAGTCCCTAATTTCAAGCTTCCTTAGCTTTGGGCAACCCTCCATCACAGCCTGCATTCCCAAATCACTGCTGCCAGCAAAAGCCACGGAAAGGGTTTCTAGGTTTTTGGCATACTCTCCAATATACTCAAAAGTCAGGTCCGTCAATAGGCCTGAAACTGCAAGTCTCTGGAGCTTAGTGCAAGTCTTTACCACCGAACCAAAGGCCTCATCCATTGGCTCATTTGTTAGGTAATCTGGCTGGCATGGATTCATTATGCAGAGGCGGAAGTGGGTAAAATTAGGACAGTTATGCACTATAGTTGCAACGGCAGCATTAGTCATCTGCCTACAGAAGTAGAGGACATAGTGGAGTTTGCGACATCCATAAGATACAGCCACAAAACCTGACTCGGTCACTCCATGAAATATATCCTGGTCAAAGGGATCTGAAGGAAAGACTCGTAGTTCCTCAAGCAAGGGACAGTTAGATCCAACAGCTTCTAGCCCATTATCTCCCACTGTGTCCAGGACCTGCACCAGGAAGTTTACTTATCAGAAACTCGAAATTGTAATTATGTAATTACTTAGAAAGGCCATTGATAAATCATATAAGATTTTTCTCTTAATTTTTTTTAAAGATTTCTATGTTATATGTCAGCTAAAACAGCATGTGTGAATGCTCACAAACATTTTGGACTTTTAAAAGGTTTGGTATAGTAGTTTGGTTGTGAAAATAAAATAATAAGAGAATATGGGTTTGGTTTAACAAGGGAAGTTTCTTACCCAAAGGCGCCGTAGATTTGAGCATTGAGCAAGAACCTTTTCAAGTTCGCCACTTTGCAGAGTTGCATAGCTCAGATTCAAGAAAGTCAGATTGGCACAGGCCGGGAAAAGAACTGGGAGATGGAGGGAAGTAGCTTCCCATAAACCTGAGAGGGTGCGCAGATTTTTGCATCTGCTGAATGCACTTTCAAGCTCTTCACACTGGCGGGGAGCAAGCTCTTGTTGGAAAGAGCCAGTACCAAGCTTCGTCAATTGGGGTGCCCTTATCAGTAGCTTTTGTAATTGTTCCAAGCTGATATTTTTATTAACCTTCAAAACCCTTAATGATCTGCACCTGTTTACTAACCTCTCAAGGGCATCAAAACTGACTTCACTGTTCAGGCTGGCAAAGTTCAGCACTTCCAGCGACACAAAGTTCTCAGCAAAGCAATTTAACCAACCCCCACCAACATCATCCATGCCATTTTCCTGTATGTCAAGCTCAGTCAAGTTCCTGCAAGAGACATTGGACTTTAGAAGTCTTGTTCTTTGAACAAGCCAAATCAAACACAAGTGACAGACCACAACAGCAAAAAAGGTATTTGTTCTTTGTAAGGTAATTGGTTATTGAACTCAAAAAGTAAGAAGTGGAGACCCACATTTGTAATAGGAAATAAAATAAACGCCAGATTTAAGATGTAAGATAGTCAGATGGTCGCTCCACTTACGAGACCTCAATTCATATAGCACATTTTATTAGTTTAACCTATTCTAAAGTAAAAAGATATCAAGTCTTTCTGTCTATAAGGGAGCCTTGATGATCTGAAAACCTCCAAAAATGAGATGTATTGTTCTTTTGTTGCTCTCTTTCTACATTATGTCAACCAAGAAAGAGATAGGGATATGGAGCTGGACTTGAAATAATTTGATATTGATCAATCACTTCACTTAAAAATCTGATTCAGACATGATATAACATTGATCAATCAGGATTACTGGTCACCATTGGTAGATCACTTACAACCGGCAAGCAATCAGTAATTTATTGCAAGTGTTCATTGAAAGTCTCCTTGCCAAAGGAATGAGGAGGTTTACCCAAATTAAACACATCAACAATAAACAAAAGGAATAAAGCCTAGCATGGTCAGGAATTTAAATGCATAACAAAACTGTAATTGACCAAAGTATATTGCATGCCTACATAGCACAGAAACGATTATGACGCTATTCGGGAATGTGCGTTTGCCAAAAATGTAGAATATGAAACTCTGGAGATTCATTAAACATATGGCTTAATTATACATGTTCCATAAAAATTAATATTATTTAATTCATAACAAGATAAAACTGCAACAATTCATCATATTTCATAACTGATGTAAAACTCAAAGTTAACAATCCAATCATAAATTATACTCATCATTCAGCCAGTACAAGTTACATCCCTATAGTGAGCCGGTAGATTTCACTGAAGTTTCCAATGGAATAATCTATATAAAATTGGAAACTCGTATTTATTTCTCGGAATCGGTTCTTAGAATTTCGATTTCAAAAGACAATTCCTGAGCTGCACAATGAACAGAGTCGAAGAATTGCAATTTCAATCCAGCACACATGCTAAACTGACAGATGTCAGATAGTGGCCAAGGTTTGGACACCAAACAAGCAAAAAGACCACTAGTTTCACTCTTATGATTCCCTAGATGCAAACCATATAAAAGGAATAAAGTTCATTGGTGAAAAGACAAGAATGACAAATGAAGAGGATCAGACAATATTTTCAAATATAGGTTCTTGTATGGAATGAGAATGTCAACAATATTTTATAGCAATAACCTAAAAGTCCGTTTCAAGCTAATGCCATCCAGATACAGTAATATTCAGATAAACAAAATTTGAGCCCTTCCTAAAGCTATTTGCTCATAAAATTCAACATTTACCGCCAAATTGTTAATTCTAAAGAGCTATCACACAGGCTTACTTTACCCCTCACTTTCTTCTCAAACAAGGAGAAAGCAGCATTGGCCACAGCATCTAACAAGAGACTCGCAACAAGAAACTAGAAATTGCAAACCATTTTGGGACAATATATCTTAATTCTTAACTACATGTCACCGTGAGTATATAATTATACATCAATAATGTGTCGTGGTTACTAATTATGCAGTTGTTCCTAATCATTTGGAGTTAACTTACTTGTCTCTGTTCTAATTAAGCTAATCGTAACAAACCAATAATAAAACCTCCCTTCTTCTGATCAATAAAAGATGAATACTTGACATCTCCAAGAAAGTAGACAACAAGTTCCAGAAAAGGAGAATAAATGAATAGTATCAAAGAACTGACCAAATGAGAAGTACTCAAAATTTCCCAGATAAATATGGAGATATTTTGAAAGAATAATGACATAAAGATTCAAGAACATGCAATCCATTAAATGCTCATTAACAGGTCAAACATCACATCAAGAAAGCAGCAGAAAAAAGAGAGAAAATAGATTACTACAAAGTAGTGAAACCAAGAAGACAACGCCATCACTTCCCCATCCCCAAAATCACATCATTCATTTTTCAACCACACATCAAACGGACATAACTTTATCACAGACAAACTCTATCAACTCTTCCATCAACGTACATGCATAAAACATAGATATAGTAAACGAAAATAAAACAGTGAATGGTGACTTACTTTTAACCAAGTGCGTTTCAAGTAGAACATTTTGTTATATTTATCATATTAAACAAACCCAAGTTCAACAAATTCAGCAGTAGAAGCTATTAACACCATAAAAGGAGAATTAATTCCACAACTTAACATACATATAGGAATTTAATTTAATGAACGATAGAGAGGATTTCAAAATTCTTACTTGCAATGAGTTGCAATAGCTTTGAGACCATCAGTACTAAAACCATCACAGCTCAAGAGGGATAAAGCTTTAAAATTTGAAAACGAATTTGCCAGAAACTCCAAACTTTCATCTCTCACAGCCATTCTCTTCAGCCTTAACTCCTCCAAGAATGGGTAAGCTTTTGCAAACACTGCAAGCCATGAATGAATATCAGCTCCCCAATTTTGTGGCACCAAATTGAAGTCTGAAAATCTTGGTTTCCCCTTTAAAGTGACGCTCCGGATATTCGGAAATCGCCTCGCCACAATCTCCGGCGAGACCGAGTAACAGTTTCCAATGAACACCCTGGTCCGGCTCCACCTCTCAGCGTTGAACCAGTCTTTGCAGACCAGTGAAATTGAGCTTCGATCTTTGTGGGATCTCACCAGAGAGAGAACTCGTTCCAGTACCTCGTCTGGGAATGGCGAAGTCGAATTGGGAGAGTTGGCCGAGTTTGCCGAGCCCGCCGAGTCCTTGTTCCTCTTTGGAGGATCCATATTGATTCAAAGCTCAATTCCCAGCTCCAGAGCTACATTCAATAATTTAAAAATTCAAAATCAAAACCCCTTTTCAAACTCAAAAGCATTTATATACAGATATACACCAAATATCTATACATATGCTATCTAATGATTTGAGATATAGATATAGACATGTTTACAACCAAAAAAAAAAAACCTCCATAAACGAATTTCAATACTAAATTATGTTAGATGAAAAAAATCAAGTTCTACTGTTGTATTATATACATACATTCACATGCAACTACGCATATAGATTCAAATATGTTTACATGCATAGATACATATGCATCTAAAATTCTGGAGTCAATTCAGTTACAAAACTCCGCTAAAAACAGATTCAAGAAATGTTTAAAGCAGACGAAATTAATTTAAAACAATGCAACAGATTTTCCCATTATGGCACGAATAAATAACAGCTCAAAACCCTTAAAATACTGAAACAAGAAATGGATCCACCATTAAAATTTTAAAACAGCTCTACATAACAGGTTTAATACAGAAAAATTCACACACAAATAAACACAACTGTGTGCGAGAGATTTCTCTTTCTAATTAACCTGAGGGAGATTGAAGCTAGCAGCAAAAGAGAGGAAGAATTAAGATGGAATAATCGATAAGCCAATTTGGGTTTCATAGGGGAAAAATGAGCTGAAAATAAATTTTCTATATATATATATATAAGAGAAATTTTTGTTTTTATTTATGTGGAAAAATTAATAATAAGTATAAGTCCACCTTAGATGAATCAGATTATGGCAGGGACAGCACCTAACCTGCTCCGTGGTGTGATTTTCGCACACCACCCTCTTATAATCTGCCACGTATAAAACTCAAATGGATTGCAGCGCCTAAGGAGAAACTGGGGTGCGCACTGCGCATATGGCTGATGTTAGTGAAAGATACGGATTTCTGTTATTAAGTAAAAGAGTTGGTAAAAAAAGTTTTTGAAAGGACTGACAAAAGATTTTTATTTATTTATTTTATTTTATTTGTAATTTGTTTGACTTGGACAGATCAAACCGATAAGTTCTTTCCAAATTTCACTCCACCATGAACTGTTGTAGGACCCCGCCTTTAATTTCTGTGTCTCGTTATTTATTATTTTACCTATCTATATTTATTTATTTGCAATTAATTTTATATCAAATAAAGTAATATGATAAAAGTTTTGGTTGTCTTTTTGTAAATATTAAGAAAAAAAATAAAATCATAAAATTGTTTATATTTAAATTTTTATTTAATTGTATAATTTTCTGCTATTAATGATAGTTAAAAGTAAATATGTATAGAAAATAGAAATATAATGATTAATATTATTATTATTATAGATAAATTATTATAAAAATATATTATTAAAGGTAAATAGACATTTAATTTAAAATTACTTAAAATAGTAATTAATAAGAACTTTTATCCTTTTGACGGAAGGAGTACTCTTATCTTATTTGTTATCTCATGCACCTATATATGTTTAATTTAATGTCATCTTATCCTTATTTATTTATTTGTAATTAAATTTATTTCTAAATAAAGTTACAGAAAAATAGTACTTGCTATATTCTAAAATATAAAATTATTATTGATTTTATGTAATTAATTTAAAATACTTTTAAATGAAAAATTAATTTGATTTTTAAAAATTTTAGTTATTATAATGATCAATTTTACAAATTATCTAAAAAGTAATATTTGTTAAAAAATTATTATTTATAATTTTAAAAATATTAATAATTTTAAATTTGAAAATAATTTAAAAGAATGAACAATATTTTTGTTCCCTCTAACTCGCTGGTTGTCACCTAAGTACGTATTTTGAAATCCGCTAGTGAATAAAAATCTTATATCTACACTTGGTAGGATAAAAAGAAGACGTACATTTTAAAAATTACGTATAAATTTATTTCAATTAAACACCAAAAATAGATTATTATTATTATTATTATTATTATTATTATTGTAAATACGATTTCAAATTCGAATAAATTTGGGAGTTTTCATTGTAAGAGCACATAAATCAAGAAAGGTTCTTCTAGTGTATTACTAGTGTCTAGTAGCATTATTTTATTCTGATATACACTTTTTTTCTCTCATTAATATATTATTGAATAATAATAATTACAATAATTGAAGATCCAAACACCACCCATCAGATCATTGACGGTTGAGACGTGACATTTCCGAGAGCAGATTCTCTGTACTTAAATTTCATATCCCTTTTGTGTTCTTCTACTTAAATTTTGATACATATCTTTTTATTTTATTTTATAATTAATTATTATTAAATAAGAGATTACGTGTCAAAATTTAAGTAGAACAAATTTGGGAACAGAAGATCTACTCTCGACATTTCCCAATCTCACAGCCATTAATGTCTATTTAGGTTACGTTTATGCGTATAGGAGGAAAAATAATAGGAAGGGACGAAGGAATAAGAATGAATTATAATTTTTTCTTTATCATGTTTGTTTATGAGTTTTAAAAAGAAAATAAAATGATGAGATTTTAATTATATTTTTTTTTATTTGTGAGTTTAGATAATCAGTCGGGATCTTAATCTTACTCTTTATCCAATATACTTTGCGTACCCTCTTTAGCGATGGATCGGACGACGGTTCGATTAAATCGACGATCTCGATTCTGTCGTTATATAGATAAATCGCTTCTTAGCTTTTAGTAATGAATGATATAATAAATTAAAACAAACCTATAATAATGAGAATGAGCGAATTCTATTTGGTCCGTCGCTAAAGGAGAATATACAAAATATGTTGGATAAAAGGTATGTTCTTGATCCTTTTTAATAGATGATAATATTAACAAAATAATACTCCCTCTGTCCCATGATAAAAGTCCTTATTACTATTTTGGGTAGTCCCATGTTAAATGCCCACTTTCCTTTAATAACCAAATTTTTACACATTTTTTCCTAGGGAATTGTTAAATCTACAATACTTTTTGTTATTTTCACAACAAAAGTGTCGCTGTAGATGTATAGCGACGGTGAAAATTGTAGCTATAGGATCTATAGCGACACTTTTGTTGTGAAAATAATATTTTCTGTTGTGGATTTAACAGTTCCCTTTTTTCTTATTATACTCATAACATTAAATATCTCATACTTTTCTTATTCCAATTCTCTCTCCATATTTAATAAGTATAATTAGTTATGTGCTAAAAATATTTTGAATTGAAAAGTTAAAAAGTCACTCTCTCATCTATATTGAAAATAATTAATGACATATTATTATGGATAATTTTGTCATTTCATTCCTCTTCTTAATAAGCGTAAAAAATTTACCAGAATTTTTATTCTGGAACGGAGGGAGGATTTAATATATATATATATATATATATAAAACAATATTTTTATAATAATTCTCTTTTTATAGAACATAAAAATATTTCTTTTACTTGTTTCATACTGTTAATATATATTATATTCTTCCAAATCTATTATATATACTAAAACACAGTACATGATATCATAACTTGACACATGTCATTTCCACAATTCAACACGTGCCCTGTCTAATTAATGTTCCTTAAGACCCTTAACAAAATTGTCCAACTAACCTAACAAATGGGGATGAAAACAAATCCTAATTCATTCCCTTAAATTTTAGATTAATAATCCCTTAAATCACTACAAATCTAAACTGTTTTGATAATATCAACTGTTTTGATATTATCCTTTGTAATTTAATTATTATTTAATAAAATCACTACTTTATGCTATTAATTAATTTTTTGAATTTATAATCTTCTAAATCACTACAAATCTAAACAGTTAATAGCATAATGTCATTCTCTTAATTGTTTAGATTTATAATTCCTTAAATCATTAAAAATCTAAACTGTTTTGATAATATCAACTGTTTTGATATTATCCTTTGTAGATCATTGATCATCGCACAACAATCTATAATATCCTTATTATATTTTAATTTATTAATTATATATATACATTTATTATTAAAAAATTGAATAATTCCGCCGTAGGGAGTTTGTATTTAGTAAAACACTAAACCAAGCACAAAATGCCATGGCACTGCCACTAGTTTGCGTCATGTTTGGGCTTATGCTACTGCAAAAGCGCAAATTTTGTAAGAGAATAAAATTAGGCAGGTAATAGATTAGAGCAGCTTTTGTCAGTAAAGCGAATCCATCTTTTTGCCTGCAACTTCATCAGATCCCTTTGCTAATAAATTTATTTTACGCCTAATATTAATAATTATTATTTTCCTCTAATAACTTGAAGGTAAGCCTTGAAATTAATCTTTTATCAATAGGTCAAACGTCCATTTGGCTAGAGCCAATATAATTGACCACATTGTGACATTATTTTCATGGGGAATAATAATACATAAAAAGGGCTGGTGTCTCCAGCAAATACAGTAGTAACAAATTGGTTGATATCTTAGCTGTTCCACAAGTTATTTGCCAATTATTATATGGTTATTAGTAATTTTATGTTCCTTATCTGCAGGCCTGCAAACGAATTAAACCGTTCGTGAACAGGGTCTGTTCGCTTCAAGTTTGATCGGATTGTATAGTCGAGTCGAGCTCACACATGATATTGCATTTGATTGCTCAATCAAACGTATTCGCGAATCATGTAATTCGGTTCAACTTATTCGCGAACAATTTGAGTTCATTTTGGTTCGACCTCGGTTCAAGTTCGATTTGAGTGATTCGGTAGCTTGTGAGATGCTCGAGAATTTACAATATTTGCAATAATTTTTACTTCAGTACATTGATATGTCCGTGAACTGTTCACAAACTCGAACATATTCACGAACTGTTTGCGAACAATTAATAATCCGAACTCGCACACGTGTGTTGGTTCAATCATGTTATTCGAACATATTCAAGTTCGACTTATTATATTCGAATTCGGTTCGAGATTGACAAAGTTCGAATCGAATTGTATGTTTGCAGCCCTACAATCATCTCAATCGAAAATGTTACTAGTAATTAATTCTAAGGTGGATTGTGTTTTAATTATATGGTGCTTTCAAGACAATTAGCCGTGTACAAGAGAGAATTAGATTCTTCTAATAGTAATGGAACCCAGTTGAGATTATGGATGAAGTCATGTGATTTGCAAAATTAAATTAAATTAATCTAGTCCATATGGATAGTAAATAAATACTCCCTCCGTTCTATAGTCATAGGCTGATTCTTTTGGCACATACTTTAAGAAAATTAGTTTAAGTGACAATTTTTAACAGCAATTTTTCATATATACCCCTTAATATGAAATTAATGAATAAGTTAATTACTCCTTACTTATCACACTGAAACTCTCAACTTAATTGATCAACGTGTACTGACCATTAAAATAGAATTTTAACCAAAGATAAAATTTTAATCTACATAAACTTTCAACCAATCACAAAACGTTTATGTTATTCCAAATTCATTTATTGAGCCTAAAAAGTTGAATTCTTTTATTGAGAATACAACAACATTAAATGTGGTGATAAAAATAATGACATTGAATGTTGTTTCTTCAAAAAAAAAAGTAATGGTTGAATATTTATTATAAGGGCATAAAAATAAAATAATGAACCAACTAAATTTTATAAATAATAAGTAGCCTATATATTGGGATATCTTAAAATGGAAAATCAGCCTATAGTCCTAGTTTAGAGCAACTTGTTACTAATTGTATTGATTAAGTCCTAGTTCAGTGCTATTGCATTGTACCTTAATTATCTTTTGCGTTTTACATATGTATTCTTTTACATTATTATATAATTGTATATACAAAGAATATAATTTTGTTTCTATTTTTTTTAAAAAATGTTGAGTATCGTTTCTCTAAACTTTAATATAATTAATGACCCAATAATTCCCCAAATAGAGACACTAACGTTCTGTTTCTGAGTTTTAAAATGGACAAAAAAGAAAAGAAGTGGACGGAAAATTTAAGTTTTCTTTTTAATTCTTATGTTTCTGAGTTTTTTAATAAACGAAAAAAAAAATGAAATGGATAGAAAATTTGGCCACTTTTTCTGCCAAAGTTTTCCGTCCAAAATTGGCCTGATTTGGACGGAAAAGAAATTGAAATAAATAATATTTTTATAATTCTCATATTATCCGCAACTTTTAATATAATAAATTTTAAATTACAACTCATGTCCTCAATTTTAAATTTTCTATTCTTTTCTATTAAAAACTCGAAGCAAATATGAAAAACTTCAAATTTTCTATTCTTTTTTTTTCTGTTCTAATTTAAGTTTTCTATTCTTTTCTTTTCTATTCAAAACTCAGAAACAAAGTGTAAGGCTAGAGGTTTTGATAATATAATCAAAATTAAGGTTTATTAAAATATTATTATTAACACATTCTAAGAAATTATATTCTCATTTTGACGCCTAAAAATATGAAATAAAATAGGACCTATTTATGTGAGAAGTGCCAAATCATTCAAATATACATACAATGAAATGAATTATATCGGTTAGATTTCTAAATTTTATTGAACATTTTTAAAATAAAAAATGCATATGTGGGCCTTGTAAATAAAATTATAACTTTAACTTATACGTGGATGTAACTTAAAATAAAATCCTCTTGTATAACATTGAACTGAAAAAGTTATTACTTCAATAGGTTGCTGGTTCAAGTAGTAATTGAACCGTTATTGAACTAGTGAAGTCATAAATATATAAAAATATATATTATTAAAAATTAATAAAATTATAAAAACTCTCATTTTTATAAATTAAAACATAATAAAATTGAGTTACAATATTACTAAAAGTGATTAATTTTAATATTAAGAAATTTTTGGTACAAAGAAATAATTAAAAACCGGTTAACTAGGTCAACTTAACCGATTTAATCCGAATTTTAACCAAATTGATTCAACCGGGCCAAACCGGATCCGACATAGAACTGGTTCTCGGTTCAACCGGTTTAACCGATTGGTCCGGGTCGGGTTTCAAAACAGTAATGTTATACATTACGAAAATTTTCAGTAAAATTATAAATGCAAGGTATGTGCATACATGGAATATGTATGAATTAAGAATGATCCCATTATAATTTATTCTATTCTATTCTATCGTATGCATTTTTATATTATTCGCAATCTAATTTTATCAAATATTTATCGACATGTATATTATTTCTCTTAAAAATATTAGTGCATAGTGTTAAAATTTTAATTGTAGGCGCTAGTGGCATAGACACTTTGTTTTCTTGTGTGGAGTAGGATGGTGGGCCTGGTTATGGGCCCGTACACAAGGAAGTGTATACGTCTAAATTGTACCCGACAATAGGGTAAGTAAGGTTAAAGAGACCTCATGTTTTATATTTGGATAAATGAGAAAAAAATAAAATGAAAAAAACCATCTCACTCTTCAACACCAACTACAAATGAAAAAAGAATTCATAACAATTAATAAATTTTGTAATTAGCACCACCTCTTAAATTGTGTAACCATGTTCATAATTATTGTATTAAATAATTTATACATAAAGTATATAAATATTAATTTATCCCTAAATGTTTATACCAATAAAACCTAACCTAAAAGTCTAACTTGCAAAATATAAAAATGTGTCAACTATCGAACTTGATATGAAGATGAATTCATACATATTTTAAAATTAGGATCCTCTCCATTTCAAATAAATTAGAGAGACTGTACCTACATAATTGAATGAACAAGAATGAAGTACAAGTTAGTAGGAAAAATGCATTTTGAAAATTTCTATGATAGTTAGTGTATTATGAAATAATAAAGAAAAGTTAGATTTGTTTTTTTTTAAGAAAAAGATTAGGGATTGCAGATTGGTTTTATATATAATTCTTATGCAACCCTCTTTAAAATAAAAGTCCTACTATATATTGTAAAGTTTTTTTTGCCAAAGTTTAATTAAAACGTAGAAATTAAGAATGACTCAACCCTAATTTATTATATCTTATCATATAAATTTTTACACTGATCGCAATTCAACTTCATCACATATTTGACCATATATATATATATATGTCATTTCCCTTAAAATAATTTCATTAAAGTAATTTAATTAGTGATTAGTTTGTTTTTATTTCATTAATTTGTAATTGGAATGAAATTAAAATTTGTGTGAATATGATATGTGAATTGAATTGATATGATGCTTGAGATAGAAAGAGTCCTGCATGTTTCTCCCAAATTGAGTGTTTATATATAGACTAAGAACATAATAGACCTCCATAAAACTCTTGTTCCCTATACTTTTAACAACCCCATGTTCAACCAACCAACCATCTTTTCCCTTTCAATGTCTATATCAATTATACAACCAACCTATTTAGGTCTTTCCCATTGGAGACCTAGTTTTTTTTTTTTGGGGGAGGCTGACACGTGGCAGCTAATCAGCTTGCATTAATTGGCCCCACCAACATTTTTTAGTTTCATCGGTTGATAAAACTTGCCTTGCGTATCCTATTGTGGACCTTTCCAATATCTGAGAAAGGCCCATCAAATGGTTGATTTTAGAGGTCCTGGCCACAACAACTGAAGTGCAGTTTGATTGTTTTAGAAGTTCAATTCGGGTTTTCTATGTCAAAAAGTTATGTACAACATTCTGGACTTATCCAATTTTTCTCTTGGAGGCATTATAATTTGCATTTGGCATGACGAGCTATTAGCCTAGACCACTTTGTAATAGTAAAAAGTTTAATGCAGTAACAGAGTAATTAATTACCTATATCTCTAAGCACTGCAAAGCAAGCCATTTAGAGATAGATATTTACTTATAAAATGTACAATACAACCAAACAAACAGATCAGTGAATTAACTAACTTCAAGCACCATGAAAAACAAGTGTATATAACTTATTATGCAGCAGTTTTAATTTTAACACAGCTGAAATTTTTAATTTAGAAGATGAATAAGAAAACAGAATCAGTAGAAAAATCCAAGTGATAAAATTCCGAAATAGGCTCAAGGCTTGTCCATCTACACCGCCTTTCCTTCTCCTTCCGACTATATAACGAAAACAGAAGTTGTATAAGCTCATATTGTATGTTCACAATTGAACAACAAATGCAAATAGTTATGAACCAAAATGTATAAAAAGATCATAGATTTATACCAGTGGAATTACAGGTTTTGATTCTTGAAAACCGACTTGATACATGAACTCTTTCATATAGCCCCATTCGGCTGGCGTTCCAATCAGATCCTCTAATTCCATCACAATCTTGGACTGCTGCTTTTCTAGCTCTCCTTGTTGTTCATTTTCATCAACTGCCATTAAATTCTCCAACAATAAACAGTTTTCGGAATTTGTAGACGGATCATAAGTTTCCGAGGCTGCATTGCCAGTCTGGTTTTGAACAAGATTGCCCGAGTCATCACAAGAAAACGCGGCTAATTTCTCTGGTTGAACTTGGTAATTTTCTGTAATGCTCTGGCTAGAATTATCAGGTCCATCAATAAGTTCCATGGGATTTTCTGATGAAACATTCCTTTTCTCCGCGATCTCACCCTCATCAATAAGCTCCCCTTCCTGCCCCATCAGTTGCTTAAATTGTTGAGCATGTTTTGGGAAAAATGCACTAGCCATGAACATGACCATTTTCTGTTGCTTAAACAAGCTATGTATCTGCTCTTTGATGGTGACCAAATCATTCTCCATATACTCTTGTTTCTTTACAAGCCCCTGAACTTCCACTTTCAGTTGGTTCTGATCAGCCCTTAAATTTTCTAGGTGTGCCTCATTAACAAGATTTCCTCCTGAGTTAATACAAGTCTTTATTCCCCTGTTTCTCTTCATGACATGTGGATTTTGGTTTTTCCTCTTGATGTTCATAAGCAGATGGTCCTTTCCTTGTTGAAACCACTTATTTTCATACTCCCATTGACCCCAATTGATCTTATTGAAACCCTTTGATCCACATTATAAGAAACATTCATTTTTACATGTAAATAGCAACACAATACACAAGGACAACAGACCCCAACAAAAACAAACAAATTCATTGACCAGATAATATTAAGAACTATGAGACAATAATGTTAACATACACAAGGAGAAATTAAAGAGCAAGGATTAAAAAGTGATGCACTCACATAGTTGTTCAGTTGATAAACGAAAGATGAGAAATTATCATGCCGGAAATATTTGGGAAGAATTTCTCTACTAAAGATGTGGTGATCCCAAACAGTGAAGCTTGTGCCACTAGAACTCCAAGATATGATGGTATTAGATTTTGGGTCATTCACCATTTCATAAACCTTTGTCAAGAAGGGTGGTACCCCTTTTCCTCTTGGAAATGATGAGGACGACCTACCACCACCAGCAGCAATACATCCACTATATGACTCATTCAATTGCAGTTGTTCACTCGTTACGTCTTCCATTGATGAGTTGGCGCCACCTCCGAAACCTTCCTTGCATCCAATATCCTCCTCCTGGGGTGTTCCTGTTATCATGGTGGAAGAAAGTCTCTTTGTTTTTGTTATGGATATCTCACTAAGCTAACAAATTATTACACTCAATTTTGGATGAAATTGTAGGCTTGTAAAAAAATTGCCCCAAAACAGAACTATATATACATGTATATGTAGGCATACTGATCAACGTGCCCATGCAAAACCGCATGCACCATGGATAGATAATCCTCCCCATTCGTTCAAGTCTCAGGTGATGATTCTTTTCTATTTCTTCAAATTTGATACATGTAAAGAATATATTCTTCTTTGTACATTCACACACCAAGGCATACACGTCCTATAAGTCATTTAATCATAAAAGATCAGAGTTCATCTATTTTCAGCCGTCTGATGAATTTGTAAGAGAATATTATTAAGAGCAAAGTCCTTA
Source organism: Panax quinquefolius (assembly GCA_020205615.1). NCBI lineage: Eukaryota > Viridiplantae > Streptophyta > Magnoliopsida > Apiales > Araliaceae > Panax > Panax quinquefolius. The sequence goes on from CM035163.1 coordinate 13,995,037, forward strand.
TTATCCTTGGTTGTACATCCCATTACAGCTCATTTCTCAAAGAATAAGAAGGGGTAGGGGGGGGGGGGGGGGAGGGAGGGGGGGTGTTGGGGGGGTTTCAAGAAAGTGCTTCTAGGTTCTCATCATACTAGTCGTGAAGATGTTTTTCTTGATCCACCAGTTCACTGTCTATGACAAGAATATAAAGTTACTTGTGTGACTGAATAACATACTCCACAAAATTAAGGACCGGATGGCAGGTTGGATAATCAAAGCATTTTAAAACAAGCAGCAATGCGTAACATGCCTTTATTTTTACTAATTTTTTTCTACACATTTCCTCCTTCGAGAAGAGAAGAAAAGAAAAGGTAAAGGTAAAAGCAAAAGGACAACACGTATAAATCTAGAGGCTCAAGTTGCATGTAGCCACAAAATATGGGACATTCATAAACTGACCCATACTTCTGGTAACAATTCCAAGAGTATTCATAAGTATACACTTGAGAACTAATGACAATTGGATGTGAAGGCAGGATGAAGACACAATTTGCCATAGTTATCAAATGGCAATTTGCAGAAGGAAGTTCTGCACCCACACTGTGCTTGTTGGAAAACGTCAGAACTGTTGACCGTCTCAGATTTTACTGGAGTCTCTACCAAAGATGAATCGCCTGGTCCAGTCAGTTATCACCAGTGTCCTTGTGCGCCAACTGACTAATTTGCTGAATGCCATCGAACAAAATTAAAGTTAATTATAAAATGTTACCAAACTGTTGTTCAATGCCGAGATAAGTGTTTTTTTTGGCGTGGGGCGGGGCGGGGCCGGGGGAGTGGGGGTACTGTTTACCTTGCATACACAGAATACCATAGCCACTGAGTACTATGGCCAATTGAAACCCAATCTCCAGGAAGTTGAGCTGCTGTTTGCTCACCCCCTAAGGGAGCAAATTGTCCACAAATGCTTGTACCTTGAAAAGGATTATAGCCTCAGTGAAAAAGCAAGCTAGATAATTCATTTAAGGGGTTAGATATTGAGCTCACATCCAGTATGCTATTATATAGATATAAATGTTTGCCATAATGTTGAACTAGATTATATTGACATAAATGTTTTTCATAAAATCAAAATTGTGCACATGAACACGGAAGCAGGAGAATCCTGTCAAAAGTCCAAATCCGTGGTCAGCTAGCAAAGATGATTCCTCTCCCCCTTCCCCCTCACCCTCACCCAACCATAAACTAACTTCAGACCCTCAAAAGTGGCTCATTATATACACAAAAGTCAACAAAAGACGAGAAGAACAGAAAAAAACGTTTATGTTGGTTACTGTTGACATTCAGGCCACCGCTGCGTGCCATGGTAACAGCTCGGCCAATGAAAAATTAAATTCCTGTTGGAATATGTGAGACCCCAGATTTTATCAATAAAGATTTAAATTTTGTCAAAATAATTTTTAATATTATGGTGTGAATTTGAGATAATATTATAGTTGTGGGTAGTATTTATAAATTTTGCAAAAGTATGCAAGTGGTTATATTATATTCGATTGGTGGGGAATATTCGGTTTAGCGAGGAATATTCGTGACAACGGCTCAATCATTGGTGGACCCCTAATAATGTAATTATTGTCGGATTGAGAAAACGACAAAAATATTTTATTGAAATAACGGCGGAAGTTTTACCGTGGTTCTTGTTGAACTACTCGGTAGTAAAAGTATGATGAATGTCGTGTGGTTGCATAAGTAGACACACGGTATTGATTATTGATGCTTATGTGAGAAGTCACTCGGTTTGATTCCATTATTGACCGATTAATAATATGAATTATTATAGCGATAATGACGTTTTGTTTTATTCGTATTATTAACGTAATAAAAGCGAAACATCTTTTATATAAAATAGAATACTTTATTAAAGTTATTCTATAAATAGAATATATTATATTTTATTATGCATAGTGTTGCATAGTGTTTTGCATAGTATTGCATAGTGTTTGCATAGTAAAATGTTTTTATATAAATAGAATATATTATATTTTATTTAAAAGATTTTCTTTAAATATGGACCGCCGATTAAAAGTAAATCAATCTGGACCGTTCATGGATTAATTCTTATGCATTCCATTTTCCTATAAATAGAAGCTCATTCCTTCATTATTTTCTTACTTAATTCATTGAAACTCAGAGAGAGAGAAATTATAGAGAGAAGCTATAGAGAGAAAATTATAGAAAGAAGAAGAGTATTCGCTACTTCACTACTTCTATATTCAGTTCTTTTACGGTGAAGGGGTGTTATTCTTTCTTCTTGAAGAGAACTTACATTATTCCATTCACTATTATTACATTGGAATAACTTTGTAAAAGTGACATACCCTATACATAATCAGATATGCGGCGTATCCTATACTTGGTGAAATCCTTATGTTATTCCATTCTTATTTATTACATTGGAATAACTTTGATCATGATTTTACCCTATACTTGGTGACATTATTCTATTATTACATTGGAACATCCCACATCGTGTGTTTTACAGGACTGGTTCCGTTTTTTATTATTCATTGGAACATCATGCATGTGTTTTTACCGGACTGGTTCCGCTTTTTATTATTCATTTGAACATCACATGCATGTGTTTTACAGGACTGGTTAAATCTTTATCATTCTGTTGGAATATCCTATCGTGTGTTTTACAGGATCCGGTTCCATCTTTATTATTCTGTTGGAACATCCCGTCGGTGTGAATTTCACACGACCGGTTCCGTTATTATTATTCATTTGAATAACTCGCCATCATCAAGTACCGCACGCGTGGTGATTTCTTTTGTTATTCCATTCTTTATTATACCCGGTTAGTTAAAACTTTGACTTCTATACTCCATGAAATTAGTAGAATATCCTCGATATTTGCGTTTCATCCAAAGATCTTTTCATGGAAATATTCTTACGATCATTCTTGAATTTTACTCTCTAAACAGATGATCGTGTTGACAACTTGGACGTTAATAATTCATGGATTAAATAATTCTTGAACTTGTTTTATTGAATTACTATGTCATTATCATCATCCTCATGTTATATTATGTTATCTTTGGCTTACGTGCGATAGATGAACTTAGTATGATTATGACCGAGGATCATTCTAAGATAATCATGACTTGATATAAATGATGTGACAAAAGTCCTCGATGGCTGTAATGCAATGATGGATAGTTTTTGGTATGATTATGACGAGAGGTGATTCGATATAGTCGTGACCATTGATAATTTGATGAAAATCCTTGGCCAAGTAGTGCGGGGATGATTAGATGTGGTGGTTTATTTATTAAAAGCCGAGTCTCAAATGATAAAATTGATGAAAACCTTTTAAAACCTAAAAGATAGTAGACTTTATTCTCTACTTGACTCTTTTAATGGATCGCTTATTCATTGCAGATTAAACTGGGTTATCTATTGTATTTTATCGGTTTAACATTGTTGAAGGCTAATGATAATTTATTACGCATTATCTTAGTCATAATATTTCTTAATGGGCTAGTTGAGCTCACCCTTTCTTTTCACCGTTTCTTCGTGAAATGAGAATATATTTGGGACGAGTTGGGGAAGCGAGTGATGGTCTCGAAGATAGCATTAGTAGTCCTCACTATTACGTGAAATAGTGTGATAATAATTGTAATGAGGACTCTTGAGTATGGATATTGTCTAAATGACAATATTCCTATTAGAACTCTCGATTTATGTATTGTCGTATGTTACACTGACGGATGTATAATTAAGTTTGTATTTGAATTTATGTACCACGTGTAAGTGGCGACCCAAGATGGGTGACGTATACCTAATTTTGGGGCGCCGCGGTACTGTATCGAGCCATAAGTGTGAAGAGCCCCGAGAGCCTCTCATTTGGTGACTTCTGTTGATGGGGAATGCATGCAGAAGCCGGACTCTCGTAGGGGGCCGCCGTCTTGGTGGCAAGCTGATAGGTACTAATGTGAGGTGCTGACACAAGTTGGTGTCCAGAGTCACAGTTGGTATCAGAGCTTAGGGATATGATCCCTGGCTGAGATGTGAGATAAGAACTAGGAGGGGAGAGACGGGGAATTCCTTCGCTAGTATGACCTACCTAAATTTATTTGGTATTTAATTGGTCGGTCAGAATATACGGATAATTTGTTATACGTCAATTAACCCTTGTTTTGTGACGGTGTTTGAGAATGGCATCTGAAAATCTTTGAGATAAGCAATGAAGCACGTAGAGTGTTGATTCAAACTCAAACAAAAGGTAACGACCAACAACACGATAATAATCATCTTTGGTGGCAACAATTATCGAACAATGATAACCATCGTGGGGAAATTATCATGCTAAGAATGGTAACCACTTGATTGGTAATCGTGGCAAAGATAATAGAAGTGGAAATTGCAAGAAGAGAAGGTAATTTAGCTCAATTTTGTTGTGCACCAAAGTCAAGTCTATTTGGGACGGTGGCACCAAAGGTGGATATGGACAAAACAAAGTCGTTGGTTTTAGGAAGTGCATTTTTCATGACTTCTCAAAAAGCGAGTAAACCGAACGAAGTTAGTACGGGTTAGTTAATTATAAATTCATAAGTCTATACCTTATAAGATCTGGGTTCTACCCATTATTTTTTATCTCTTGCTTGCGTTCAACGTTTAAATTTGACTCAGGAGAAGTTAGACTTTGACTTATTGGTTGAAACTTCGTTAGTAGGAGCCTTCCGTTCATTACTATTTTTAAATCTTGTTTGATTCAAATAAACACTTTCACGTTACTGTCGATCTTATCTTTTAAAAATACTTGCCTTTGATGTGATTTTAGGAATCAATTGGTTAACTACTCATCATGCTTTTTTCGTAAGGTTGTTAGCTTTTATATTCATAACCAACCTCGTTATCTGAATTCAAAGTAACCAAACCCTAAAGTTAAATCATTGTTATATCAAGCCATAAGTAAAAAGCCCCGATCCTTTCATTGTTGATTTTCTTGTGTGGAATGCACCAAGCCAGGCTTTTAGAAAGCGACGTCGTGATGAAGATGGCAAGTTAATAGGTATCATTGTGAGGTCTTTATCGAGGTTAAGGGATAGAAGTTGAGTTGGTATTAATGTGACGTCTTATCCAAGTCTTGGGACGAGTAGTGATTTTGAATGATATTTCTATCATTAATAAATTTCTTGGCGTATTCTTGAAGACTTCTAGCCTACCCTAAGCGTGAAATCGAATTTTGTATTGACCCAAAGATAAAACCCATTTCTTAAACCCTCAAATATTTCTTCAACTAAAAGGATCTGTTTACGTGGATTATGATGAAAGTCATAATAAAAGTATAGAACTAATAAAAATCATGGGTATATGAAGTATTAGTAAGTTTTATGATGAGTTATGTTGGTTAGTATGTGAAAACATGAAAGTTTCTTAGAAATCACAAAGAGTTGAAAATCAGATTTTAGTGAAAAACGTAACATGAAATTCAATTGACCATATCTCCTGTTATATTTTGAATTTTTGAATGTGGTCAAGTCCTAGAGTTAGATCTATGAGTTACCTAACTAATCCAAGTGGAATTACTGGAAAAGGTGTTGTAGATTTTGTGTGGACTGATTTTAGCAAATGAGTGCAAAGCTGCAAAAACCGAAAAAAGCTTCCGCCATGATTTTAGAGAGGCTGTTTTGCCACTTAAATTATGAGAAAAATTCTGGCCTTTTGGGACATGAAATTATATGGTATAAAGTACCTCCTGTCCAAAAATGAGCTCATTCGACTTAAAATGAGCAAGTTATGACTATTTCAATATTTAGGTTTTTAAATGAAAAACGCTATAACCCGGAGTTCTATAACTCCGATGACCATGAAATTTAAACTAGAAGCTCATGTTAACATGTGTAAGGTCCTGCCAAGATTTGGGGAATTTTGGAGTTAAACTTGAGGTAGCTAATTTCTTAAGGAATTAATTAGAAATTGATTTTTGAAAAATAGTAAATGAATTTTAAAATTCCGAGAAAAATATATTTTCATCATGGGACTATATTATGCTAAATCCCAGAAAAGAAATATTTTTGGGACTGATTTGGTATTTTTCATGAAAATAGTTTAATTCTGAATATATGAGTTAAATATGTTATGTGAAGTAACAAAGTTGAAAATAGGATTTTATGGCTAGAGAATCCTATATAGAGTATATGCATATTTTTTTTTGATGAGGATTTGATAATTGGTGATGATATTTTATGAGTATGACATTTACGAATGATTAAATGCATTATATGGTAAAAGCGTAAACAATTAAGATAAATTGTTTATAAATTTAAGAAGTGATTAAAATATTGGTATAATATTAATGATATTAGACTATGAGATTATTAAGTGATTGATAACATGGGGATATTCTTGAATCTGGATAAATTATATTATAAATGTTTAATATTTATCCTTTATCTCATTTTGATTGATTCTTTATATCATTATCCTCACGCTATATATTATGTTGAAAGTCATCGTGGCTTGTAGTAGCATAGATGGAATTGGTATGATTATGACCGTGGATTGTTGGGTATAATCATAGCAGTAATTGAAAAAACACAATTATCTTTGGCCGTAGTGCATGGATAATTTGTGGTCGTGATACTAATGAATATCCACCAGCACAGTAGTGCGGGGATGATTCGACGATGTGGATTAATTATTGGTGAGTCTCGTGAATGAAATATTAATTCATGGATGTGTTCAAAGTCATCGTGGCTTACGTGCATAGATGGACTTGGTATGATTATGACCGAGGATCATTCAAAGATAATCATAAGTAGTAATTGAAAACACAATTATCTTTGGCCAGTAAGGCATGGATAATTTGTGGTCGTGATACTTAATGAATACACGATTATCTTTGGTAGTAGTGCATGGATAATTTGTGGTCGTGATACTAATGAATATCCTTAGCTTTCGTAGTGCGGGGATGATTCGACGATGTGGATTAATTATTGGTGAGTCTCAAAGAATGAAATATTAATTCATGGATGTGTTCAAAGTCATACGTGGCTTACGTGCATAGATGGACTTGGTATGATTATGACCGAGGATCATTCGGTATAATCATAATCGTAATTGAAAACACAATTATCTTTGGCCGTAGTGCATGGATAATTTGTGGTCGTGATCTTAATGAATACACGATTATCTTTGGTAGTAGTCATGGATAATTTGTGATCGTGATACTTAATGAATACACGATTATCTTTGGTAGTAGTGCGTGGATAATTCGTGGTCGTGATACTAATGATATATCCTCGTCTGTAGTGCGGGGATGATTCGATGATATGGATTAATTATTGAAAGGTGAGTCTCGTGAATGAAATATTAATTCATGGATGTGGTAAAAGTCATCTTTGGTAGTAGTGCATTGATAGACTTGGTATGATTATGAATTACGGATTATTCGGTATAATCATGACCGTAATTGAAAACACGAATATCCTTAGCCGAGTGAGTGCATTGAATAATTCATGGTTGTGATACTATTAAAATTCGAGTCTCGAAGATTATTGGTTTTCTGATTATATATCTTTGGCTTTGTAGTGCAAAGATGAATTGTTAATAAATATCTTTGGTAGGATTGCAAAGATGAATTTAATGTTTTCAACGATAAAGGTATTCAAGGTATCCTCACCTCTTTATCATATCAGTGCAATACCCTAATTTCGAGGGCGAAATTTCATAAGGAGGGAGATTGTGAGACCCCAGATTTTATCAATAAAGATTTAAATTTTGTCAAAATAATTTTTAATATTATGGTGTGAATTTGAGATAATATTATAGTTGTGGGTAGTATTTATAAATTTTGCAAAGTATGCAAGTGGTTATATTATATTCGATTGGTCTGGGAATATTCGGTTTAGCAGGAATATTAAATACAACGGCTCAATCATTGGTGGACCCTACAATGTAATTATTGTCGGATTGAGAAAGCGACAAAAATATTTTATTGAAATAACGGCGGAAGTTTTACCGTGGTTCTTGTTGAACTACTCGGTAGTAAAAGTACGATAATACGTGTGGTTGCATAAGAAATACCTACGGTATTGATTATTGATGCTTATGTGAGAAGTCACTCGGTTTGATTCCATTATTGTCGATTAATAATATGAATTATTATAGCGATAATGACGTTTTGTTTTATTCAGTATTATTAACGTAATAAAAGCGAAACATCTTTTATATAAAATAGAATACTTTATTAAAGTTATTCTATAAATAGAATATATTATATTTTATTATGCATAGTGTTGCATAGTGTTTTGCATAGTGTTTTTGCATAGTATTGCATAGTGTTTGCATAGTAAAATGTTTTTATATAAATAGAATATATTATATTTTATTTAAAAGATTTTCTTTAAATATGGACCATCGATTAAAGTAAATCAATCTGGGACCGTTCATGGATTAATTCTTATGCATTCCATTTTCCTATAAATAGAAGCTCATTCCTTCATTTATTTTCTTACGAATTCATTCAAACTCTACTAGAGAGAAATTATAGAGAGAAGCTATAGAGAAAATTATAGAAAGAAGAAGAGTGATTCTCGCTACTTCACTACTTCTATATTCGGTTCTTTTACGGTAGGGGTGTTATTCTTCTTCTTCTTGAAGAGAACTTACATTATTCCATTCACTATTATTACATTGGAATAACTTTGTAAAAGTGACATACCCTATACATAATCAGTATATGCGGATATCCTATACTTGGTGAAATCCTTATGTTATTCCATTCTTATTTATTACATTGGAATAACTCAGTATGTCACGATTTACCCTATACTTGGTGACATTATTCTATTATTACATTGGAACATCCACGCTCGTGTGTTTTTTACGGGACTGGTTCCGCTTTTATTATTCTGTTGGAACATCCATGTCATGTGTTTTACAGGACCCGGGTTCCGCTTTTTATTATTCTCGTTGGAACATCCACATGCATGTGTTTTACACCGGACTGGTTCCGTCTTTATCATTACGTTGGAATATCCTATCACGTGTGTTTTACATCGGATCCGGTTCCATCTTTATTATTCATTTGGATCATCCGCTTCGATTGTGAATTTCACGACTGGTTCCGTTATTATTATTATTCATTGGAATAACTTATACATCGCTAAGTACTGCGCATGCGTGGTGATTTCTTTTGTTATTCCATTCTTTATTATACCCGGTTGGTTAAAACTTTGACTTTATACTCCATGAAATTAGTAGAATATCCTTGATATTTGCGTTTCATCCAAAGATCTTTTCATGGAAATATTCTTCCGATCATTCTTGAATTTTACTCTAAACGAAGATTGTTGTCGACAACTTGGACGTTAATAATTCATGGATTAAATAATTCTTGAACTTGTTTTATTGAATTACTATGTCATTGTCATCATCCTCATGTTATATTATGTTATCTTTGGCTTACGTGCATAGATGAACTTAGTATGATTATGACCGAGGATCATTCGGTATAATCACGACTTGATATAAATGATGTGACAAAAGTCCTCGAAGTATTCTGTAATGCAAATGATGGATAGTTTTTTGGTATGATTATGACGAGAGGTGATTCGGTATAGTCATGACCATTGATAATTTGATGAAAATCCTCGATAGTGAGTACAGGGGATGATTAGATGTGGTGGTTTATTTATTAAATTTGAGTCTCGGTGATAAAAATTGATGAAAACCTTTTAAAACCTAAAAGATAGTAGACTTTATTCTCTACTTGACTCTTTTAATGGATTGCTTATTCACCGCAGATTAAACCGGTTGTCTATTGTATCGTTTAACACATGTTGAAGGCTAATGATAATTTATTACGCATTATCTTAGTCATAATATTTCTTAATGGGCTAGTTGAGCTCACCCTTTCTTTCACCGTTCTCTTCGTGAAATGAGAATATATTTGGGACGAGTTGGGGAAACGAGTGATGGTCCTGAAGATAGCATTAGTAGTCCTCACTATACGTGAAATAGTGTGATAATAATTGTAATGAGGACTCTTGAGTATGGATATTGTCTAAATGACAATATTCTATTAGAACTCTCGGTTTATGTATTGTCAGTATGTTACACCTGACGGATGTATAATTAAGTTTGTATTTGAATTTATGTACCATGTAAGTGGCGACCCAAGATGGGTGACGTATACCTAATTTTGGGGGCGTCACAGAATATTTCACATGAATCTCACATTGGATAAATTCAAGAGTGTAGATGGGTTAATAAGTATGGTAGAGCCTCAACCTAATAGGTTAACCTTTTAGGTAAGGAGGTGATCCAACATACTTATTGTGCCAGTCTACACAGGTGTGCGCTGCATGGGGATGAATTAATGTGGGATGGATCGTACAATTACGCTACAAAATGATATCAGAGCTCATGGTTCGATGGGCCCAAGAACAACTCCAAGGTGCGAGGGGAGTGCGTGGGTGGAGCAAATAAAATCCAAGTATCAACTCCAGAATGCGAGGGGAGTGCGAGGGTCGCAGGCCTCGTGGGTGGAGTAAATAGAGTTGAATCAGGTGGAGCACGGGATGATTTGAGTCGGGTGAAACGGGCTTAGGATGGCTCTAGGAAAGTTGTTGAGACACGTTTGCCCCGGGCGTGGTGGAGTAATATTAGAGTCAAGCAAAGCACTTGAAGGACTCAAAGGTAAAGTATTTGAATCAGGTGGAGCAGAGCTCAGGATGGCTCGTTTGGCTCTGACGTGGTGAAGTAGTATTAGAGTCGAGCAGAGCTCTTGAAAGGATTCAAAGAAGGTGTGCTTAAAAGGTGAATACTCTAGTATGATACTTGTGATGGGTATTCAAGTGAAAGGTGGAGATTGTTGGGATATTTCACATGAATCCCACATTGGATAAATTCAAGAGTGTAGATGGGTTAATAAGTATGATAGAGCCTCAACCTAATAGGTTAACCTTAGGTTAATCTTTTAGGTAAGGAGGTGGTCCAACATGCTTATTGGGCCAGTCTACACAGGTGTGCGCTGCATTGGTGATGAATTGATGTGGGATGAATCGTACAATTCCGCTACAAAATGGTATCAAAGCTCATGGTTCGATAGCCCCAAATAACAACTCCAAGGTGCGAGGGGAAATTCACAGGCCTCGTGGGTGGAGCAAATAAAGTCCAAGTATCAACTTCACGATGCGAGGGGAGTGCGAGGGTAAATTCGCAGGCCTCGTGGGTAGAATAAATAGAGTTGAATCCGGTGGAGCACGTGATGATTTGAGTCGGGTGGAGCGGGGTGGAGCAGGCTTAGGATGGCTATAGGGAAGTTGCTGAGACACGTTTGCCCCGGGCGTGGTGGAGTAATATTAGAGTCAAACAAAACTCTTGAAGGACTCAAAGGTGAAGTATTTGAATCGGGTGGAGCAGGGCTCAGGATGGCTCTAGGAAATTACTAAGACACATTTGGTTCTGGCGTGGTGGAGTAGTATTAGAGTCGCGCAGAGCTCTTGAAAGGATTCAAAGAAGGTGTGCTTAATGGTGAATACTCTAGTATGATACTTGTAATGGATATTCAAGTGAAAGGTGGAGATTGTTGGAATATTTCACATGAATCTCACATTGGATAAATTCAAGAGTGTAGATGGGTTAATAAGTATGGTAGAGCCTCAACCTAATATAGGTTAACCTTTTAGGTAAGGAGGTGATCCAACATACTTATTGTGCCAGTCTACACAGGTGTGCGCTGCATGGTGATGAATTAATGTGGGATGGATCGTACAATTACGCTACAATCCCATTTGAGTATAGAGCCAACCTCTTGTTTTTCATAATGTCAAAGGTTAGAGCAGAGCCCCAACCACTTGTTTGCATTATGTCAAAGGTACCTAAGTCACCCCCCAAAGCTAACATTGGATAGAAGGGGCAAACACTGAGTAACGGCCTTCTCTTTCTTTTATGTTTCTCTTGAAGGTTCCCCCCATTTGCCACATGACCTACTGCTGTTCTTGTTTTCCTAAATTATGGGCTACTACAATATTTATCAAAAAAAAATTAAATGACTGAAGTTTCACAACTCTGTATATAATCAATAATGACTTCAATGACTATTACATTGGGAAAAAGGGGGGGTGGAGAGGGGGAAAAGAAGTTTGAAATGTACCTGAAGGGACGAAATCGGTGGCGTCCTGCTCCTCTGAAACGAAGAGGACCTTCTGGATTTTTCTCACACTCCTCCATGCGGTTAAAACAATTAGCAAGATAGGCACCTTGTTGAGCCGCAACCTGCCAAGTATCAGAGCGAAGAAACAGGCACATAAAGAGAAATGCAAAGATTATTAGAGGACATAACCTTTTTTTTTTAAAAAAAGACTCAAAACTGAAAATGAATAATCCAATTGGCATTAACCTGGGCCGTTGCTGGAAGATTCTTCATCTGAGAATCAACATTGGAGAGAGCTAATTTGAATTCTTCAATATTCAACTTGATGGATTCTTTTGCAACATCCCCTTTAGAATCCTTCAAAAGATCAACAAGACTGCTCATCTGTTTATTCTTCAAATAAAGCTCCAATTGAGGGTATCTTTCACAGATGTCATCAAGGGCTTCTTGAAATTCCTTCACTGTTAGTGTTCCAGATTTGTCCTTGTCTGCTTTACTAAATATTGCTGCAATGTCTTCCTATTAAAAATTAGCGCGTAGGAATAAAGATTAGTGAGAGTTAATAACAGAATACCAGATATTTGATAGACTCATTAAATATATATATATATATATATATATATTAAATTCAAATAATGTATTGCTATGTATTTAATAACTTCATCAAAAGCTACTGAAAAAGGAAATCATGAACATATATTTAGCTCAAATATGTATGGAACAGTGTGCATTTCTCTCACAACCCACAAATTTATTTATCAATAATCCTCCCCCTCCCCCTCCCCCCTCACCCCCCCTCACATTCTTAGATCTTTGTTCCACTAATTTTTTTGGGAATAACAAGTCAACTAAATTTAACCCCACATTGGACACTATTGGCTCAATCAGTAAATGCTCAGGTTTTCCACTTTCAACTTATTTATTATTATTTTTACTGTTATTACAACTATTTTTCGGTAAGTTGCGAATTTCAACTTACCTTGAATGTGATGGAGGAAGTTCGAAGGCACTCTTCGGAGATGTTAAGTTCCTTGCTTTTAACATGAGAAAATGAAACTCCTAGTCATTGCAGAAAGAGTTCCCCCAAGCTTTCTGAGTCTTTCTAGTTAGGCTATCAAAATATTAAAAATTAGGCCTCTCAAGGGTGACGAGAAACTGGCTGGGGATCTCTATGTGGTAATACAGTGTTGAAAAAAGCTAACATGCTATCTAGATAACAATGCAACAATCCATTCAGAAACATTCATGTATTTTCATGTAATATTGTCTGCATTTCTATCCGGCTGCAAATGAAAATATGTAAGTATAGTAATAACATTATCAACAGTAGTCAAACAGTTGTCTTTTGACAACCAAAAAAAAACAAAAACCAATTTTCAAACATAGGTAGGAATTCAATTGTTTATTCCACTGTTATTGTAAAGTAACTGAAGTTTTACAACTCCCAGACTGAATCTTATACACATGCATCTGATTGTTGCATTGAAAATTGCTGATGAATGAATAAATTTCACAGTTAAAAATATGCTGAGAAGTTAGATGCAGTACCATGACTTTGCGCTGATTAATTGTCGCACAATCTCCAAGTGCATATACGCTATCAGTCCCTTCAACTCGCAACCATTCATCAGTTGCTAATACACGTCTATTAGCCTACACCAAGAAACAGATCTTTGTCATGAAAGATCATACTTATTTGTAGAAGACTAACACCATCAGGAAAGAATAGGCTAAAAATATAAAGATCAAAATCAAAGCTCAACCATCAGATTTTTGTAAGTACAAAGTAAAATACCTGACCGATTTGCTTCATAAAATCCATTACGACAGGACGAGTCCCAATACCAGTTGACCATACGACCATTCCGTAAGGAACAGAAGAGATTTCTCCATTCTTTATTTCTTTAGTAGAAATTTCTTTGTCTGATACTTTTACAACCATTGAGCCGGTTTTTAGATCAATGCCATCTCTCTTGAATTTTTCTTCTGCAAACACAGTGATTCTTTTGTCAAACCTGCAAACAAAGAGATCCTAACTGCATGATAGCATATAGATGGAGTAGAAAAGACAACCACCGGAAACAGATATTTGAACCTTATTCAACTGAAAAATATTTCATTTCTGGAAATGTTTTATTTAAGAAAGCATATATGTTTAAGATCAGAAAGTCAGAAATTATCCAATGTGCATGTCCTTAAATTAAATTAATTCACAAACATTATATTGATTACCAAATGGATGACCAAGCAGAATAATTTCCAGAAATTATCCAAGCAAGTGAGAAAATTTTAGGATTCTCCTAATTTTCTAATGTTGACCAAATTTCTTGATTTTTGGGGTCTCTCTCTCTCTCTCTCTCTCTCTCTCTCTCTCTCTCTCTCTCTCTCTATATATATATATATATATATATATATATATATATATATTTGTAAAACCTATTGTTTTCATAGTTTCATGCTTGCTTGGTCTCTAGGTAGTAACTAGAAAAATGAAGATCCCTGTAGGACTGGTGTATAAAGCATATCTTAAAATATATTAAATCATGTGAACTGAAGGAGACTATGCATCAATCGACATAAAATTAAAAAAACAGTAACAATTGACCTACAGTAACAGATTCTTACATGTTTAAAATATGATCTCCTGCCTCGAGAAGCGTTATCTTAACCAAATCTTTCACCATAGGATATAACTTGACTAAGTCTTTAGATACAAAATCATGAAGTTCAGCTGCAAACTCCACACCAGTTGGGCCACCACCAACAACAACAAATTGAAGAACTCTTTTCCTCTCCTCATCAGTTATGTTGGGGAGGCTGGCCCTTTCAAAGCAATCAATAACTGTCCTACGGATCTTTTGAGCATCTTCTACTTCCTGCATGAAGAATGTGTTCCTGAAACTTAGAGATAAACTTTCATACTGCATGGAACTATTGGTCATGCTCAACGTTAACACATTCAATGAGGATTTATTTTGTAGCAGAATTATACTACACAGAATGTCTGTGGTGCAAATGAAATAAGCATAGACATTTTAAGTGGTCTCTTCTTAACCAATTCCTAAGTTACAGAGATTACCTTTGCAAAAGCAAAAACCGAAGTTACATATAAACATGAGATATGTTTGAGAAAGTTACCTTCAAGAAATGACAATTTTCCACTACGCCAGGAGTATTAAATGTGTTTGCGCGAGCTCCCATGGCAACTACAAGGTAGTCAAAGTCTACAACAAATTCTTCAATCTCATTCAAATTAGTCTCCTGAGTGAATCGACAATACACTTTCTTATTTTCTGCATCAATCTTGAAACATTCAGCTTCCCAGTAATGAATATCTATTTTTTTCTGCCATAGGAGATGAAGAAAGCATTCAGTCAATAGCCTAATCCTTTGATTGACATAATTTATGGAAGAAAGTGACCATTCAGCTAGACAATAAACTTTGCAATAAGCTACCAGAAAAAAAAAATGGAAAAATAGGTAATCAGTGAAGCTCCATGCTGGACCTATATACCCCTCTACCAAATCTCACACTTTCTAAGGAGGTCAATAGAAGTAGAATTAAAGAAAACATGATGGCAACACCAACCTTAGACTTTAATAACATGAGATGAACTTGACTCTTATATATTTAACCACCCAATTAAAAAAAGAGAAGAAAACAAAATGTGTCTACTACTACACTATGAGGTACATGTTGCCCTATATCTCCTTCAGTTACCTTTCGGACAATGTTGCGGATTGGTTCAACGATGCTGCGAGCCTCCACTGTGCCACATGTAACACTTGGTAGCAAAGGGGTGAATGCAAAGTAATTACGAGGTGATATCACCTGGACATCATATGAGGAATCCTTCAGATTTTTCATGAAACTTGTTCCAGCCCAACCAGTGCCAAGTACCACCACTCTCTTTTTCCTGTCACAAGCCTCAGAAGAAGCAACAATGTTTGCACCATTACTTGAGCTTGCCTCAGAATAAGCCACAAGGCTTCCACCACTGGAATATTAAATATAGAAAAATTAGAATACAGGGAAAAACTTACAAATGAAATTGAAAATTGTCTTTGCTATAAGCATACAAAAAGATTAATATCTTCTGGAATGAGATACAGAGATAGTCGAGAAAAGATGAATTCTATTTGGAACTACATAAAACAAATATGATTAGGAAGAAAACCTACTTTGAAAATTCAAACTCAATCAAGACGCTTTAAATTCTATAGCAAACAAGAGGATGCTTTGCAACCAACAATTACAATTCCGTTAAATTCTGTTAACGAAACATGCTTTGAATAAGTTTTGCCCGATGGCTGAAGTCATAAATAACTTTTGTGTGTGCTTATTATTTAACATGCACCATCTTCTGATCAAGCAAGAAAGGAACAATTTTTGGATATCGCAAGAGAGATTCACACGAAAGTCCATAATGTTAAGTTACTAGATCATGAAGCTGCATAGCCCATTGCATGTAGAAGTCAACAAGTACTAATGTTTTTCGCCATAGGTATAAATTCCCATTCTATTGTTGATATCTCCCAACGAAACAGGTTAAACAAAAATAACTAAACTGATCAAGGTCATAAACTCCAAATTACTTTAGCACCCTTAATTAGTCTAAAACAAATATCCACATCCTTCGATTCCATCAGACTCGAGCTATAGCAGTGTCCACTAAGCTCAGAGATCAGACCATATTTACACACTGCAACTTCAAATAGTTGCTTGCTTACGTTTACTAATGCTATCAAGTATAGCCAATCATCATCTCATAGATCCGGAATTCTAAATCTAATCAGTTTTTGAACTATTAAATCACGAGGAACTTCATAAGTTCATATAAACACGGGAATTTTGGCCATAACCTAAATCATAAGCTCAATATCCATAATCCACCAATACTAATAAGAACCATTACGAAAAAAATCTTAGCAACAAAAATAAGTCTTAAAAGCAGGATAAAGGGAATAAACTTTTTACCTGACGGTTAACACAACCAGCAACCTAGACAGAGAAGGATTGTCACGGAAAGTTTTGGAAAACCTCTCGTAAATAGTCAAACTCCTCATTTTCGCTTCCAATTCCTGAGTCTAGATACAACCACAAGTTTGGAGAATCTGTAAAATGAAACTAATTGAATCCAGCTCTTAGTTAAATGTGTTTGTGTAGAGATATATATATATATAGAGAGAGAGAGAGAGGCGTGTTTTATTCTCCAGGAACAGAGGATCAAAACCCAAAGTAGGTGGAAGAGGAGGAAAGCGGTGGTGCTGTGCTGTAGTTGTTGTACGGTACAACTACTGTGCGTGACGGAATTCCTTCTTCTTCCTTGCTCCAAGCTACGGCTACTACGAGACTCGCGGAGTCCAAAGACAGCGATACGTGTTCGAGTCGCCACATGTAGTTGTAACTCGACACGTGTTACTTGGCGGACCCACTACCAACCCTTAATTGGACAAAATATCTTGGAAAAATGCTTTACGAGTTTAATAAATGCTTATAATTAAATTTATATTAACAATAAGCAATTATAGTACTAATAATCAATCAACCATCTCATAAAAAAGAAAAAGAAATAAATTTTATGGAGTATTAAAAAATAAATTCACACACAAAGTGAGTATGAAACTTGAAACATTAAAGTCATCAAATAATAATATAGTTAACTCCAAGATTTAATAGCTTGATCATGTTTTACTCCAAGATTTGGGAGTATCATTTTGTAGGTGCTGAATTTCCAAATTTTACTAGCTCTCTAATGGGCCAAACTGTTTCCAATCTATCACTGACCTAAACCTATCTCTATAAGAAGACTGTTGAGATGACCTAAACCTAAATTACACTGTTATGGAATATATATATATATATATATATATATATATATGAGGTTTGGGAGAAGAATATTACTAATAATATATTTAATTTTATTAAATTGTAGTAGTAAGTTGAGATCGATGCTGATAATTTATTATCTTAATTCAAATATTATGAAATTAATAGTTTCTAAAAATTATCTATACATGATATATCAACCGTTAGTACTTTCGGTCTTAAGAATATACTAGTAGTAAAGTAACTAGTCCAAGTTCCAAAATCAAATATGTCCATTGAAAACATATACTACTACTTAAATTGAGAAAGAAAATGTGAACATTCAGATGGTGGGTGAGTTGTACTTATACCATTTCTCTAAGTTTAATATGCTCAATCCTTTTCATTTCAATGTTGATGAACTTCATATAGCTACATCACATATTCACATTCCCATAGCAAGCAGGACCAGACCACTATGCGCACCATGTAATGTGGACTGTGGAGTATATTCATTTTCCCCTCACCCCACAACTGACACATTAAAAAAAAAAAAAAAGCAAATAAAATAAAATAAAAAAACTTTAATAAAACTCAAGTGGGGGTATACAGGTCGTTTCAGACCCAACCCAAATACCAAAATCTCTTTTTTGTTACTCCCTATCTTATACTACTACTAGAGTATTTTCATTAATCAAGGTTAACTGTACCTAACTCTCCTCGGAAACCACATCATTTCTCGCCTGAGAAATGTCGATTTCAATCAGACTATCTTCTTCGATACTAAAAAACTGGCTTCTTCCCTTCCCATCCAAAACAATCTCAATTAGCCCTTCCCTATCCTCATCTTCCCACCTCAACCCCATCCTCTCCGGCGAATCCCAGTCTCCGATCATTGCAAAATCACAGTCCGACGAGCTATCAGTGTCAGATTCCGGATAATACAGCGACAAAGAAGGATATCTCTCAATACGCAGACCGCATTCGTTATTTGAATCGTCCGCGTTCCCATCATCATCATCTTCTTCTTCACCTTCGTAAGCTTCGTATATGATCTCCAATGGCGCTCTCACATCCCAGTACTCAACAAACGAGTCGGCGTAAAACGGATTCGGATCATACCCAATTCCCGAATCAATCACTGAATTTGTATCGCATGAATCCCAAATGTTATTTTCATCATTAGAATCATGGGTTTGTTGTTGTGGTGGTGGGGTGGAATTCAATTCGTTCTGGGTTTTCTGAATTGCGCCTAATCTGAGAAGGGATAGTAACAGAATTCCAGTGGAAATTAAAACTGGGGAGGAAATAATTTTCAGGAAAAGGGTGGGGAAGTAGAGGAGGATTAGAATGTAGAGAGTTATAATGCTGGAAAATAGAGGGTGTGAAGGAACTGTTTGATTGGTTTGGAATTCATTTGCCTTTAGCTCCATGAAGAATGAAGAAATGGGGATTACTCAGAAAACAAAGATGAGAAATAATTTAAGAGAGATAGCAATGGAAGTCCATTTGAGTGAAAAGGAAAGATTCTTTGAAGAAGTTCCATATATGGGGAAACACCAGAGGGAAGGGGGAGGGTTTTATGTGGTAATTGGTATAGCTTGCGGATTTGGGTGTCGTGGTGGGGTAAGAGTAAAGTTTCCATTTGCTTTTTCCAAAAATAAAATTATTTCGGTAAACTAATGAAAATGAGTTTAAATTTGATGCATTATGGTATATATATGGATTTCGTTATTATGAAATTAATTTTATACTAATAAGTTAGTTAATTAATATAATATTGATATCATAGTTAACAAAAATATCGTTATATATCTTATAGTAACTGTTGGGTCGTGATATTTCTCCTATTGGAATAGAATGGATTGGTACTACATATTGATTAATCCATCGGGTCTTCACTATGGGTGTTGACATTATTGGATCTAGTACTTTATTATCTTTGTTAAGTCTTCTAATATCGGACCAAATCGATTGGCCGAACCATCATATACTCTTAAATATCTACATCTTTGGCCGGTGATGATGACAAAGATAGTGGCCGATCGTTATCTTACATGGCATTAATAAGGATTAGACGGTTGGCCGGTGGTGGATGAGATGGGATGGGATTAATAAGTGTCGGGGAGGGTTAGTGGCACGGTAAACCGGTCTGTGAGCAGTATCATATGAGGAGGTCTTCATGTTATGTACGTCTTCATTCATAATCTCACATACGAGAATTATTATCTCTCTCAATACACTAGACATTACATTCCTCCATTGGTTAACCTTGTGAACACGATATCGACTCACGCTTCGATTTATCACCGACGGACCCGCCATCGAAGCTTTTTAGTGTCTTATCGTGTTTATATGCGGAGATCGAGGCGTCTTACGTGATGAGGGGCGTGGCGAAGATCCTGGCGTTAACATTGGCGCCTAGAAGGAGGGTTTTCTAGTGTTCTTGAGCTATCAATCACAATATTTCCGGTTGTTTCTACATCGAAAGTTATGGCACCAATCGGGGTTCTAGTTCGAGATCCCATGGCTTAGAAGATGGTTGGTCTTTGTTCTTGGCGACAAAAAGCATGATCGTGGCCGAAGACAAGTAAAAGGCATCCCGCTTAGAACTCAACCTTAAAGTGGTCGGTGATAAAGATGGTGGAATGAAGCAGATGGAGCTTTGGAGGTTCTCTTGGAGCGGGCGAGGATGTGGCCGTGTGTGGAGCGAGGATGTAGCCGAAGTGGAGAGCAAGAATATAGTTGTCTGATTCTTGGATTGCCAAGTTGAGGACAAAGCATTCAATTATGTCCGTCCCGAAAGATGTGGTACGCCTAAAGATGGACAACCATAAGTTGGAAAGTAGTCATACACTTTGAGGACATGTCTCGAGGTGATCCTCGTGTCAAAGAAGACCAAAGAACCATATTTCTTGAGCATCCAAGAGGGTACTCCACCCTATTGGTCTTGAGGATTATGGTGGAGCAGAGAGTAGAAGAAGACCCAGCGGTCATTTTCCTAATTGATCAAGAGGGTACTCCGCCCTATTGGTCTTTGAGTTATGGTCAAGCGAGTAGATGAAGACTCAACAACCATTTTCCTAATTGATCGAAGAAGGGTATTCCGCCTATCGGTTTTCGGGATTATGGTGGTAGTAGAGATGAAGAGATCGATCCAGGGGAGCACCTCTCGAATACAAATAAGACATTACGCCTCGAGTATCCTCACCACCGTGATGAGAGAGTTTCACCAAGTAGATCCGAAATTACACTCCAGAGAGTCCATCGAGGGCACTGCAGCCTATAGATACTTTTCTTGAGATGCCTGCCTAAGGTCATGGAGTTCAGATTCAAAGACACAAAATGCACCTATATTCCTAAGCATCAAAGAAGAGGGTACCTCATCCTAGAGGCGAGACTATGGCACAAAATGCAGGCGAGGAGCAATTCAAGACTATATTCACCCGAGAATGCAAAAAAAGGCACTCTGCCTTGAGTGTTCTCGCCGCAGCGAAGGACTCGTCACCAAAGCAGATCTATAAGCCGCACTCTTGGAAATCCGAACACTTCGGTAAATATTTCCAAGGTCGGTTGACATTATGGTCGAACAATTCTTTTCTGAAGCTGATAATAGTTAAAGAGAAGCCGAGGAGTCTGACAAAGTCGTTGCAGTTCTTCAGTAGAAGCAGAGCTCGTGGACATCGCATGCAGATGGATATTCTATTTTGGACATCGAGACATCGAGGGCTATCGAGGGTCGATCACAATAACAATTCCGATTCTTGATGCATTATCGAAGTTGGCTACTACGGATGCTTATAACTTTGATGGCATATGGTGTCCTTCCTTTAGATCAGATGCCGGCTAAAGAAGATCAAGTACAAGAGTGTCAATTTTGCTCACATTGATGAGAATCTTTATCGAAGGACCTTTTTCGTCATCATTACTCAAACATTTGGTTCCATCCGAAGTAGAGTATGTTCTTCGGGAAATTCACAAAGACATCTGTGGCGATCATTTAACCCGAAGTTGTTGGCCTATAAAGCGCTTCGGCAGGGATATTCATGAAAGAAGAGCCGGAGTCAAACGCAGATGATTTGGTGGCTCATCCATATTCACTTTTTCACAACCCGATCCACGGTCCTATTTGTCCTAAGGTCACAATGGTGTAAGGAGGTATGGTAGGACTCATTTGCCATTCGATGGCGACCCATAAAGGTCCTTATGATCCTATATTGATTTTACCAGGTGGTAAATCAATGGTTACTAATGATCCTGGTCCTGTTGTCCTAAGGTCGTAATGGTGTAAGGAGGTATGGTAGGACTCATTTGGCCATTCGATGGCAGCCCATAAAGGTCCTTATGGTCCTATATTGATTTTACCAGGGTGGTAAATCAATGGTCACAATTGATCCTTATATCTTGATCCTTATATCTTGATCCTTGTATCTTGGTCCTTATATAATTGTTTCACCCCGAGTGGTAAACAAATGTCCTTATATACTTGTTCTACCCCTAGTGGTAAGCAAGATTTTGATGGTGCGAGGAAGATCAGCCGAATTCACCTCACACATGACCGATCTCACACTTCGGAAACAATAAGTATACATTACTTTATTTTGTTCAAGTGTTGAGTTCAGTTCATTCAATACTGATCATTAAATTCTATCCATTAAATTCAATTCACTTCATTTCATAAATTAACTGTTATACGCCTTATCTAGTTCATGTCCTAAGTTAAGTTCATACAGATTAATTGATCATTGAATTATTGACAAGAAATGTTCACTCGAAGTAATAAGGCATGAAGTTGATATTTTAATATTAGCTGTTCACAACAAGTTAGAATTTTTATGAGAAAGTTCTACAAATGCTAAGGATAAGGAGAGGTCATCTTCAAAGCTTCTTCCTTGTCATCGTCACCATCTAAAGAGTCTGAAGAGATGGATCTACCTTGGCCCGAGCTTTTCTTGCCTTTACTTGGCAGATTTCATATCATTTGGCATACATATGGACGATCTTATTGTTCAAATTTCGGCGGATTTTCTCAGATTGCACTGGATCTCCTTATGAAAGTCTTGATCGATGGCGGACCCAAATCTCTAGGGCCAAGCTCTTTGAGCTCTTCTTGAGCTTCCGACGATGTACCGGATGCTTTGATCCTTTTAGCTTGACAGATCGACATTTATATCAGTGATGACCCGATGAGTGGCCTTGGTCGTTTTCAGTTCTTCTTTGACCTTGTCGATATTCTTCCGAAGGCATTCATTGTTGAGAAGAACAATGTCAAGGTTGCTTCTTTCCTTTTGCCAAACACAGACTTCAGAATGGCTTTCTCTTCGGCATTATCTTCGGCATTCTCTTGGTATATCTTCTTGATTATTATCTTGGCATTATCTTGACATTCTCTTGGATTATCTTGATATTATCTTGGCATTATCTTGACATTCTCTCAAAGATTATTCTCTTGGCATTATCTTGGTATCCTTTTGGCTTCTTTGTATTTGGGGCGGAAACACACGAAGACAGTGTTTACTACAGATGACCAATATTAATCGATCGATTCAGATTGATGGTCAAATCTCAACTTCCTTTAGTCTGGTATTTCACTCCTTCACCTATCAGTTTCATGATAGAATTATTGCCGAACCGATGATCATCGATGTCGCCACAACTTCGGGCCTAGATTCGTAAGAGAATGGCTTTTTGTGGCGAAGGTTTGGGTTATCGAGAGGCGGTGAAATATTTGTTGTTGATGTTAAATTTGGAGCGGGCTCTTTAAATGGACTTCAATCTTAATTTATGTTGCCATTTGATGTTCACCGGATGGGCTTGGTAGTTCGTATTTTGGGCCTTCATTGTTCTTATATTAGTTCCTTTTGTCCTGAACCGGTGCCATTTATAGTTTCTTATTAAACCTCCTGTTTAATAAAAAACTAGGGGGCAATGTTGGGTCGTGATATTTCTCTTATTGGGCCGAATGGATTGGGCCTACATATTCAGTTAGTCCATTGGGTCTTCTCTATTGGGTGTTGACATTATTGGATCTAGTCACTTTATTATCTTTGTTAAGTCCTTCTAATATCGGACCAAATCGATTGGGTGTGACCCATCATATACTTAAATATCTACATCTTTGTGGGGTGATGATGACAAAGATATGGTAATCGTTATCTTACATGGCATTAATAAGGTTAGACGGTTGGCGCCAATGGTGAGACGAGGGATGGGATTAACGGATGTCGGGAGGGTTAGTGGTACGGTAAACCAAGTCCTGTAGTGTATCATATGAGGAGGTCTTCACAGCGAGTGCGTCTTCATTCATTAATCTCATATACAGAGAATTATTATCTCTCTCAATACACTAGACATTACATTCCTCCATTGGTTAACCTTGTGAACACGTATCACGACTCTCACGCTCGAAGCTATCCCCCAACGGACCCGCCGTCAAGCTTTGGTGTCTTATCGTGTTTCTTGTGCGGGGATCGTATGCGTCTTACGTGATTGGGACGTGGCAGAAGATCCTGGCGTTAACAGTAACGATTTTCATTGTCGTTATATATTTACAGTGTAACGCCCTAGAAATTTTGGATTTTTGAGAATTAAATTTTTATTTTTATTATGTGGATTAAATAAATTTAATTAATTATTTATGGGAGTAAGCTAATTGAAGGTCGTTCTATGACCTAGACATAGCGGAATGTTGTAGTATTTTGGCTACGTAATAGAATTAAAGTGTTTGAATTTTCAAGACGAAAATAAAAGTTTTCCGAGAAATTTTTCGAAAAATACTATTCACACATTTCTGCTCGGGAATTATTTTTGAACTTCCGAGAAATATGTAATGATAGAATATCGAGGTGAGATAGAATATCCAATAATATTTCAGTTATGACAAACACAATTTTTCGCCTGCGGACTTAAAATCTAACGATTAGGGAAAATGAATTCCGAAAAAGAAATGGAATATGTATAATGAATTAAAGCAATGATTGTATAATACGTAAGTATTGTACAAGGTAATGAATACGAGTATAATACGAGGTATTATACGAGCAAGTATGAATGATGAAATGTCGTATAATAAGTATACAAGTTAGAATACGAGATTAATACGTAAATTATACGTTATAAGGCTTTAAGCCATATGTAATGGACTTGTAAGATTATGTAGAACATTGTAAAGTCCAATGAGAATTGATAAAGCCCAAAGGTAAGAATGGATGAGTCCAATTGGAATTAAAGTTAAGGTCCAAGGTTATTTAATTGCAAGCCCAATGTATAAGTTAGGTTAATTAAACCTTAAGCCCAAAATAAGATCCAATGGGTAAACTTTGATCCATGGGGCAACCCATGGGTGAATTGGTGACCAAGTATTAAGTGTGTTGAGCAAGTAGATTTAAGTGTTAAGCAAAGGATAAGTTAAGCAATTTAAAGGCTAAGTAAAGTGCTTATATGTGATGAATAAGCAAAGTGCTTATAAGTGATGATTAAGTAAACTTAATGGCTAAGTAATGTGATGCCCAAGTACTTTATGTGATGATCAAGTGTTGTGGTGAACAAGAAATTAATGTGGCTAGCAAGTTTACTTAGAGCCAAAGTATTGAATAGTAAGGGGGTTAATAAGGAGTTGGGATTAAGGAGGTAGAGGGCCTAAATGACTATTCTACCCACACTTTGTCAAGCCTATAAATAGAAAGCTCATAATTCATTTGTTGCTTGATCAAATTCCTTTCAACTTTCTCTTACAAAGTAACTTAAGTGTTAGAGAGAATAAGCACTTTTAAGTCAAAGTTTCCCTTGTTAGATTTTTCAAGAAGAAGAAGTTAAACATCAAAGGTATTGATCTTGTGTCCAATATTCTTCCATCTCTATCATAATAGGATGATAAGAGAAGTGTAATTAATGAACATGTATGCTAAGAACATATAAGAATTGAGTTATGAATGGACTTAAGCCGAATAAGTTATGAAGAAGTAACTTGAACCTAAATAAGTTGATAACTTATGATGAACTTGTAATATGTTTGTCATATGAAGTTAGTATGTTGGATATGATATGAGAACAATGAGTAAAAGATTTAAATCAATAATTAGTCATAAGTAAATGAAATCATGAAAGTTATAAGTTGATAAGCCATGAACTTATGAACATTAAGTCTAAACCTAATTTGAAAATAAGTTAATATAATAAGTAGTTTGAAATGTTTATATGATGGTTAGAATCCATTTATTACAATGATCAAATCGTTAATAGCTTGAAGTTATCTTAGGAATTCACACGATTGGACGTTAAGCGTCGAATTCGTGAAATTCTCGGAATGGAAGTCGTATTTTGTGTTTGAACTCGGAAACGTTGGTTTTCGAGGGAAACAAGTCATATTTGGCATTATAGAGTTGCGGACTCGAAAATGACCGGATTCCGACTTAGAATGAAGAAACGGGCGTTGAACGTTCACGAACGTTTATCGTCTTCGTTAAAAATGAACTAATAGGTGAAATTTTAGCAAACTAAGTCAAATAGATAAAATTCTTACATGAGCAGCGTAGAGAGTATGGAATTTGTGAACCGTGAGGCTTTTGAGCGAGCCAATTCGGACTTATCTTGAATAAGTTATCGTCCGGAAGTTCACAAAATTAAAATCGCAAAAAATTTTCTATATACGAAGAGTTGAAGTAGCATGGCCAACCTATGGTTAAATAATTTTAGCTAACTTAATAAATATGTCAAGCATACACATCTAACTTCATGGGCACGCAGATGAAAAACTAAGAGTGTGTAGAATGGCTAGCGCCATCTCCAGTCCAGTTTTGACAGACAAGAATGTTTACAAGTATAGAAGGAAAGATAACTCATTAGTAATGAAATAAGGTGTTAATATAACATTGCTAAGCATTGTTAGATACTTAATGTATGATGATTAAAGGTTAATAATCGATTGAAGATGAACGTAATGAGAACAACGTAATGTGCTAAGCCGACTGTAGAAATTTGTTGACCAAGTTGATTATGAATCCAATGGTTTGCAATACCAGTATGGGTTATGTAATTACTTAATGAACATGATAAGACCTTTCCTAAATCACTGTTATAGTGATGACTTTAGGAATTTAATGTTGTTTAATGAGTAGTTAAGCGACGAACATAAAGTATAAAGAATGTGAACCGTATTCAATAATGATAAGGACTATAACGTTAAGAGTTACAATTAAAAGTTGTTAAGTAATACGTAAACGTAAACAGTATGCAATAAAGTGTACTTAACTAACGACGATCGAGTTTCGATTAACAACGTAAGAATGTTAGTACGATGTCAGGAAGGATGATTAGCTCGAAACGAGTTCTATTAATGAAGTAAATCCACGTAAGACGACATAGAAAAGAAAGAACTTGGTAAGAATGATGTAAAGATAATGGCAAGCCGGAACCAATAGTAACAAATCTAATTTATGATTAGATTGAGAAGAAGGGTAAGATTCATTAGGAACCGTGTATGTTAATTCATGACCTAATGTGGTATGTTATGTGGTTAATTCATGATTCTATAGCAGACGCTGAAGGTAAGTTTTTCTTAAACGCTTGTCTAACCTTCGTGTTAGCCAAGTTTTCTGTGATTCATGCTATGAGATGCATGAACTGTTTTACTAAAGGGTCGATGTGACGCCCCCAAAATTAGGTATACGTCACCCATCTTGGGTCGCCACTTACATGGTACATAAATTCAAATACAACATATTAATATAACTGTCGTGTACAATACGACATAAACTGTGAGTTTGAATACAAATATTATCTACTAGATATTATACAAACTCAAAAGGAGTCCTCATTACAACTATTATCACACTATTTCACAGAATAGTGAGGACTACTAATGCTATCCTCCGGACCATTACTCCGTTCTCGACTCGTCCAAATTATGTTCTCATTTTCAAGAGAACAAAAGAAAGAAAGGTGAGCTCAACTAGCCCAAAGAAGAAATATTATGACTAAGATAATGTAGAATAAATTATCATTAGCCTTCAACGATGTTAAACCGATAAAATACAATAGACAACCGGTTTAAGCTGCAGGTGAATAAGCAATCCATTAAAAGAGTCAAGTAGAGAATAAAGTCTACTATCTTTTAGGTTTTAAAAGGTTTTCATCAATTTTTATCACGACTCTCAAACAATAAATAAACCACCACATCTAATCATCCCTATACCACGGTCAAGGATTTTCATCAAATTATCAATGGTCGCGACTATACTTAAAGAATCACCCTTGGTCATAATCATACCAAAACTATCCATCAACGCATTACACAGACCCTTTGAGGACTTTTGTCACATCATTTATATCAAGTCGTGATTATACCGAATGATCCCTCAGTCATAATCATACTAAGTTCATCTATGCTGCGTAAAGCCAAAGATAACATAATATAACATGAGGATGATGACAATGACATAATAATTCAATAAAACAAGTTCAAGAATTATTTAATCCATGAATTATTAACGTCCAAATTGTCAACATGATAATCTTTGTTTTCAGTGAGAGTAAAATTCAAGAATGATCGGAAGAATATTTCCATGAAAAAGATCTTTGGATGAAACGCAAATATCGAGGATATTCTACTAATTTCATGGAGTATAGAAGTCAAAGTTTTAACCAATTTGGGTATAATAAAGAATGGAATAACAAAAGAAATCACCGTGCATGCGGTACTTTGCATAGATGTATAGGTTATTCAACAGAATAATAATAACGGAACCGGTCGGTGAAATTCACACCAAGCGGGATGTTCCAATGAGAATAATAGAAGAATGTCACCAAGTATAGGGTAAATCAGCGTATCAAAGTTATTCCAAGAATAATAAGCGATGGAATAACATAAGATTTCACCAAGTATAGGGTATGTCCACGATATCGAAGTTATGTATAGGGTATGCCACTTTTACGAGTTATTCCAATGAATAATAATGAATGGAATAATGAAGTTCTCTTCAAGAAGAAAGAATAACACCTTACTAGTAAAAAAAGCTGAATATAGAAGTAGTGAAGTAGCAGAATACTCTTCTTCTTTCTATAACTTTCTCTATAGCTTTCTCTATAATTCTCTCTCAGAGTTTCAATGAATTCGTAAGAAAATAATTAAGGAATGAGCTTTATTTATAGGAAAATGGAATGCATAGTAACTAATCCATGAAGCGGTCCAGATTGATTTTCTTTAATCGACGGTCCATATTTAAAGAAAAATCTTTTAAATAAAATATAATATATTCTATTTATATAAAACATTTTACTATGCAAACACTATCGCTATGCAAAACACTATGCAATATTATGCATAATAAAATATAATATATTCTATTTATAGAATAACTTTAATAAAGTATTCTATTTTATATAAAAAGATGTTTACGTTTTATTACGTTAATAATACTGAATAAAACAAAACGTCATTATCGCTATAATAATTCATATTATTAATTGTGATAATGGAATCAAACCGAGTGACTTCTCACATAGGCATCGATAATCAATACCGTGTATTGCTACTATGCAACCACACGCATTATCGTACTTTACTTTTTACTACCGAAGTAGTTCAACGAAGATCAACCAGTAAAACTTCCGTCGTTATTTTAATAAAATATTTTTTGTCGCGTTTTCTCAATCAAAATAATAATTACATTATAGAGGTCCACCAATGATTGGTAGTTATGAATATAATATTCCCGCTAAATAGAATATTCCTGCACCAATCGAATATAATATAACCACTTGCATACTTTGCAAAATTTATAAATACTACCCACAACTATAATATTATCTCAAATTCACACCATAATATAAAAAAATTATTTGAAAAAATTTAAATCTTTATTGATAAAATCTGGGGTCTCACAATCTCCCTCCTTATGGAATTTTCGCCCTCGAAATTAGGGTGCGTATACACAGTATGATAAAGAGGTGAGGATACATTGAATACCTTTATCGTTTAAAACATTAAATTCATCTTTGCAATTACCAAAGATATTCATTAACAATTCATCTTTGCACTACTGAGGCCAAAGATATACTGTTCTGTAAAACCAATAATCTCGAGACTCGAATTAATAGTATCACAACCATGAATTATTCATGCACTTCTTGACTAAGGATACTCGTGTTTTCAATTTACGGTCATGATTATACCGAATAATCCGTGGTCATAATCATACCAAGTCTATCAATGCACTACTACCAAAGATAATTGTGTATTCATTAGTATCACGACCACAAATTATCCATGCACTACTACCAAAAGATAATTGTGTATTCATTAGTATCACGACCACAAATTATCCATGCACTACTGCCAAAGATAATTGTGTATTCATTTACTGGTTATGATTATATACCAAGAATAATCCGTGGTCATAATCATACCAAGTCCATCTATGCACTTCTACAAGCCACGAGATGACTTTCAACATAATATAAACATGAGGATAATGATATAAAGAATCAATCAAATGAGATAAAGGATAAATATTAAATATTTATAATATAATTTATCCAGGATTCAAGAATATCCCCATGTTATCAATCATTTAATAATCTCATAATCTAATAACATTAATATTATAACAATATTTTAATCACTTCTTAAATTTATAAACAATTTATCTTAATTGTTTACACTTTACCATATAATGCATTTAATCATTCAAAATGTCATACTCATAAGATATCATCACCAATTATCAAATCTCTCAAAAAAATATGCATATACTCTATATAGGATTCTCAAATATAAAATCCTACTTTGTTACTTCACATAACATATTTAACTCATATGTTCAGTAATTAAACTATTTTCATGAAAAATATCAAATCAGTCCCAAAAATATTTCTTTTCTGGAATTTAGCATAATATAGTCCCATGATGAAAATATATTTTCTCGGAATTTTTAAAATTCATTTACTATTTTTCAAAAATCAATTTCAATAAATTCCTTAAGAAATTAGCTACCTCAAGTTTAACTCCAAAATTCCCAAATCTTGGCAGGACCTCACACATGTTAACGTGAGCTTCTAGTTTAAATTTCATGGTACCTGAGTTATAGAACTCCGGTTATATTTTTCGTCGAAAAAACCTAAATATTGAAATAGTCATAACTTGCTCATTTTAAGTCAGAATGAGCTCATTTTTGGACAGGAGATACTTTATACCATATACTTTCATGTCCCAAAAGGCCAGAATTTTTTTCATAATTTAAGTGGCCGAAACAGCCCCTCTAAAATCATGGCAGCAGCTTTTTCGGTTTTTGCAGCTTTGCACTCCTTTGCTAAAATCAGTCCACACAAAAATCTACAACACCTTTTCCAGTAATTCCACTTGTATTAGTTAGGTAACTCATAGATCTAACTCTAGGACTTGACCACATTCAAAAATTCAAAATATAACAGGAGATATGGTTAATTGAATTTCATGTTACGTTTTTCACTAAAATCTGATTTTCAACTCTTTGTGATTTCTAAGAAACTTTCATGTTTTCACATACTAACCAACATAACTCATCATAAAACTTACTAATACTTCATATACCCATGATTTTTATTAGTTCTATACTTTTATTATGACTTTCATCATAATCCACGTAAACAGATCCTTTTAGTTGAAGAAATATTTGAGGGTTTAAGAAATGGGTTTTGTACTGGGGTCAATACAAAATTCGATTTCACGCTCTAGGGTAGGCTAGGAAGTCTTCAAGAATACGCCAAGAAATTTATTAATGATAGAAATATCATTCAAAACTGTTACTCTCGTCCAAGACTTGGATAGTACGTCACATTAATACCAACTGTGACTTTCATCCCAACTTTGGATAGCACGTCACAATGACACCTTACATAAATGTATAGTCAAAAACTGTTTTAGAAATTAGAATCTTTGGGAAGTGCTCAAAGGAAACCTTTCGTACATGGGAGGCCATGCTTCTAGGTTATAATAGATATCATATGGCCACGAATTATCCTTGGTTTACCTAATAAACCCCAAAGAAAAATGAGAAGATTACTATCATATTCTTCCCAATGGTGAGTCTTCTCTTGATTTATCACTATCTCCACTGTCTCAAATTGAGAATTATACTTCAAACAAACACCAAGATCATATAGGTAGTGCTCGTAAATATACTCGAGAAAGTGGATGAGCACAACCATCTTTTATGATGACACGAGGTTGTATGTCATTAGACATCTTGTATGATAGTGGCAAAACACTCTTTCAACGTTGGGTTCGCCTCACCCTAGTTGATTCACCAAATATAACTACTAAATGAAGACCACCGTTCTATTCCACTGTTACCCCCGCTCGACCTAGCTACACTCTTATTACCTGAAAGGAATTGTGAAGCAAAATGGTTAACTAATATATCAAATATTATCCTTATACTCTGACCGACCAATTAAATACCAAATAAACTTAGGTAGGTCATACTAGCGAAGGAATTCCCCGTCTCTCCCCTCCTAGTTCTATTCTCACATCTTAGCCAGGGATCATATCCCAAGCTACGATACTAATGTGACTCTGGACACCAACTTGTGTCAGCACCTCACATTGGTACCTATCACCACACCGAAAAGAAGGCAAGGCGTCCCCTACGGAGAGTCAGCTCGGTGCATTCCCCATCAACAGAAGTCACCAATGAGAGGCTCGGGGCTCTTCACACTTATGGCTCGATACCAACCGTGGCGCCCCCAAAATTAGGTATATACGCCACCCATCTTGGGTCGCCACTTACATGGTACATAAATTCAAATACAACTTACTAATATAAGCGTAGGTATGCAATACGACATAAAGCGTGAGTTTGAATACAAATATTATCTACTAGATATTATACAAACTCAAAAGGAGTCCTCATTACAACTATTATCACACTATTTCACGTAATAGTGAGGACTACTAATGCTATCCTCGGACCATTACTCCGCTCCACGACTCGTCCCAACTATGTTCTCATTTCTCAAGAGAAGAAACGATTGAAAGAAAGGTGAGCTCAATCTAGCCCAAAGAAGAAATATTATGACTAAGATAATGTAGAATAAATTATCATTAGCCTTCTTCAACAGTGTTAAACCGATAAAATACAATAGACAACCGGTTTAAGCTGCAATGAATAAGCAATCCATTAAAAGAGTCAAGTAGAGAATAAAGTCTACTATCTTTTAGGTTTTAAAAGGTTTTCATCAATTTTTATCATTTGAGACAAATTAATAATAAATAAACCACCACATCTAATCATCCCTATACCACGGCCAAGGATTTTCATCAAATTATCAATGGTCATGACTATACCGAATCACCCCTGGTCATAATCATACCAAAAACTATCCATCAACGCATTACATGTGCCAATCGAGGACTTTTGTCACATCATTTATATCAAGTCATGATTATCCGAATGATCCTGGTCATAATCATACTAAGTTCATCTACGCACGCGTAAGCCAAAGATAACATAATATAACATGAGGATGATGACAATGACATAATAATTCAATAAAACAAGTTCAAGAATTATTTAATCCATGAATTATTAACGTCCAAATTGTCAACATGATCTCGTTTCAGAGAGTAAAATTCAAGAATGATCGGAAGAATATTTCCATGAAAGATCTTTGGATGAAACGCAAATATCGAGGATATTCTACTAATTTCATGGAGTATATAAGTCAAAGTTTTAACCAACTGGGTATAATAAAGAATGGAATAACAAAAGAAATCACCATGCATGCGCAGATTGCGACAGACAAAGTTATTCCAACAGTAATAATAATAACGAACCGGTCGTGAAATTCACACGCAAGCGGGATGTTCCAACAGAATAATAGAAGAATGTCACCAAGTATAGGGTAAACCACAGATATCAAAGTTATTCCAATGAATAATAAGCAATGGAATAACATAAGGATTTCACCAAGTATAGGGTATGCTGCGTATCTAAAGTTATGTATAGGGTATGCCACTTTTACAAAGTTATTCCAATGGAATAATAATGAATGGAATAATGAAGTTCTCTTCAAGAAGAAAGAATAACACCCTCACTAGTAAAAGAGGCTGAATATAGAAGTAGTGAAGTAAGAATACTCTTCTTCTTTTATAACTTTCTCTATAGCTTCTCTCTATAATTTCTCTCTAGAGTTTGAATGAATTCGTAAGAAAATAATGAAGGAATGAGCTTCTATTTATAGGAAAATGGAATGCATAGTAACTAATCCATGAAGCGGTCCAGATTGATTTTCTTTAATCGACGGATCCATATTTAAAGAAAAATCTTTTAAATAAAATATAATATATTCTATTTATATAAAAACATTTTACTACGCAAAACACTATCTTTATGCAAAACACTATTTAACACTACGCGTAATAAAATATAATATATTCTATTTATAGAATAACTTTAATAAAGTATTCTATTTTATAAAAAGATGTTTTCATTTTATTCGTTAATAATGAATAAACAAAACGTCATTATCATTATAATAATTCATATTATTAATTGACAATAATAATGGAATCAATGGTGAAACTTACCATGGCATGATAATCAATACCAGGTGCTACTTATCGCAACCACGCACGACATCGTATTTTTTACTACTAGAGTAGTTCAACGAAGATCAACCAGTAAAAACTTCCGTAGTTATTTTAATAAAATATTTTTGTCGTTTTTTCAATCAAATGATAATAATTACATTGTAGGGTCCACCAATGATTGAGTAGTTATACGAATATTCCCTCGCTAAACCGAATATTCCTGCACTAATCGAATATAATATAACCACTTGCATACTTTGCAAAATTTATAAATACTACCCACAACTATAATATTATCTCAAATTCACACCATAATATAAAAAAATTATTTGAAAAAATTTAAATCTTTATTGATAAAATCTGGGTCTCACAATCGATGCCGCTTTTTACCTCTATTTGAACTAATCTTGAAGAGTTGATTGATTTATTTACAAGTCTTTCAAATATAGAATTGCTAACTTTATCCTATGCCAATTGTTTGACGGATTCAAGGTAAGCACGAGTATGAATAAACAAATGTATTTTTCATCGATTATTCGATGGGCACGCGAGGTTGCCAAAACTTAAACGTATATCGTTTAACGGGATGTAGTGTTGATCAACATAGAGTACTATGGGTGATCACCCGAAGTGCTTTCGTAAGATATCTTGGGACTTATGGACTTAGTCTTAGGGTTGTCTTTTTCAAAGAAATTATGAAATGCTCATGGTCTTGAGCGTAATTGATGTTTTCTTGAATATTGTTATTGTAAAAGCGTTTTGAAGGAAAAGAAATACTATTTTGAATTATTGATAGTACTTCATAACTATTATCCGCTTATTGAAGATATACAATTCCTATGTTTTAAGCATGTTGTTTAAAAGAAATTGTTGTACTTCTTGCTAAAAAACATTATATACGCCACTTGCTTGAACCATATGAATGCAACTTCAGACCTAGAGCAATCGAGGGATCTAACGGGGATAGAGGCAAGACGAAATTTGAACGATTAGTTACCTTATAATAAACTAGTAAGTTGTATATATTATAGAATGATGAACAAAGAATGTAATGGTTTTAGAACACAGGAGCGAGATGTAATATTATTAATGTAATAAGAATGTCGTTGATACACACATTTTGATGTCGTTTCAATAGAATGAATGTCTGATTATGAAAGATGCAGTAAAGACCATCTCATCGAGTTGGAAGATATCGAATTTGAGGCGTCACATACAAATGATAACTTTTATTGTAGAAATAACATTTTTAATTATAAATTTAATAATTTCCTTTATAATATTAACCTCACTCTCGTATCTACATTGCTAGTGTATATGAAACTTTAACTTATAAAATATTAAAAATTTAAAGTTTTGAATAGCTAAAAAGTCTTTCAAACTAAATAATCAAATACACTATTAACAACATTTTAGGCATATCACGAATTTATGTACTATTATGATTATCGACTTGAAAAGAAATATGGAGCGGCAATTAATTAAAGAGAATAATTTTTTTATGGACGCCTTGTAATCCCTATAATTTACCCTCTTCATTTTTAATTATTTGTCGTTTTAAGGTAATGCTGAAATTAAGAAATTTAATTAACTCTCTAATTAATGGGCTACAATTGATCCAAAATACCAATAACACCCTCTTATATATATATATATATATATATATGTATTCTAATTTATCAGGTCTTGAAAATAGGAGGGAAATTGAATGTGATTTATTTTAGAATACTTTGAAAGAAGAATAAGTTGTATCGAACTCTACAAATGCTAGGGGGACCGGTTTCTAGCGACGGCCAATTTTTTTTTTTTTTTTTTTTTTTTTTATAACCCCTAAATAATTTATAAGATTTCAAATCACTGAACTTTGTAGATCTGTGCAGTTCTGTTTTTTATATGTATCAAAATGACATCCAAATCACTGAACTCTGTAAAAAATTTAATTCCAATAAATCTTATAAATTATTTGGGAGTTATAAAAAAAATGAAAAAAGAATGTGTGGATTATTTTATTGGGATAATTTGGGTAAGTAATCATTAATTTCTTCTAAAAATCTACAAACTTGAAATAAAAATGAACAAAAAAATAGCTCTATTATTAAGAACAGATGGAGTACAACATTTGGTAGCAGCGTGTGAATTTATATATTCAGCAGAAAATAAGGTTTTAATTTGTATAAAAAGATTCACCCCTTAAATTCAATCAAATTCCTTAATTCTCTTTTAAAACATTGATATTAGAGGTAATAAACTAATAATTTTAGAAAGAATTTGGAGTATTCTCTTAATGTAAAGAAGGATAAACTTGTCTTATAAATGGTGGTTATTTGTCTTTCTCAATGACCAAAAGAAACAGATTCCAATTGTCGAACCATATTAGTTTTCGTACCAAAATAGAGCCATCAATCAACTCTTATGTCCTAATATGGTTTTTGGCTGTATTTAGAATTTACAGAATTTATGGAACTGGTTTAACATTTATTAATATTAGCGTTATTCTTGATATTATGTTTTCTTAATAGTATAGCTAATTATATAAATTAATCTTCATTAATATCATATTTCTTATATTTATTTTGATCATTCTATTTGGTTGGTGCAGCTTATATATACCATATTGTGCTTTTAATAAGTTGAAAATGTAACGTTGGAACATACATATTTTAAAGAAAATTTAGCCAAATATATGGTAAAATTTGCTAGAAGTAGCGGTGGTGTCGTACATAAATAATATTTTTAGAATATATAATAAAAAGAAAGAAAAAATGTATTACTAATTTTTTAACACAAAAATGTATTGTTAGTTTTTATATATGTTATTTTTAAAAATTTAAATAAATTTATATTAATTTAAATTTTATTTTATATCTCTAATTTTCTAATTTTGAAATCAGACCCACACTATTAATTAAATTATATTGTGAGTCTGCGACGAGATAGGATAGGATTGGATTGGATTGGATTGAATTGAAGAAGCTTTTGTTGGAACCTTTGGTCATAATGCATTTTTTCCTCAAATCTTTTCATTGGCCCTCTTCTTTTTTCTGGTCACAAATTAACTTTCTTTTGTGATGTCAAAAGTGTTCTCAGATTACACATAATTGCGAGATAATGAACTCATAGCCGGCCTATGTCATAATTGCTTGTAAGTTGTAAGATGAGGGAAATAGAGACTATACGTGTTAGTTTGTAAAGATAAGTCGATCTACAAAGCGGTTACTATAAAATTTATTTTTGAATAAATTAATTAATTGATTAATAAATTGTTGACACGCAGATGAGGTTCTATGTGTGTCAATAATATTTTATTGATTAATTAATTAACTTACCCAAAAATAAAATTCATACTAACCGGATCCGTCAATCTAATGCTCAAATTTTCAGTACAACATGTCAACATATATAGATAACGAAATAAATAAATAAATAAATAAATAAAAAGTCAAAAATTGTTAAAATAGGTATAAAATATCAACAACCTAGACAACTAACTTTCTCGCTCATTTTATTAGAAAAAAGTATATTCTGCAAATACAAAGAGAATATTTCTTAATTAATTCTCATGCATGCACCCATGCACGTGGTTTGCTTAAACAAAGAGGTGATTAATTAATTAATTAAGGCGTTCGCCATAAAAAAGAAGACAACTTGAAAAGAATTAATAATACTTGCAAAGTACTCCTCCTCCATGCATATAGCATATCTTTTTGTTAAACCAACTTCTAGTTTGGGGTTGTTAGTTAATTAGTTAAGATCATGATCACCATCTTTTCTCTCTCCTCTCTCTCAATAATAAAGTAGGAGAAGCACTAGCTTTGGGTCTACCACTAAATCCGTAGCTTGACTTTTAAGAAAAATAATGGAGATAATAACTAGTAGTAAATGTCAACCGAGTTAATTTCAGCCATAAGCTTCTATGCAGGAGCTTTTATGTGTGTATGGGTTAAAGCAGCTGAACAGGATGTTTCATCTTGATAAGATACACCACTATAAACAAATTAATTACTGTAAAATATTCTATCGAGTTTCTTTTGTAGTGTGTATATATATATATATATATATATATATATATATAAAGTTGAAGTTCACTAATATTAAAAATCTCATTCAATATTCTTTCATAAATATATAATTATATTGGTTTTAAATCACTTTCAGTTCTAATAGATAAACAATTTAATCCAATTCAATCATCTTAATTTTGTTTAAAACTACATATAGAATCACCCAATATTACGTTACGTTTGGATTTTAGTAATGGAATGATTCATTCCTTATTCCATGTTCTCTCTCCCTCTAAAGAATCAAACATAATTTTTTTCATTCCATTCGCAACCAGACACCATTTTTTCCATTCCATTAGAATTAATCATTCTATTCCCACCTTCATTACTCCAATTCAAACGTAGCATTAATGCTTCCAATATTGAGGGTCAGCAATAAGTCCAGGAGAACAAATGGAGAAATGTGCATTTTAACTCCTTCCCCTCTCATTAGTTATTTCCCCTGTAATTTAGGCTTTAGCTGTCTTCCAGCACAAAAGCAGCAGTTTTAAGAGATGAAAGTTAATATTTGGAGTTACACATAACCTTCCTAAATATAAGAAACCACACATCAACATTCAATTATTTTTCTGGGGTTTCAAAACTATGATAATGGGACAGTCTCTGATTGGTGGTAGATTCTATCTTCAAGTTCTTCCCATGTACCATTTCCTCCCTGTCACTCTCTTAAGAGAAAGAAAACACTTGCCTTGATCAAAATCGATGTGCCAAGCAATTCAACTAATCTGTCATTAAAAAACCAAAAATGCAGAGAGTGGTCCCCCAGCTGT
Organism: Panax quinquefolius; assembly: GCA_020205615.1. NCBI lineage: Eukaryota > Viridiplantae > Streptophyta > Magnoliopsida > Apiales > Araliaceae > Panax > Panax quinquefolius. The sequence continues at coordinate 14,034,383 of CM035163.1, forward strand.
AGCCTGATAAACATCAGGCTGTTGCTGCTAGAAGAACCTGAAAATCCCTTTTGGAAAAAACCTAGGAATCCTTGAAAAAACAGCTATAAAACAAAATATAGCGCCAAGAAATAATCCAGGAATCATCTGATAATTGCATTGGACCCTTGAAATATTTGATTGTTGCACCATAACTCATAAAGAAGCGCATACACAACAAAGTGAAGCAGCAGAGCGAGTAAAACCATTCCCAAAACAACCAACACTTGCTCAAATAAAGAACGAGAAAAGAACCAAATATGTTTTTATTGAGATTGAAAATAAATTTGCACAAAGTGCACATTTTAATGAAAGGGCCAGAGTAAAAGCCCTTCAAAAAATACCCTCTCTGTTTCCACTACATGTACAAACAAATACAAACAAGCTAACCCATCTTATCTTCAATGAAAGGGTTGAAGAACACAGGCAACTCGCGAAGATTGTTGCCATGTACAAGCACAATGACAAACCTCAATCCCTAACTAACCAACTTTTTTACTTAATAATACAACAATGCCTATACAAAAACGTGTTTAGGTACAAACTGCACATTATATCTCTGTTTCCATTTCCATAAATAACACTCTCCTTGGCCAAGCTTCGTCTTGCTTCTTCCCAGTCAAACGAGACTTAGGAACCCTCGACTGCTTAGGAGCATTTGGAGCTTCAACCTCATCAAGCTCGCCCCAATCCTCAAACTCAACAGGATTCCGAAGAGCCAGTTTCTTTGTAGGCGTACTGTATGCAAAATGCCATTGCTTTGCTATCACAGCCTGTTTGTTCATTAACAAAACAAAAATCAGAATCAGTACCCATTAATCAAAACAAACAAAAACTAAATCTAAACTACGAATCACACAATCAAAACATTCTAAGAACATACCGCTTCTCTAATTGATTTTGATACATGGAACAGCCTCTTCAAATCATCATGTTCTACACCACATAATATTCTAACCTGCAATATAAAAACCCCCAAATTGTCAATACAGCTCAATTAAAACTAGAAATGAACATCATTATATATGCAAGAAATGAACTTTACCACTTACCAGAATGTCCTGAGGCAGGGCTTCAATTACAGATTTCTCAGAACTAAAAACCCAGTTCTCATTACATTGCTTCTTCGTGGGAGTTGTAAGAGAAGAATCAACCTCCATATCATTCGAAATCACAACCCTCTTCCTACCAAATGACCGCGAAAACCTAACATACCCTAACCCTAACCCCTTATTTGAGCCGCAATTCGTTCCTAAAGCCATTTCTCTTACAATACCAATCCAAAACGCTGGCAAAACTCAAAAAGACCTGCTTTTTTATCAAACAAACAACAAAAATTATCAGAATCATCCAAAACCTAAGCCCCAAACTCAAACTTTAACTAAAATAGCAAGGCATATTAACAGAAAACTAACACCAATCACTCTAACCATTGTATCCATCAATCAAACTCAACTGGATCTATATATAAACACAAAAATTAAGAGAGAGAAAATGAAAAATGATGATTAGCACTAACCTTGCAGTGGGACAGAAAAAAACCCTAATTTGCAGCAGCAGGAGTAAATTGAAATTGATGGAATTAGCTGTTCTAGAGAAGGAAACGAGAACCGTTTTCAACTATATCACTTGTTGTTTATATAAGTCAAGATTTTTAATATCTTTCTCTATCTAATCTCCCTATGTATGTATATATTTGAATTTAAGTGGATAAATAGAGGTGTTTTGGGTAATTACCGGAAAGGACTCGAAGTTTTCGATAGGAAAGACCTAGGGTGTGTACGAATCCATATATAGAATCAGGAAAAACTAGCCGTTGGAAGGAACACGTGTGATTAGAATAGTGGTTCTCACGAAGCAACGTGGGAAAGTTCGATGACGTGGCGGTTTTGGCCGGTCTAAGTCGGCTGTCTCCTCGGTAGTCTAACCTATCTAACACGTTTTGTGTTTTTAGGCCTTTTGTTTCGCTATTTGCTAGAGTGGACTGACATTTGGCAGTTGACGTAGGAATGGCCGTTCAGATTGTGACGCGTGTGTTCAGTGTGGGGCTGATAGATGAATGGACGGTTGGGATTAGGTGTAAAAAGAAACGAAGTAGAGTACAGATGGGTAGGTAATGGTGGGTGGAGTGCAGAATAAAAATCAAACACGTCAACACGGTCATTCCTTTTCTTTTTAGCTTAAAGAGAGGGAGAGAGTGTTTGTTTAGAGATGAATGACTAAATTGATCGGTGCTTGGTCTGAATAACTGAATCGATAAGATAGACGAGTTGAATGGTTAAGTCAAATTTTTTTAGCTGAATGATCAGCTAAATGAAGTAAAAAAAAAATTAAAAAAATTAACAAAAATATTAACTATTATATTAAGTAATATTAAATAAATTTACAATAATTTTGAATTTTTTCAGTGGAGTAAAATAATAAAATTTTGTCATTCAGATGTTTCAGACATGTCAATTATCAAACAGTTTTTTTCATTCAAATTCAAATTCATTCAGTTTTTATCAAATACTCTCCGAAGTAGATGCGGTGCACCACCCAAAAAATAAAAAAGATAGAAAGGAGGAATTTGGGATTTATTTATCAAAGCATTTTTATTCCATCTCTGATGATTGTATTGTATGTATGTCTACTAATTTGTAAAATTTATAAATATAATAAAATGTAATTTTATTTTATATATTTGAATAGGGAGAGGGAGGGGGACACCTTTTTCTATGCTCACTCTATTGTCATGTCTGTTTAGTGTTAAATTATAATAAAATTATGATAATAAGATTAAAAATATATGTTGTTTACTAATCAAAGGGAATCCTTTTTATGAAAAAATAGGACTTATTTGTGAGAAATAAATGGAGTATACAACTAAGGGGAGCACTGTGTTTTTACGTGATTATGAAGATGAGACATGTTGTATATTATATAGATAGATTGTAGAAAAAAATTGTGTAAAAATACATTCTAAAATATCAATTCCTTATAACTGAACTAATTAGTATTTTTGAGTCATGACAAGGACAAAAGCAGCCTCATGAGTTGATCCTCTAAGCAAGCTTGCTTTCAACCAAAGCTGCTGCATAATTAATTGTCCTTTTCTTAAATGCAGCTGGGGCCAAGGGCAAGGGCAAGGGCAAGGGCAAGGGCAAGGGCTTCACAACATGCTTCATAGTAGAGGTGGATTGTCTTACTAAGGAATATAACCTGAATCAAGAAATTCACAACAAAAACAACAAAGAAATTTGTTTTCCATGTCGAGAATGACGTTATCATATTTTAAAAATATGAATGCACTAATTGTTTTAAGTTAATCTATCACCCTTGAGTTTAAAAGGAATTCAATGACTTTAGGAACCATTGGACCCATCCATGATGTATGTATATAGATAGGTCTTTCCCAGTTGGATGTAAGTAATATTTTATAATAACAAGAAGCAAGCAAGACAGGAAGAAATTGAAGCTTCTAACTGAACAATTAGTAATTGTGATCATTTACTTAATTAAAGAGGAGGATACGCATACCACAGACAGAAAGGGTAAAACTCGTAGGAAAGTAGTTTACATACATACTATCATCGCCCCGCCCGTATACAAACTCAATGATTCTCACACGTCTTTATTGCCAGTTTCTCTGTTAATATCTCCAGTGTCAGCATTTTCTTCAGCTGAATAAAACGAGAAACTCCACACTGAAGCACAATTTTCATCACCTACCAAAGATGGACAAACTCATTCATTAATTTTCACAACATGCATAGTTTAGAATGATTAATTCAAAGTTCTATGGATCTATATAATAATAATAATGCCAACTCCCTCGAGACTCATAACACTATCCTTCACTAGGCTACACAAATAATATCCAGTACTGACTTCTGTTAACTGATTATTGGGAGGTGGGAACTTCAATATACATATCTTGACAAGGTTATGTTTATTTGAATTCACTTATTTGCATCAAATCCAATGACGTACACATTAACACATGTGAGGACTGAGGGAGCACCTATCAGCATCATTCATTTACTGCTAAAGCAGTGTAGTCATGGGATTGTCATCAAAGAAATTACCTAACCGCATCAAATAAACTACAAACTCACAATGTCGTTGTAGTCCAGCCGCCAACTTAAAAATCATTACAATAGGCTATCGCCTTACCCTAGTTCTTAAATATCAATATTGAAGTAGCATTAGTGATGCAGAATAATATAAGCAGAGCTACGAAGCAGTATATAATAGTAAATGAAGAAGAGCATTAGCACATACGTTAACAGCTGAAGAAAGGATTTTACATAATAAGATTTGAAAAAATACCAGATAGGCTTAAATCCTCATGAGAATCATCAAGAACCCCAAATCTACGGTGGCCTGATGAAGAAGCTGCCATTGGAAGATATGGATGGAAAGAGAAACCACTGACAGTGTCTGTATGAATGCAAACAAACACACAAGATGTTATATTGGAAACAAATTAAAAGTTTCTGTCAACAAATCTATAAACCAGCAGTACCTAATGCTGCTTGGAAGCTCGACACCCATTGCCCCGTTTGCAGATCATATATATGAACTAAACCATCCTAGAAGCATGTTGCAAGAAAATCAAAGACACTTTGAATAATGCTTTCATGACGTCCAAATATAAAGCAAGAATTTAAGTTATACCTGACCACCAGTACCAAGATGTCGACCAGAGGGCTCAATGTCAAACTGTATTCGCTGATTGGTACTTTCTGAAGATCTGTATAGCCTAGTACATGGACATGAAGAAACACCGGTACTTAAAGATATTGTCATCCAATCAAATAATTAACATACGGCTCATTTTATAGGATCATAGCAGCTTCTTTAGATCAAGAAATGGTACTTACTTGTAAACAATATCAACAGTTTTGCGAATATCCCAACATAGGATATAAGGATCCTATAAAAAGTTAAAGATTATAATATGTCAATCAATGATAATTTAGATAATTCATGTTACTTATAAAGCTACTATGACATTATGGATAAAATGACAAGGTCCGTCTCCATCAAGAGATAAAATGGAGGCTAAACAAATCTTAAAATCCTCTACCCCTACCTACCCTCAAAAAGAAAACACTAGTGTTTTTATAATCCCCTATTTCCCCCTCCCCTGCCCATTAAAACACACAGCAATCTTAATATATGGTTATATGCAAGATACATTATAGTTTACCTTTCGACCTCCAGTATATAAGTAATCACCATCTCTTGAGAATTGGACCTGAAAAAAACAAAACAAATAAGAGGAGCTTGAGTTATTTTGACAAATTAAAATCAAAGGCGAAATGCATGATCGTATATTCCCACTTACATGTGTAACCCCACCTTCTTGGCCATGTAAGACATACAAGAGTTCCATATTATCTTCTCTATATATTGCTGTTGTTTGGTTATATGATCCCGTAGCAAGCATCCCTGCATGACTTGGTGAAAATGCTATTGCAGATATGATACCTAAACACAAGGAAATAGTTACTCTTTAAACTACAATACACCAACACAAGACTAATCAGAAAAAGAAGGAAGAAAAAAAAGTGTGGTGATGGTGGAGGGTTTTTCTGCAGGGGTGGAGAGAGATGGGGAGGACATGCAGGAGTTGGGTTATGGCAAGTTCACACACAGCTTTATAATGTAGCTCTGTTTTAAATTGGTAAAATATTATGTAAACAACAGAGGGAATGAGCTTCTTGCAAAAAAACCATTACAGAAGTGAACATATTCACATGACATTATAAATTCCTAAAACTATAAAGAATCCGTCCTAACTACAACAACATAGCTATACAACAACACAGTCATTAAGTGAGATTCAGTTTGTACAAAACTACAGCTGAAATCTTATTTCAATTTTTTTATTATGATGGGTAAGTGTTTGTTGTATCTTCAAATGTTATCAATGGGCCGTAAGAAGTGAGCAAGAACTTTTGTCCTAACAGACAGTTGTCAATTCTCACGAGAGCATTTAAAGAATATTTTCTATAACTATTTAATGATCATGGACGGTTGAAAGAGGAGATATGCTCTAACCTTTAGGTAATGCCACTTCATAGTCGCATATTTGAATGTCCAAGAAACCAACTTGTATTGTGCATCCAAACTGATAATAGTATATAGAAGCTTTAGGCAGTAAATCTTTGAGGAATTTAATGGCTTGAAAAGCATATGGTGAGTGTGGTGATAAAGGATAAAGTAAGAGCTAAGATACAAGCTCACAGCCTAAAGATTGGTTTTGTATGTCAGAATACTTAAAGTTTGAATGGTACTCCTCACATGAGAGTGGACATTAATTTGAGACTCAATGGAGATATACTTTGTTAGCCTCAATGGAAGCATTATTGTAAAGCCTTTATGGCCTTATTTAAATAGTCTCGATAGATGCACTATTATATGGCCGTTATGGCCTTCTTTTCTTATAAGGTTTGAGGTTAGATTTCATGTCCTCTACCCCACTACGATAATAGTAATAACAAAAAACAAAAACTTTAAGAAAAAATTGAAGTATTGAACACTAAAAAAGATTGAAGTATTGAACACTAAGTAACCAGTACCTGATTGTCCTTCCTTATTTCCTTGAAAAGTTGAATGGTGTTCAAAATCTCTACCAGGCCGATGAATATCAAATATCCTAACAGTTTTGTTATATCCAGCAAATATCCTACAAGAGGAAAAACATTATTCACTTCTATCACGAACTACATACATGTTAGACTAAAATCCCAGCGAACAAAGTGAGAAGCACTGGGAAAGTATAGATGATAGGTCATTAAGATCAACAGTAATATCATAAAGTGATTTGAACAACAGACAATTTTCATATATAGACATTTCAATAATCATACAAGTGCTTTTTGCAGCAATTAGATAATCTTGCAAAAATGGTTGAGGTATTACACAAGAAAATTTAAATAGTGATTCTATAATTCACAAGCACATATAAATCACTAGGCAAAAGAGCAACATTAAGTTTTCAATCAAGACCGTCACAACCTGTACCAGCAGTGATTGTGTAGAACTTTACTCAGAGCAGCATATGTCATAGTTCATAATTTAATTAAAGTTAACAGGAAAGGTTTTTATCAAATGTATATTTGAACTATACCACAATTAAATTAAGGATACGGATATCAATAGTTCAAGTAATAGAAAACAAGCACCCATTCAACACCTACGAAATAATTACTGTGTTGACTTTGAGTACCATTAGATTGTACCTATTCTCCTAATATGTAATATTTGAAAATCTTCGAAGAAGTTGATTCTTACTTGGTCCCTGCGGGGTTGAAACCGATTGAAAACGCAGCTGTGATCTCATCCATAGCATCATAAGCCCGATAAGTGCAACGCAACTGCATTTCAAAATTGTTACCAACCAATGCAATAATCAAGGACCCAAAACGGAGGAGTAAATCTGTTTATCATATCGATATGAAAATTCAGGAAAAGTTTTAAGAGGTGCATGTTAACAGATGATAAGCACCAAAAAATCACAACACTGTTCAGGGTTAATTTCATGAGATGGCATCGCAACAACTTTCAGCATAGTGCAAAAAGTTATTAGGTCTCTCTGTCAAAGTTAACAATGTCACTTGTCTATTCTATAAGAAAGTTAGGAATAATGATTAAGCACCTGGCCTGAAGTAGCATCCCAAAGATGAATAGGATGGTCACGAGTAGTGCTTGCAAATACGCAGGTAACTGGATCTGAAATCTCAACCAGAAACACAGTCAGACTTGTATTCTGGACCACTACGGCACAACATTTTTATTTTATTTTTTTGATAAGATATACTAGAGGAATAACTATATGCATACACTGTTAGTAAGTAAAAATAAAAAAAAAATCCCCTCACCAAAGAAGACTCACCTGAAGCAGACATGTACGGATACCAACAATAATCATATATAGACTCTCCCTCACTCAAAACAAGGTTTGCAGGATATGCATCTGCAGCTAAACATTATGACAACAATGAGAATTATAATTATATCATAGGATAAGAACCAAAGCAGTTTACATCAACACAACGGTTATCCATGACAACTGTGAGCCTGTAAATATTAACAGAAGTCCCTCTAAAAATAAATATTTATATGTAAAATGGTACTTCTATATAAGAAATTAATATCGTTAAAAATCAAAACACTCTTCACTCCAACTCCAAAACCAATAATCCAGAAACTTACCTCCATCAGCAGCCAAAGCACAACCATTCACATAACCGCTACTCTCAGTTTCTGGTCTAAAGAATAATAAAGCACAAAAATTTAGTCCAGTACAGCTTAAATATCAGAAATGCAAACAGACCACAAGAAATACTGCTAATATTTTTTTTTATAAAGTTACCGCATCTATAAGTGTCACTGCCAGTGCCAGAAAAAGCAATTAGATACATTATTTCAGTAGCTTGATAATCTAAACCAAAGTCAAGCTACTAGACCATGCTGCCTTTAGAATGTTTTCTAGCACTAACCTACAACTTGAAAAAAGAACACAAAACACAACATATCATAAATGCAAGATATCAAATTATCATTACACAAACAATAACGTTATTAATGGTTTGTAACAATGTTTATTGCACTAGTACCCTTAACTTCATCTAGACTAAAAAAGTCGAAGCTTTTATACGAAGGATATATAATAGAAATACATCTTCCGAACCAACAACAATTCGTCCAGTTCTTTTTTGTATTACCATCCAATGTATTACACAATATGCAAATTGTCCAAATGTTAGTATAGCATAATTTCAGTAATTCGTAACAAAATAAATCCTAAAACATCAAACTTACAGTGTGAATGCATGAAAAGTATTATCATCGGAGCTGGTAAGGAAGCAAGAACCATCTGGCGACCTAGAAAAACAGTCAGATTTACACGCAGTTTTTGGGAAATAATGGAGGTTTTTTTTTGGTAAATAGATAGGAAAAAGAAGGGCAATAAATCGTTACTACTACCATTTGAGGCCTTTGAGAAAGTTGTTAGGGTTTGAAGGGTTGGTCCTGAACTGGTGGTAGAAGTGGTAGGCTCTGAGCGGTGGAACGTCGAATCGAATCGCCGGCCAAGTGTAGGCTTGTCCGGTTGCTTCTTCTTCTGTAATTTCCCCGATTTCAATGTCCGGATTTGATTGCTGCTCTGCTTCCTCTCCCATTTGGTTCTGATTGCAGAGAGAGGAGCCAAACAATTTTTGGCTAGGAGTATTTGAGAAATGCTATTACCGCCAAAATAGAAGAATTTATGTCAAAAGGGTTTAAGGGTTTAAAGACCTGTTCGTGGTTTATGTCAAAAGGGTTTAAGGGTTTAAAGAACTTCTTCATCACTGTGTCAAAAGGGGGTTTAAATCCCTCTTTTTATTTTTATTTTTTTTCATTTTTTTTATAATTCTGCCCATTTTCATTAGGTCATGTCCAATTTTTTGCAAAATTAAAGTTCGCATAGACCTATTTTTTTATCCCAATAAAATTTAACCATTAAAAAGATAAACTAAAGAAGTGGCAAAAGTAAGTCATATATGAGATTTACAAATATATGTTCAATACTAAAGAAAATGAAGTAACCATAAAATAATAGCTCAAGTGCTTGTTTAACAAGACTTATGCTACATTTGTAATAAAGGTGGAAATGGAATTATTTATTTCTGTTGAATTAAAAAAATTGTATTTAATTGCGATTAAAATGAATTGAATTATTTTTATTCCTTCTAAATTTTCTAAATTTATGAATTTTATTACTTGGAGAAGAGAGTATTGAATAACTAATTCCAACTAGAATGGAATGAATCATTTCGCTCTTCATTCTATTTTTTCAATCCAAACATAACATTAAAGTATCTCCTAGTTATAAAACATTTGTGCATGGCAGTAAAGTTAGCATAGAAGCGAGATGACAAAGGATTTAATTGTTTGCCTTCCTCCAGGCCTCTGATCACTTTTTAGACATTATTTAAAATTTCAAGTGAATTAAAAATTTCACACGACTTTTTAATATTTTCACATAAAAATTATCGCTATAAATATTATAGCGACAGTTTTTACCATAGCTATAAATCTATAGCCCAAGAATCCTCCTTGGTAAGTAAAACTTATTGAGACAATAAGAGGAATTATAACCCAGGGTCACTTGAGCCCTTACATCTAAAGAGGGCTTAAAGCCATAAAAAAAGTACTTTTCCAACACATTGTAACTCACAACACGCATACTTTGCTCCACTTCCACAATTAGTAGCTGCATATCATACGTGCTTGTTAAAATTGAATAATTGGTAGACTTTAGTGGCACAACTATTTCCCTTTTCAACGAGGAAATGTAACATTTTGAATTACAAATGAGGCCCAAAATCAATTTCATGAAATTTATAAATGACTATTCTCCCCATGCAAGGAGCTTTTCAGATATTTGTCATCCCTATAATTTGAATACAAAGGAAGTTCAAGGGCCGTTTCTGCGACTTTCCTGTCTTCATGAATTTTTGCTACCAGGCTCTCAAGGGATGGGGAATTAGCCTGTCATAATGCAACAGACTGTCAGCAAGTGAATACAAGGATAAGAGGGGAAATGAATCTTTGGGAAAAAAATACACTTTGTAATGGTTTTGTTATACCTCAGGCCGTATGTATCCAACAATAGCAAGACGTAATTCTTCACCATAGAAATCCTCGTCAAAGTCGTGTAGTAACCATGGCTCCTAAAACCATAAACAACTTTTTGAAATTAAATGGAGACTTGCTTAAATTTAACCTTAATACAAAGTCCACAACACACTCACAATCGTCTTCTTGGTGTTGTCAAAATAAGGATTCCAACCAATGCTCATGACCATCTTGTAAACACCTCTCATTGATAATCCAGCCCAACCAAAATATACACCTGAGGGGTGTTCTGAAAGGATGTTTGAGTAGCTTTCTGCGGATAGATTAGCTGAAATAGTAAATACAACTAGTTAAAACTTAACTTTGTGAGAATGAGCATAAGAGGAAGAAAATGAAATATGAGGTCCAAACCATTGCCAGACAAATGTTAAGACCTCATGATCTGTCAAAACAACCATTTAACTATCTTTGTGCAACACTGAAATGGAAGGATTCATAAAGCAACTACTTGTCAAAAAAAACAAAGTAGATTTTGAAATGTGGAAATCAGCTTAAGCGAGAAGCAATTGATGAAAAATTGTGATCTCACACGAATAGCATTTAGATAATTATATGTCAAAAATGCCAATCCAACTGGCAGCTTGGTAAAACAATAAAAAATTGCAGCTTGGAAGACAAAAGGTAATGAATACTTTGTAAAATTCAGGCACCTGTAGGTATTCCAAGCACCTTTGAGCCACGTCCAAATCCTTTGATAACAGGACCACCAATATACCAAGGTTCTATTGGTAATGTACTATATATCCCTGCAATTCAGAATAATAACTTTGATGAAAATGTTGACACAGAAACAACATTATCAGAATATGGTCAAAAAGGTGACAGATGTTTACAATCTTGAAATGGAGGTAAGCCCCACTTTTCAGGCCGTAGATCAAGAAGAGAATTGATCACCTCATCTGCTGAAGTGTAAAGATGGGACTGTTTTGGAAGAGATGGTACGGCAACAACATTCATTCCAGCAGCCTTACCAGCCATAACACCTGGTCTGACATGACATAAAGCATTGCCCTTATACAAATTAAAACTTTCTCATCACATAAAGTACAGAACATCATGCTAATTCCAGGCACAACGGAATCAAAGATACAGTCATCTTGATTAAGATGTCAAATGAACGAATACATAAAATCTCAAGAATTAGATGAAGTAAAAGCTGCAATCAAGAAATGATATACCACTTGAGATTTCGCACTCTAGAGTCTCAGGATAAAACATGGGGGAGCTATCAATATAAAAAAAAATATGGAGGTACTATTTCCACAAGCAAAAATTTAGTTTCACAAGGTCCGCCCTCATGAGTGTGGAACCCATATACTGTTCCTAGTACTCTCTTTGTCAGGTTTAGTTGTCCTCTGTTCCCTTTCCAGATGTTCAAACATGTCCTCTTAGTTCTTAACTTATTTAAATATTTTCATTTTATCATTATTTTGAGAGAAAATTACCACAAGTAGAATCCACTACGGTCTTTATATCAGGATCAGATAATAATCTATGCAGGAAGAAACGTGTCCGGCAATCTTCATAAATAGAGCAGGAACTGCAAGGAATACATGATTTATTTGTGATATGTTCTCCATATATGTACAACTTGGTTAATTAATCAAACAAATTTGTTGGTCAGAAACAATTTCAATATTCTGTTTATGCAAAGGTTGACCCAAGTACCAAACTGCACTTAATTTTAATACAAACGAGAACATTAAAAGCCAAAATTTAGCTTTTCTACATCTTAAAACGAAACCTGACATTCAAATAAGCATAAGATTTTAAGATGCAGGCAACTTATTATCCAACATAATTTCACAAGACAAGAAGGTTTTTCAACTTTGAAGAACCAACAAAACTAAAAGAGTATATATCAGCAGAATATACTTTTCCAAGAGCTTTCCCTATGCTGCTTAAATTGAAGGACACTTCACTTTTGTAATGAAATAAAAGTAAATAAATAAATAAACTCACAGTGAATCTTCAATGACGAGACAGTTGGAAGGGTCAATTTTAAGCTTTTTAGCTGCTTCAAGAAATCTTACAAGAGAAAAATGTTCATGGTTAAGCATAATCCATGTCATAATTGGACAAGAAACTATCAATAATGATGAATAAAAGTTTTGATATGTTCTATCTCACATTTCAGGAGATGGCTTCCCTGCTGAAACTTCATCACCCCCAATTATGACATAGAAGGATTCTTTCCAGCCTGTATAATAAAAATATAAGCAAATGTGTTCAGAAACAACAAAGAAAAAGCAAACCTTTTCTCATGGCATGTTGTACTGCCATTAGCTTATTTCTAAGTTTAGGTGAACAAAATGATTCAATGTACACTACCCTATTTGATTTTTATTGTAACATGATTTAAGGTTCCTAAACAAAACTACCTGGTTGATAAGAGATTTTAGTTTCAATGTTGTCCCTGGGAGAGTTTGAAGCCAATGCCATACGGACACCTTTGGCCATAAAATGTTTAATCAACCGATTGGCACCTGGAAGAGCTTTGATAGTGCACCACCTACCACATCAGTTGTAAATAAGCAAATTCAGAAAAAGTTTCACTTTTTAAATTAAGATTGAATATTAAAAAATACCTGCAAGCAATATATAAAATGATATAAAGAAATACTTTCACATGATCAAACAATGAACATTCAAATTTAGTATTCCCTACGTTCCAAAAAAAAAATAAGAAGTCTGTTGGAAACTTGTGACTCATAACATAGAAGTCACTGGAAAAGGCTAGTGCGGAGCCTAGCTGAGCGGAGTGTAGCTGTTTGACGCACTAGCCCATCGAGGTTCAAGGAGAAGGTCGGCTGGGTACACACCAGCCCATCGTGGTTGGCGAAGGTCGCGGGGTTCGCCCATGGTACAAGACAAGAGTTTTTTTCTGGGTTGTTTATTAGAGGGACATTATGGGTAATTGAGACATGATGTGAAGTAGGGTAGGGTTGGAATAGGATTAGTAGGTATAAATACTATCTATTGTAAAACCCTATGTAACCAAGGAATCATAATAAACAACAAGCCGCCTGTGGAGTACTCAAATTGGGGAACCACGTAAATCTCTTGTGTTATTCTTAATTCTCTATCGTTTGTGTGCGTGTGTGTGATACTATATTCTAACAAATTCCCATTTGCAAAATTTTTGAATATTATAAGAATGTATTTTTGTTCCATATTTACCCTTAAATTAATAACTTGTTAGTTTAGTAATGGTGGCATGATAATGAAATCATGATGGTAAACTCGAGGACTTTGTCATTTATACTACTATCAATAAAAGAGGATTTTTTGTGGAGATAAAGAAATTGCAAATGAGACTCTTTTTATGGAACAGAGTAACAAACATCTCAAGCAAGTCCATTTTCTGAGAAATACAATTTCTATTCTAGACTGGTTGAAACAAAGATTATAACACAATTACATAACTGACGTTCAAAGAGTCACTAAGAAGAGGTGGATAACAAAACACAAAGAATTGAACAACACTAATAAGATAACTTTGAGACTTTCTTATTTGACTTGAAGTTCCCCTAGGATAAGGCTCACTAAACTGAATTTAGAGAACTACAACTTTGAGAAACCAAAACAGCACTAAATGACATTAAGCATCCCTACCATAGAGTCCTAATTTTTTTTTTCTTTTTAAACAGACATTTGACACAATAGCTATGTTACAGATGGGATGCCTATGGAGTTGGCTAATCTTTGTTCAGGTGAATCCTCCAAGTTCTGCTGCAAATAATATATTTGTGCTTGGAAGGGGGAGATAGAGTAAACATGGATGAAAATTCATTCTTTGTATTTAGAAATGAAGATTCTTACATTGATAACTACCTCACATTCTGTCGCTCAACAGTTATAATTAATTAAAAAAATTCTGAAACTTTTTATTCAATTTGCTAGTAGAAATACGATATCTATGTAGAAAATGAAAAAATGATAGTTAGTGTGTGTTAATTACTGATCGGAGAACATTGGGGTGATCTCTGAAAGTAATTCTTCCACAGATATGGAAAGCCCATAATCTTCCACAATTGCAGCTGCAGCTTCTGCCGGTGTTTTTCCTACTATTCTATGAGCTCCTCTCCCATCCCATTGCTTCCCATGCTTCACCAAGTAAACTTTTAAAACGTCACTTACAATGCCATCTGTTACAAAATTTAGATAAATAATACTAACAATTAACGAAGAAAAGCAATCAAATCATCATGAAGGAATGAACAGCAGAAGCCCCACCTGTGTTAAGAAGAGTACCATCCAAGTCAAGTATAACACAAGAAACTAACTTATCCAAAGGATTTGCCATTGACACTGAAAAAAAAAACGCCCAAAACAATCCTCTTGATTGTAAACAATAGCCGCCACTAAAAAATTATAAGAAATGGAAATGAGCTAATTCCAATCAATACCATAATCTGTAATTTGTAAACTAACTTCCTGAAGTAATTGTTGAAAATATCGTCCTACCCATATTATGCAACCAAAAAAAACCCAGAAAAGAAAAACAATTGCTAATTTATGTCTTTACCCAGAAGCAGAAAATTCCCAATTTTCCCAAACTACTCAAATGGGCAATAAAATCGTAAACAAAGCTAAAGAACAAGATGAATGGATAAGCAAATCGAATACGATAAGTTATCATACCGTGAATTTGAGCTCTCTTTGGGATTGGGTGCATGAAAATTAATTTCCTGAAACAAGTTTGTTTAGCTTGAATAAACTGAGTAACCAAAGCATCCTCTCTCGTTGTATCCGTCGGAAAGGAGAAAGAATTGTACGGGTTTTGTTTTGTGTGGACAAGACAAATTATGAAATTCCATTGGATGTCCAATAATAATTTGCAACGGAAGCTCAAATTTCCTGATTGTCCCGGAATTTTATATTTTCCTTTTTCTTCCGCCTAATTTTTTTAATTTTTTTTTTTTAGCGTTTTTGGATAAATACATGATTCTCCACTCTGGTAGATTTCGATTTACAAATATTTTTACATTAACTTATTGAACTATAAATTATTTGCAAAGAATGATTTTACCGTCTGTCTTTTAATCATTTAACAGAAAGAGAACATAATAATACTGACAAATTTATGTGTCATGACAAAGAAAAAAGCTAAGTTGGACACTAATTAAATTAAATTATTCTCAATTCTATAATAAATAGTTAAATAAAATATAAATTAAATTAATATACATAAAAAATAATTAAATTAAATTAAATAATTAATTAATAATAAAATAAATTAATGAATTCATATTTTTAATTTTTAAATATTTTAATTTCACTTTAAAAAAATAAAATTATCTAATATTTTGAAATGGAGGAATTATTATTATTATTATTATTATTATTATTATTATTGTTGTTATTATTATTTGCATTGGAGATCCAATTTTATTAGTATAACATTATTCTTTTAAAAAGGTACAATACCCACTAATAAGAGGAAGGGGTACGAGAATTTGTAAAACCAGCAAAACAAACTGGTTGATGAGCTAATCAAGACGACAAAAACTTGTGCAATAATAATCTTAAAGTTTGAATTGTATAATGGCTAATAAACGTGTAAATATATATATAGAGAGGGAGAGGGAGAGGGAGAGGGAGAGGGGGAGAGGGAGAGGGGGAGAGAGGAAAAAAGGAAATCCTGAAAGATAATTGATATTTCTAATTTTCTATAACTAAATTTTATAATTTTACAAGTTTCTCTTTTTAAATGGGATTTATCTCGTGTGATTAAATTTATTTGTGAAAATATTGATTCTTATCTTGAAATATCAATTGATAATAGCTTTCTATATCTATTGATGTATTAGAACCCAAGTATAGTTCATTGCCATTTGTAAAAATCCTTGGACGTATGTAATTTAGTTGCAGCCTTAATTTGTCTATTGAAGAAGGTATGCAAACTATATGACTAGGGACAAATACAGCTCAATTAAGCTGATCAAAAATTATGTAGAACTTCAATAATTAAATCAAATTAATTTGGTCAGAAAGTTTGCAATTCACTGAATCCATTGGTGAAAAATGATGCTATTTCTATATGCAAATGAAAGACGAGGGAGGGGGAACAACATGCTAAACAGAGCATGAAACCCACACACTTATGGAGTTCTTCAGGCAGAGTAAGTGATTCACATTTTTTATGTTGCTTCATACCCATTTGCTTTTTTAGAACGCTCTGAGTAGCATTTACACGAGCACTGCTATATTTGTTATGCCCTTGTACTAAATTATCAAGATTCAAGAAGACCCAATTGTCAATTTTCATGCCTCTGAATCCTTGCATATATTTCTGGGCTAAGTCACCATTTTGGAGAAGCTCATGCAGATTCTTATCAGCTGTGCTTTTTTTTTTAATTTTATTTGAGATCTGCATAGTGTTCAGAAGATATTAAACTAGAGAGTTGATAATTGAAACATTCAAACTAATCCAATTATAATTTAAAAGACATTTTCAAACTCAAATTTGACATCAAATAAGTGGAACTAAAAATGAGTTAATTTATTTTATTTTACATGTTTGATTGCAACTCGTCACAATTACTCCTAGTAACAACAAAAATGGTGTAAAAAAATGTGACCTTTTCTGGAAGAGGAATTCGGAGGGGCATGACTGGTACATTTATGGGGGGATGTACAGAAAAATCGATTGACACTTCAGCCTGGTTTTCAAAATGTGTCTTCTGTTGTTGCTGAAGAAGCTCAACTTCTGGTAGGGCAAAACGCCGTTCCAATGCATCCAAAGCTCGTTTCTTTTGATCTTGATTATTCATATCACTCGTCATCTTCAGCTTCGAATGTTTAATTTGGAAGAATTTAAGGGATTTATCTTGGCTCTTCTGCATTTGTGAATTTGGATTCCGTACCTAGTAGTCTAGTACCTACCATATTTTGGTGGCATATATGTCATTTGCCAGTCAATATTAAACAAAACTCCCGCCCTAATTTTCATACAGACACCATTACTTTCCCAAAATCACAGGTAGAGAGAGAAAAGGGATGGAAACAGATGAAGCTCAGAGAGTGGTTCCATTTCAGCTTCAATTCGACAAACCAATCGCCTCTCAGGTATTATATATTGTATGTATAGACATTTTTATACTTAAATTTCTTCTTTTTTCCCATATTTATCATCATATTCTGCGATTTTGGCAGATTAAAATAGCTGAATGGAACCCAGAGAAAGATTTGCTGGCCATGGTTACAGAGGACTCCAAGATTCTCCTTCATCGCTTCAATTGGCAGCGACTATGGACTATCTCTCCAGGTCTCTCTCTCTCTAACTCTCTTTATATATATATATATATATATATATATATATATTATATATATATATATATATTGCTTATTTCATTTGAACTGGCAGTGAATGTGTTAAATTTAATGTTACGCCACTACACTGAATTTGATGGGTGGAACTCATATAATTCTGTTTTTGTTTTGCTGGAATTGTGTTTGAAGATAAATGAACTGAACTGAACTGAACTGAACTTCATATTAATACTGAAGCATCTGGGAAGTTGTGTTCAAGATGTTTGATGAATTTACTGTTTGAGAAGTTGGTTCTAACCCAACCAAGATAATAAGTAAAAAGGGAATCTTAAGTATTGATAAATTAGTCTGTATCTTTCTTGCAAGTCAATTTTTGAGAATGGTTATGGCCATAAAGTACTAAATCACTGGATTTCTACCACTTTTTAGTGTTTACTCTGAGGTCATTGAAAATGAGGGTGATAATTGTTGGTACTGTTGTTGTGTTCTTTCTTACATTTGACAAAGGCATCTAAGGGGTTGTTGCTTACTTGCTTTTTCCTCAGCTTTATTCTATATCTACTATCGTACCTGTCAGACAGCCAGAATTTTCTTGGTTGTATTGAGGGTTTTCATTATATTTTGCAGTTTAACTCATTGGCAATGAGACTTGTGCAAAGTGCTTGAACCCTACCTTAAATTTTGTGAAAATTGAAGGAAATTCTTGCTGCCTTAAAATTGTGGGGATCTGTGAGATTCAGATACAGTTTCTCTCAATCTCTTATTTAAACTTCCTTTCAGGTCCTTTACAATGCTAGACAGTAAATATGATAACAGTCTGCCTGTGTTAAAGTGCATAAAAATCATTGATATGCTAATCCTAACTTAAATGGGGAGCTAAACTGATTAAAATTGATCATATTCTTGTTTAAAAAGCTAAATACTTAAATGTCATTTATCTATTCTTAAATATACAACTGCAAAAGTGCAACAAGTGAAGTAATTAGTGATTATGGATTGATGGGTTATCCTGAATGCTGTCTAGGAAAGTGCATAACATCTTTATGTTGGCGTCCTGATGGTAAAGCAATAGCTGTTGGGCTTGAAGATGGGACAATTTCATTGCATGACGTTGAAGTGAGTTGGTTTGAAGAGTTTCCACATGCTTTTTGATTAATATGTATGGTTTCTAATGTATTATTGATCTGGAACTCATTCAGGAACCCAATTTAAGTCGATGTAAACAAAATAGCACCAAACTACCTTTTACTTTTTTCAGCAATTGATAGCTCTCTACACGTATCGTCGTATCCAAATAAAGAAGATGGAATCAGAATATTATGTCGATAAATCATAAAACATTATGATCATCAGATCATGTACATGATTTAATTGGATGCAAGTGCAATTATGTCAATAGCATAGCACGAAAATCATGATCTGTACAATATATTGATTACATAATGTTGTAACTGAACTCAATTCAACGAAGTTGTCGCAACTACTTGGAATCAACTACATAATCCTTTTCCTCCATCCTACTGCATCTAGGACTTATCCGCAATTTATGACTCCAAATAGCTTTACCAATTTCCCGCCTTCAGACATGACTTAGCTGTTTAGATGACATGCAAATCAGCCATCACAGTCTAATAGACACAGCGGAGCAAACCTTTTAAAGTTATTGCTTACATCTCAGATTCTTTTTCCTTTTATCTTTGTTGTACTTTATCTATTGATATGAAATATATGGCAAACTTATCGCCCTGCACGGGTTCTTATTTCGTAATCTTTTTTCCTACTCTTTTAAATGTATGATTATGGAAAGCAGAATGGAAAGCTGTTACAAAGCATGAAGTCCCACGCTGCTGCTGTTGTGTGTCTCAACTGGGAGGAAGACGGACAAGAAATTGCAGTATGGATTTCTGTAACCACTTTTATTTCATTTGTTTCTCACAGGCCATGTGTGATGTGACATTGTGAAATTGATGAATTGAATATTTATGCCAAAGGTTTGTTGGCACTTAGTCAACTACTCCTAGTACTCTTGGTTAAGTGAGAACTTACTAGGTAATGGGATTCAAATGAATTGTGAATTTGTAGGTCTTTTTAATTGTTTCCACGCTCATTTGACCTTTTAAAAAGTGGCATGTTTAATATACTTCTGCCTACGAGGATCTGACCTTATAAGATTTCCAACACTTGAGCTTACATGTTTAGAGGACTAACTTGAGTTAGACAGTTTCTATGCACGAAGTTGTTGCTTGAAAAGTTCCATATATTTAACATTTGTGTAGAGATGTTTTTAGATCTCGACTCCTCTTTTTTTATCAGATGCTAAACATATGCTTGTTTAGTAATTAGTATACATCTTCCTGGTAATTGGAAGAGCTATATTCTTTTCTTTGTTCTCTCTTGTTATTTGGTAATTCTCTATCCCTGTGAATTCAGGATGGCTGTGGTAGCATTTCGACTTATGAAGATCGCACTTCACGTTTCTTTCCTCCTCCTCCAAGAGTGCCTAGGATGCCTGGGCTGGTGCCTGGGGATACTGGATTTATGGATGATGGTGAAGATTCATTGCGAGAGCTATCAAATTCTTCACATCAACGATTTAACATCCTATGCAGTGGGGACAAAGATGGCATCATCTTCTTTAGTATATTTGGCATATTTCCAATAGGAAAAATAGTAAGTTAATTATCATGAACTGGGAACTAATTACATATACATATTAAAATTTTCTTTATATATATATATATATATAAATATATATTTGTGTGTATATATATATACATATGTATGTATATATATATATATTCTATTTGACTTTTTTGTTCAAAATTGTCTCATATGTTTCTTTTTGTATGTGGATTACTTCTATGACATTGTGCGCCAGAATATTCACAATGTATCTGTTTGCTGTCCACTTACGGACAACCATGTTGCTTACCGACTTTTTGATGCTTCTATTTGTAAGGTACGTTCACCTTTATGTTGATGATTCTATGTATGTATAGCTTTGTATAACCATATGATGCTAACTATTGAACGGCCAATTACAGAGCCATTAATGATTTAATTTTCTGTTATATCTTTTGTATATATTCATAAACTATATGCTAGTATAAATTTATACAATTTATATATACAACAATCCTGTAAAGGAGTGTAACGATGCTGAAGTAGTTGCAAAACTTGAATGAGCATGCATCACTAACAAGAGTTATATTAGATGCTATGAAACATTGTAGTTGCAAGAAATTCATTTTGAGGCTCCAAACACTAATATGTTTTACTCTATTCAAATCTAGATGACAACAAAATTACTTTCTTTTTAATAATATTTCTTCTATAAATTTTGGAATTGTTTTGCATAGTTCTCTTTTACTCTTTTCTTTCTCAAGATAATTCCAAAATGAGATGAAAATTCTTCAGATAATATGTACCTCAAGTCCTCAACAGCGTGGTAATTTCTATGAAGGATCTAAAGGTCTATTATATTGTTCTAGGGAAAGAAATTCGCAAAAATGAGAAGTGCATATGGATTTTTTCAGAGAAGGTTCTTAGGTGTGCAGATTTTCTCTTTGATTGTGGAATATGGGTTTTTGGAAATTTGGAACTTTCTAAGAAACTGATACCTTGTCTTTTTGGATATACCAGTCTCGAGAAGATGATGAATTATTATTGTGAATAATTGATTTGGTTCCAAACTGTTGATATGTTCCTCTTACTCATTTTCATGTATATTAGTGATCTTCCTCTTTTTGGTTTTTTTAAATGAAATTTATACCCAGACTTTTTTTCACCCGAAATAAAGTTACTGGCAGAATAAAGCTTTGGTCATTTCATCTTTTAACTTCTATTTTGCCTAACATTATCCTCAACAAAATTAGAAGAGATGGCGCCGTGTAATTTATCCATTATATGGATAAAGACATAATCTAGCAGTTGAAAGACAGACATGAAAGAAGTTGTATAATATTACAATGATAAGAAATTTGATTTCTCCTACTGCATTATTTTATAGTTCTCGCTGCATTATTCAAGAGTAATCTGATGTCAGTAATGTGTGGGTGGCACTTGTCCCTAGGTGGCTTTATCAACAGATCTTTGTCATTTGATAGTCATGTGCTCAGGGAAACTCTTTCACGATATGGTTGGACCAAGCGACGGAAGAATGCCTGAACATGATTTACTTGGTTTGCATTGCTTAATGCTTGACACTTCAATATTTTGGAAGAGGTAATACAAACTGCAGATATTTGAATTTCTGATAGATCCTTCTGTTCTTATGGCTTGTTTAACTTTTTAGTAAACTGATGAAGTTATCATGACTAAATTTATTGTTGTTTTTAAGACGCTGTGATTGAAAACATCTATTATTCAAGTGGGAACATATAATTTCATACACTTATTCTAGTTAAGGTCAAACTACAATCAAGGAGACACGAAATCAAAAATATTAAGTGACATTTTTCAGTTGGTATTATTTTGAAAAAATAATGACAATTGATAATGACCTTATGAGGAGAATGGAGGGAGCATTAATGATTGTCATGCAAGAGTCTCTAAAAAAATAGAACAAGAGATTGTAACCATGTAAAAAGTTTCATTCTCCTACACTGAAGTTAATTCCTTTGTGACACAGCTGTCACACACTGGTGAGATCCGTGAATAGGTGTGACCTCGGTTTGATGATCAACCTGTGTGTGTTCCCCTTCTAGTAAAAATTTCTTTTTAGTTGGTTAGAGGGTTCTTTTAAAAAGGTGTTATGCTCTGTCTCTGAATATGGGCGTGTTCTCTTAGACGACTTTATGTTGGTTTCCTCATGTTACTCATCAAAAACGAAAAGTTCTCTGCCTTTTTTAATCATGACATGCAGAATGTTTCATTCCAATATGTCCCTTTTAATAATATAGTTCTAGTTTTTTTCATCAAATTTCATTCTTGGTCTTATATGATGCGAATGATTGTGCTACTAAACTTGTTTGATATTAGTTTATAGTGTTATGTTGTTTTTAGCTTGTAATGTATTTAAGAACTATAGTTGACATTTTGCATATCATAACTTTACTGGCATGAAACAAGCACACTAATGATAATGATAAGACTCCTCGATGTGATTAAATTTATTTTTCTTATAATACCATCCAAATTTTGAGGCTTCTAGTTAATATAATCACCAATTGTTAGCTGGCACCGAATTTGTTTACTTTTTGCCTACCTTGCAACTGTAGGAAAAATGAGCTTCACCAGGTAGCCCAACAAGCTTCTAACATTGAGGATTTAACTGAAGTCATCAGGTCATCACTATCCGTCATGTGTAAGCAATGGTCTGACGCCATGCGTACATTTCATGAGAAATTTGATTCTCTATCTACACTGATTGTTGACCATGGTAAATGCTAAACAGATCACAATAATATACTTGCTTTAATTAGCTTTCTTATCTGTTCATATTTGCAAACCATTTGTGTATAGGACTCGATTCAACACCCCAAGAGGAGTTTCTAAGCCTTCTTTGTGGTGCTCGGACAAGTCCACCAGTTCATCAATTTCTAGTTAATTCTCTTGGTGAAGCGGTATATTATCCTTTTTGTGAGTCATTCAAATTATTGAATGAAAGCGAGATAATAAGTATGACTCTATCAGTTTAATTTTGATTAGGGTCTCAAGCGGGTGGCAAAGGTGGTTTGTAGTACTGGAAAAGAGCTTCAGCTTATTGTTCTCGATCATTTACAGGTGCACTAGCACATTCTATCTGCAGTTACATGTAATATGTTTTGAATACACTTTCTTGGGCATTTCTTATACAACTATCAGATTAATTAGTAGATCCATCACATGACTACATCAGTATGCTCAAGGCTTCCCTAAACTCGATATGAAACTGTGACAAATGACCACTAGTTCATCTGCATTTCCTCACTAATGGTGTTTATTATGTACTTTAAGGAGAATTTATTTTCCTCAATCTTAATTCTTAATCTTTGTGTGTGCTTCATTTTGACATAACCTGGTATCAGTTGTTTTATGTTTGTGGCTCGTTCATTAGGAACAAGAAGAATGGTTCACAGATTGGAAAAAATAAATAAAACCTCAAGTTAATGTGCAGACCCAACAAATGAAGAACAATGGGAACCTAGTATTGTGTCAGATAATACTCTTACATTATCTGGTATAAGTGAATGGAATTATCACACAAAGCATGCCATTCAATGCAACAATGCAACAATCATTAGTTTTATGGAACTATATGTTGTTTTCAGTTGTAAAGTTTGATTGTTTCCAATCAACTAGGGATCATTGGAACTATACGCTTGAAATGCCTATATTTGTTGAGCTTTACATCATTGCATATATATTTCAGTATCGATGGAGAATTATTATTGTGACATGATATGTAGTCGGGTCCAAGTCTTTATTATATTTTATTTGAGAAGATTTAAATGTTATTGTTAAAATATTGATTGGAGTAAATAGCCATCTTTGAACCGGATGAGATCTTGTATGAACAAAATATTGTAAGGAAATTAAATCAAAGTTCATCATCTTTAGTGTTGAAGCTGGCAACATTAATGGAATATAAGATTTGTTCGTCATAGTGTTAAATACAGGCTTATTCACTTTTCAGTACTGTTTGTTATTTTTCACCTCTCTAATAGTTATTGGTGTATTCCTCCTACTGAAACTTGCAACTTATATCTTTTTGTGTTCCCATGAGTTTATTGTTTTTGTTTTTAGTAACACCATCAGAAGTTTAATATCTCTGAATTCCAGCCTGCTGCTGAAATTATTGCATTTAGAATGGGAGAATTGAGAGGCCTCTCAACATGGCGTGCACGTTATCAAGGTATTGGCTTGGATAAGGCGTTAATTGATAATGCAACAGAAAAAGCTGGTACCTTTCTCGTACAAGTTGAACGGTTTACGAGTGTTCTTTCCTCTGCGGTGCAGCAGGTATGCTCTTTTGCTGTATATTTTTCCTATTATTCCCTTCTTTTGGGCAGGAGCTGTAACCCTCTTAGAGTAAACCCCCCCACCCAAAAAAAAAAAAACAAAAAAAACAAAACAAAAAAATATAAATAACAACTACGGTTTTCCATTTCTTGTGAAAATCATTGTTCACTTTATCCATTGTCCTCTATTTATACATGTTTAGTCTTCTTATTGTAGCCCTGTTGGTATAAAAAGTACTGTCAAGATTGTGTTGTTGCTTTTCTGTCAGTATTTGCTGTTAATATTTTGTTGTGCTTTGAGGGTTGAAACTAGTTGCAGTTGTGAAGTGGAAATGTAGTTATTTTGTCGTTCGACATTTTGCGAATGCCATTTGATGGTTCAATGTTAATAAATCCATGTGCATACCAGAAATTCATTTGAACACAATTTGTTTATCATGGAGTCAATTAAATATTGTTTCAAAAACTCTACTCTCATTGTTTGAATGACTAGACTGACAGGTGAAACTGGGAAATGTTCCAAAATCCCCAACACCTGTACTGTTTTCATTCTTTCCAGAAACATAATTCCCCTTTTTATTTAATTCCTTCTTGTGTATTTTTTTTTCTGAGCTTCTGTTAGAAATTTAACTAATCAAAAGCATGTAGCTGAAATTTTTGTTCAGCCACTGTATATCTGAATGCAGTTGTAAGACCCCAACTTTTTAATAAAGATGATTTTTCTATAAATATTATGGAATGAATTTGATATAATGTTATAATTGTGGGTAATATTTATAAATTTTGCAAAGTATGCAAGTTGTTATAAAATATTCGTTTGGTCGGGGAATATTCTTTTTGTCGGGGAATATTCGTACGACGACACAATCATTGGTGGACCCCACAACGGAATTATTGTCGAAGTTAGAAAACGACAAAAATATATTTATGAAAATAACGGCGGAAGTGTTACCGTTAACATTGTTGGAATACCTGGTGGTTAAAATACAGTAACACGCGTTGTTGCACAGTAGCACACGGTATTGCACAGTATTTTTTGAATTATTGATTCTTACGTAAGAAGGCACTACTCAATAATTGTTACAGTAATTACTGTTTAATATTTTATTGATTCAATAATTGCTACGTTGATATTTTTGATTCAATAATTGTCATTACACAATATTTCAAATTATCAAATCAATAATTCATTTAAATATATTATTATAATATTATATTATAGTAGTATGATGTGATTATATGATAGTATGTTTTTTTTTTATAATTTGAATGGTAACATTATTATAGTAAATTCGTGGTATAAAAGTAAAATGAGGTGGAAGAGAACAATTTGAATTTGAATTCTGATGATGTAAGTGATGATGTCATCGGAACGATGAGGTAAGCAATGATGTCATCGGAAGGATGATGTAAGCAATGATGTCATATGATCGATGATGTAAGCGATGATGTCATAAATTATGGCAAAAAAAGACTATTTTACCCTTACTCTACCAAGCTTATAAATAGAAGCTCATTCCTTCATTATTTTTCACGAATTCACTAAAGCTATAGAGCTAGAAAGAATAGAGAGAACAAGAGAGAAAAGAAGAAGAATTTTCATTACTTCTGATATTGCGGTATCCAATTTCCTACTAAGGTAAGGGTATTATTTCTTTCTTATTCATGAAGAGAACTTACATTATTTCATTTTTATTATTCATTGGAATAACACATATCACGCTGGCTATCCTATACTTGGTGAAATTCTTACATTATTTCATTCTTTATTATTATGTTGGAATAACTTATACATCTGATACCGCATTCGTGGTGAAATTCTTACATTATTCCATTCTTTATTATTATGTTGGGCGTCACATCAATGCGTTTACAATGACTTGGTTCCGTTATTTATTATTCTGTTGGAACATCACATTGGATGCGTAATTTCACTTGACCGGGTTCCGTTATTTATTATTCTGTTGGAATATCACATCTCGTGCGTTCTGCGTGATGACAGTTCCGTTATTTATTATTACATTGGAATAACGTATCGTGCGGTCTATCGATTACGTGTGATTTCTTTTGTTTTTCCATTCTTTATTATACTTAGTTGGTTAAAGTTTTGACTTATACTCCATGAAATTAGTGGAATATCCTTGATATTTGCGCTTCATCCAGTATCTTTTCATGGAAATATTCTTCTGAGCATTCTTGAATTTTACTCTACAAAGAAGTATCATGTTGACAATTTGGACGTTATTTTTTTCTGGATAAATTAATTCTTGAACTTGTTTTATTGAATTCTTATATCATTGTCATCATCCTCATGTTTATATTATGTTGATATTATATTATGTTGAAAGTCATCTGTGGCCTGTAGTGCATAGATAGACTTGGTATGATTATGACCAGGGATTATTCGGTGTAATCATGACCGTAATGTTACAAATGATGTGGAAAAAGTTCTCATTGGCCCGTAGTGCATTGATGGACAGTTGTTGGCATGATCATGACCATTGATGAATACACGAATATCCTTGACCGTAGTGCATGGATAATTTGTGGTTGTAATACTAATGAATATCTTTGGCCGTAGTGCAAGGATGATGTGGATTATTTATTAAGCTGAGTCTCAGCGATAAAAGTGATGAAAAACTTTTTAAATCATAAAAGATAGTAGATTTTATTCTCTACTTGACTCTTTTAATGGATTGCTTGTTCCGCTGCAGTTAAACTTGATATTTGTTATATTTTATCAGTTTAACATTGTTGAAGGCTAATGATAATTTATTCTGCATTATCTTAGTCATAATATTTCTTCTTGAGCTAGTTGAGCTCACCTTTCTTTCACCGTTTCTTCTTGAAATGAGAGCGTAGTCGGGACTAGTCGGGGAACGGAGTGACGGTCCAGATAATAGTATTAGTAGTCCTCACTATTCTGTTAAATAGTGTGAAAATAAATGTAAAGAGGACTCTTTTGAGTGTGGATATTGTCTAGATGACAATATTCTTATTAAACTCTCAGTTTACGTTTTGTCGTATTTTACACGACAGCTGTATTATTAAGTTGTATTTGAATTTTGTACCATGTATTTGGCGACTCAAGATGGGTGATGTATACTTATTTTGGGGGCGTCACAGCAGTTCTAGTATACCTAAGAATGGTTTGGAATGAAGTTTTGGTCAAATATATATAAATGGTTATATATGCCTTTGGATATAACTCCGTCCTCCTAGGTTTGTCTTTAATTTCTCTATCTTTCTTGCAGTTCTCAAATTTCTTTAGCTGGCTCTTGAAGTCTGTGAAGATATTGATGTCTGAACCAAGTGATCAACTTCTACCATTCAGCAGGTTTGGCATTTGTAAATCTTTCATAAAAAAATTCTGTGATTGCAAGCTTTTGAAATTGTTAATGTTCATTTACATCTTGGTTTTTGCAGTGAACTTGTTATTATATTCTTGAAATTTCTGTATGATCAAGATCCCGTTAAGCAGTTGCTGGACTTCTCTGATGTAGATCGCAACATTGAAGTTGACCTGTAAGTAGTTTTCTGCTACAGGGAACTTGTGTCAGATGATGGAATCATCATTGACATGCTTGCATAATATTTCTATTTTTTTTTGCTAAATAAAAGTAAAACATGCATAATATTTCACTAACACAATATTCACTTCATCTTTGTTTTCCTTTTCAATCCTTATTCACCAATTAACAGAACCTGAAATCCCATTGAGATAGATTAAATCCCATTTGGTTTGTCAGTGGGACCCCTCAATAAATGTATGCACACCTTAGTCTTGGAATAAGTAACTTCATCGTCCACATTGTCAAAGGAAATCTTCTTGTTTGAAATTGGCTCCATGAAATGTGGAATTTTGTCTCCTCCCATGAACTATAAAAGGCACCCATCCTCAAAAGCTTAGATGCACCAAGGCAACGAGTTAGAAAAGCTTAGTGAGAGCAAATAAGAGTGTGAGGGTGTAGAGAGAAAATAAATAGTTAGTATATTTCTCGGTTGAGAGTTTGTATTATTCATATTATTTTCATAGTGAATTTATGATATCTTTACTCGTGGTTTTTTCCCAGTTGGTCTTCTATGTAAAATTCTTGTGTTATTATTTTATTTTATACAGAAAGTGCGTGTGTTGATCTTAGTGTCTCGTGTGCTTTATTACTCGAAAATTGGTTTAATAGCTTTTGGTTCACGTCGTTGATGTTTAGGAAAGTGGTTCAAAAGGCAGTGCCTTTAAGAAAGGTGGTTATTTAATTAGTCACCGCAAAACCACGGAAAGACTCCACCTGACTTACACTTACCTGGCTAACTGATACAATAATAAACCTTGCAGGTCACAAATACAAAGATTGACAAACACAAGTATGAGATACGATGTTGAACCATTTGATGAAAAATTAAATTTCAATATTTGGCAGTATGGTTAAAGATTTATCGGTTCAACAGGGATTGGCAAAGGTACTAGAAGGGAATGGGAAGAAACCAACGAATATGACATAAGAAAAATTGGCAGAATTTGAAGCAAAGGTCGTGGCAATAATCAGATTGAGTATGACGCCAGGAATCAAATATCTAAGTTTTGACAGAAACCTTTTTGAAGGACTTGTGGGAGAAACTTGAGAAAGTTTACAAGTCGAAGTCTGTCAAATCGATTATATTTGAAGAAGGAATTTTAACGGCTTCAGATGGAAGAAGGTTCAGATTTGACCAATCATATTAATAAGTTTAATAGATTTAAGATTGGTGACCCAACTAACCAGTATAGATGTGAAGTTGGACGAAGAAGATACAACCTTATTGCTTCTTGTCTCTTTACTAGATTCATACTCAATTCTCCAGACTACTCTCCTTGTACGGAAAAACTTGTAGTTGACGATGTGACGTCAATAGTCTTGGACCATGATAAGTTCAGGGGCACTACTTCCAAAGATTAAGGAGACAATTTTCTTATATTTTTAGATGGGCGTGGCAGGGGTTCTAATCGTAAGAAGAATTTCGACAAGTAACGAGGAAGGTCTAAGTCGAGACCAGACAAGAAGGATAAATCTAAGGTCGAGTGTTATCATTGTCACGAGAAGGGTCACTGCAAAAATCAGTATCCATTGTTGAAGAAGGAGAACAAGAAGAAAAGTAAGCAGATTGAAAATACTGCTAATATTGTTGAGCAAACGGATGTCTGCAGCAACGGAGAGCTGTACACAATGACAGAAAATGAAGCATCGCAGGGTGATCTCTTATCTATTAGAGACAATAATAGCCTTACAAATTGGTACTTGGATTCCAGTTGTTCTTTTCATATGTCCCCTTACAGGTATTGGTTTGATACTTTTAAATTCTGTAATAGTGGTTCTGTGATATTGGGTAACAATGCAGTCTGCAAAGTTACTGGGATAGGCACCATCAAAGTTAAAATGTTTGATGGGGTTGTCAGAACATTGGGAGATGTAAAGTATTGTGAAACCCCAAAAACCCTAATAACACTCGGCTCTGTAAATTCTGTGTTAATAAATAAAATCTCTTCGTTCTGAATGTGTATTGTGTTATTATATACTCTGTTATAGGATTAGGTCAAATAAAAAGGGCACACAACGGAGAGTCAGCTTCAAGGCAGGAGCACATACCAGTCAGAATGTACTTGATTATGTACATTCAGATGTTTGGGGCTTGATCAAGCATACATCAATGGGTGGAGCCCATTATTTTGGATGATTACTTTAGAAAGGTGTGGGTGTATTTTATGAAGCAGAAGTCCGAGGTTTTTAGAATCTTTAAGCAGTGGAAAGCTAAAGTAGAAAATCAGACCAGAAAGAAGATGAAATATTTCAGATCATGAAATTTTGAACAGTTATTTCAATCTTTTTCTTCCAATTCTAAGAAAGATAATGGCACGGAATATAAGGACAAATCATTTCTACAGTTTCGACAGCATGAAGGTATCACTAGACACTTCTCAGTTGAAAGAACTCCAGAGCAAAATGAGGTTGCAGAGAGGATGAATAGAACTCTATTGGAACGCATCAGATGTATGAGGTTGAATGCAGGTTTGCCCAAGATTTTTTGGGCTGAGGCACTCAACACAGCTTGTTATTTGATAAATCGATCTCTTTCAGTTGAAATTGATTATAAAATCCCCAAGGAGGTATGGATTGGGAAACCAGTTGATTTATTTGTGATGAAAATCTTTGGTTATCCAATTTATGTCATCTGTCGGTCGAGGAGTGACAATCCAAACTTGATTTAAGGTTAAAAGAGTATTTTTCTTGGATATGAAGATGGAGTTGAGGGATACAGGTTATGGGATCCAATATCCAAAAAGAAGATTGTCAGCAGAGATGTGGTGTTCAATGTGAAACACATGTTGAAGAAGTCCGAGAATAAAGAATTTGTAGCAAGTGAGTTGCATAAACACCTAGTTGAGGTGGAACTTCCTGAAAAGAAAAGAATCTGAAAAGATTGAAGATGTATTTTTCTGATCCCCAGGAGAGGTCCTATAATCTTGTTAGATCGGGAAAGGCAAGTCGGCAAACCAGTGCAGAGATATGGGTTTAAAGGCATGGTTGCTTTTGACTTGATTGCTGGTAGTAGAGATCTAACTAGCTATCAGGATGTTATTCAGTTTGAAGATAATGATAAATGGGTGATAGCAATGGTAAAAGAGATGGAGTTTTTTACAAAAGACCCAGACTTGGGAGTTAGTTCAATTTCCAAAAGGATCGAAGGCTATAGGATGTAAGTGGGTGTTAAGGAAAAAGGCAGCTCAGTCTGAGAAAGAAGGTGAAAGATTCAAGGCAAGGTTAGTGGCAAAGGGATTCTCTCAGAGAGAGAGAGAATCGACTACAATAAGATCTTCTCACCAGTTGTGAAACAAATGTCGATTCGGTTAATGTTATCTATCGTAGCATCACAGTATCACAGGATATGGAGTTAGAGCATCTTGATGTGAAACTAACTTTTCTACATGGTGATTTAGAAGGAAAGATCTACATTTAAAGCAATCGGAGGGGTTTATTTAACCAGGAAAAGAGGCCTAAGTTTGTAATTTGAAAAAGTCTCTTTATGGTTTGAAGCAGTCATGAGACAGAGTGGTACATGCGGTTTGACAGCTTCATGTTGGCTTATATTACTCTCAGAAGTTCTGAGTATGATCCATGTGTATATTTTAGATAGCTTGATGATGGTTCTCTAGTATTGTTTACTTTATATGTTGATGACATGTTGATAGCAACAAAGAGAAAGTCGGTCATGTTTCGGTTGAAGAATTTGTTGAGCAGTGAATTTGACATGAAGGATCTTGGATCAACCAAGAAGATACTAGGTATGGAAATTCTGGGATCGTCAGGAAGGAAAACTGTGGCTAACTCAGAAAGGATATGTACAGAAAGTCTTGGAGAGGTTTAACTGCACAATGTTAAACCAGTTAGCACTACTCCGTTAACAGCACATTTCATGATATTTTCACAATTGGGCCCACAGACAGAAGATGAGGTGGAGTATATGTCCCAAGTATCGTATGCAAATGCAGTGGATTGTCTCATGTACACCATGGTATGTACAAGGCCATATATCTCACATGCAGTCAATGTGGTTAGCAGGTATATGACAAATCAAGGGAAAGAGCATTGGAATGCTTGGAGTTTTCGTTATTTAGCAGGTACAACTAATTACGGTATCGCGATACCACAAGAAGAGGTTACAGGTTTTGTTGGATTATGCTGAAGACCTAGATTCAAGGAGATCTATGACAGGGTTTGCAGTCTACAATAGCATTATCAAGAAACAGAGGCTAAGTATATGGTGTTGACAGAGGCAAGGAAGGAGGCTTTGTAGGTAAAGGGATTAGTTGAAGAACTAGGTTTCAAGCATGGCAGTTTCCAGATACAATGTGATATTCAAAGTGTTATTCATTTAGCGAAGAACTAGGTGTTCCACGCCAGGACCAAACATATAGATGTTCGGTATCACAAGATTCGTGAGTCGCTGAATAGTGGTGACATTGCAGTTCGCAAAGTTCACACAAAGAAGAATGTTGCAGATATGCTCACAAAATCGCTTACAGCAGAAAAGTTCAAGCATTGCTTGGACTTAATTCACTTTGTCGAATGCTGAGTTCGTGGTGGAGTATCCAAGGAGAGGGTTACATTCACATGTACGAAGAAATTCACAATACGTAGTATTTGAAGAATATGAGCCAAGGTGGAGATTATTTAATATTGGCTCCCTTTTGGTTTGTCATTGGGACCCTCAATAAATGCATGCACACCATAGTCTTGGAATAAGGAACTTCATTTCCCACATTATCAAAGCAAATCTTCTTGTTTGAAATTGGCTCCATGAAATGTGGAATTTTGTCTCCTCCCATACACTATAAAAGGCACCCATCCTCTCAAGCTTAGATGCACCAAAGAAACGAGTTAGAAAAGCTCAGTGAGAGCAAATAGAGTGCGAGGATGTAGAGAGAAAACAAACAGTTAATTTATTTCTCAGTTGAGAGTTTGTATTCTTTATATTATTTTCATAGTGGATTTCTGAGATTCCTTTCCGTGGTTTTTTACCCACGTAAAATTCTTGTCATTATTTTTTCTCATACAGAAAGTGTGTGTTTAACTTAGTGTTTTGTGCCTGATTACTCAACACTTATAAAGCTGCATATTATTGAAGCATGTTACTGATGCGACATTATACAGTGATAAATGTTTTAAGGTTACTGGAGAGGATGATTAACATTATTAATAGGGACCAAGATAGGTAAAGTTAATGTCAGCATGACGGTTCATAGGTTACAGTAAGTTGTCTGGAATATTTTGAGGCACATGTTTGTGTTGTCATAATTAGTGTATCTAGTGTCACAGTATGTCGCTAAGCCTTAAGAGATAATATGAAAGTAATGGATGATTATAGAATTTCTAGCCCCAA
This sequence comes from Panax quinquefolius, assembly GCA_020205615.1. NCBI lineage: Eukaryota > Viridiplantae > Streptophyta > Magnoliopsida > Apiales > Araliaceae > Panax > Panax quinquefolius. Next base: position 14,068,201 of record CM035163.1, read on the forward strand.
GTGATTGGAAACACTGGGTTGAGTCTTCTTAGTATATTATTACTCTTTATCTCACCTTTAGTTCAGCATACTTGCATTGGCATTGCAGAAACAAATTTTGGAAAATGCATTTCATTGTGCTAGGGAATCTTTGATGTCACAGAATTAATTGTTCATCTGTATCATGAATATCTTTCAGAACTTTTACTTTCATTCTACTTGAGATATTCATGCTAGTAGTCAATTACAAAAATCTAAAGTAACTTTATGATGCTTATTTCTTCAGGGAAACATTGGAAAGGGTTAAAGGATTGACATGGTTTGGGGGGTTTTCAGATTGCGAATACTTGCAAAGAACATTAGCAAAAGAATTTCAGCAAATGGAATCTTGGTACTGCTTTTTTCCTCATTCCCATTTTTGTATCTACTTACACAGCTGATTGTCTCATGATCAATGAAACATCAGAATGAAGGATGGAAGGTTATTTCTAAATTTCCAACTAAGGGGGATTCATTTATCTAAAAGAATATTTTTTTAAAAAAATATTTAAAAAAAGAAAGAAAGAAAGGAAGGAGGAGGAAGAGGAGGACATAACTTCTATCTCTTCTTATAAGTGAGATGTTAATGGGGTCTGAACAACACGGTTACTAGTAATTTATCAACATGTTGCAGTGATATTTGCCATATATTGTTAATTCGTCAACTTAGCATGGTAGAGCAATTTTAATCTGAATTTTCCTAGAAAAGGAATCAGTAAACTTAACTTATTGGAATCTCAATTGTATTACTGTTGATTGGCTTTAAAGTATTAAGTCCTCGTGACTTCTCTGTTGCAGTTTCAAGGAGGCTTTTCAGATGCCATTCGCTACAATATCCAAAACGATACTCTGTAAGGATATTTTGCCACTGTTTCCGCATGCATCTTTGGCAACGTTGGTGTCCTCTAACATGCCAACATCAATATCATACTACAAGGTACCTGTCATTCATCACATGACTTTTCCATTCAAACTTTTCTCCTAGCCATATCACATTTTAATTATTCTAAGGGAGAAATTTTAATTCTGATATTTTTCTTTTTCATTGTTAATTACATTAGTTAATTGTGTTATTTTCCCTCTCTCTATATCCTTCCTTGTTTGGGATTTAGTTGACATGGTTTAATATATACTAGGTGTAAACTATGTGGGGATAAAATAGAAAGTTTATAAAATTTGAATGATTCAATAGAAAGATAAAAAAAATTAATTTAAAAAGAACAAAATAGTACTATAACTAAAATCATAGGGGTAAAAGAGGGGAAAAAAGTTGTGACAAAGTTGCACCAAGTGGCCCATGGCCGCTTTATAATATAGATTAGAATAAAACTCAGTTTAAATGGATGGAGGTTGTCATTTATCAAGTTATTATGTTACTGGAAGGGTTTTGAATATATGATGAATTGTTGAGATAGTTAACACAGGCTTGGCCTGCAAGGGTGGACTATAAGGAGTAAGCCAGGTCCAGGGCCTGATGGAAGCTTAGTTTGGTGCACCTTCCTTTTAGGTGCTTTAGAGTTCAGACTAGATTATGGTGTGCTCCACAACTAGATTACATTTTATTTGCTATTTCCCTCTGTAGGATGCAATATCTACATATCAAACACGTGAACGGGTCATCGATTACATCTCTTTCAGAATACCCGATGAGTCATTCTCAGCTTTCCCAAATTGCGTAGGCATAGTAAGGGGGTTTATGCATGACCATGACCGGGACTCTGTAGAGAAGGGATATAATTCCCTGGAAGCTGTGTTATTATGTGTTCCTGATGACTATCACTGTGTGGATCTGTCTCTTTATAAGGTAAATTTTAAGTCTGTAAAAATCCTTTATAGTTGCTACTTTTGAAGGATCATGTAACAGACTGTTGTTTGAAACAGGAAACTCAAATAGTTCTGTTATTAAATGAAACGTCAACCACTTCTGAAAGCTCGGCAAATGCTTGTATGATGATTGTTCAAGCAAATTATCTTCCATTTGTATCTATTGCAAGCTCCTCTACTCTGAATTGTTGGAAATTGAATGACTTAAAGGTATAAACTTGTTGACTTTAACGATATACTTGGTAAGCTTTTTTCCATTTTTGTACCAATAGAGTAAATTCTCCATGGACTCTCTAGCTTTGGCATGCTCGAATTCTTCTCAGGTTAATGATGTCTTTAGAGGTGTTTTCGTTTATAATTGTAAATATTGTATCTCTGAAAATATTTAAGTATATAAAATAACAACTTTAATGTGAAAAGGTCTAAACTTGGGAGAAAATATATTTGTACTTTAAAACACACTCCGCTGTCAAATGCTAGTCTATCTCGTCTCCGTCTGACGGTTGGCACATTTGTTATCAATTTAAACTGGCTCCTGGAAAGTAATTCCTTACTGCAGCTCCTTTTGTGTACATTATCATACAAGGTAATTACCTCACAGAGATTTTATCTTCAGGACTCTATGGTACACCTGCAAGTGGAGAATGAAAAGGTTCGGGGTATTCCTCACTCCATTGTTGCTCCCCTGGCAGTTAGTGGTAAGCTCTTTCTTTAAGATATACTCCCGTTGTTTCAAAATTTTTAATACATTTTTCTTTTTAGTTCATTTCAAAATTAGAGATACATTATATTTTAAGATTATAAAGTGACATGATGTTCCTAATTTGCCATTACTTTTTCACTATCATTTTCAATCACGCCATCACAACCGAATTCATAACCAATACTAAGGCTATATTTGAGAGCATAAAATTATCCCTAAAAGTCGTCATTTTACAAATGTATCTCTAATTTTGGAACGGAGGGAGTAAGAATGATATGCTTGCATGGGATTAATATCATATGCAAATTACTGCCATTCCTTCTATCTTAGGATTTACCTTAAAGATTGTTTATAATCAAATTTATCTCACTGAACTTCAAACAAGTTGGATAACTATAGCCCAGAGGTGCCTATTTAATGTTGATGTTTTATCATTTATCAAAAGATTCTGAGTGACTGATATTTATTTCCAACACTTTCCTAGAAATTTACATTCAACACTTATTAAAGGTACTAGGATTCCTTAACCCACTTTCACATAAGATTTTCAGAAATTCATCTGTGCTATGATGGGTTTCGCTATTTCACGGATCTGATAATGATCTATTTAGTTCACCTGCAGAGTCATTCTAATAGCATATAACTTAGGCCCACACAACTCAAGTCTTGTAGAGGTTTTTGTAAATATGAATGCCCGAGTATTTAATTTATGTCATGACAGAGATAGTAGAACATCAAAAAAACTCAACAGTGATTGTTCTGTTTATGTAAATGAAGCCCCATGACACTGATTTATGCAATACAAATAAATCAGAAGTAATATTAAGTGTTTCTTGGTGATTCGACTATTATTGAAGTTGATGAGTAGGGATCACGACCTTGAAATAATAGTCTACTAATCATCTTTCGTAAATTGATATGGTTTGTGGTATCACACACTTGCCCTTGTTCCTCACAAGGGTTCTTGAACTTTACTGTATCAGCATCCAGAGGTGTGGCTTGCGTTTTTGCAGCAAGAAAGCGTGCCTTGGTCTACATTTTGGAGGAAGATGAAGATGAAATCTCAGATGCTGAATAACTGACTTCTTCTCTACAAGTCTGTCCTGGTTTTCGTTTTTGAGCTTGCGTGTATATTTATTTTATGCCATCAGTGAAACAAATTAAGAATAACCTTCCTTCCTTCCTGGTTTAGTTACATGTGAATCCAAGCATGTTTAATGATTAAAGGATCAAAATAATGAAGGGATGATAAATTTAAAATTATTTCTTTTCCATTGTTTTCTTCATCATGATTCGTGCCTTTGTTGATCCAATAATGTTAGTTGTCCCCACTTTCAAAAGAAAAAATTGCAAAGGCTCCCAAATGGCATATTTAAATTTTTGATGAGTCATATTTACTTACATTAAAGGACCACATCATTATTATGTTAGGCGTTCCAAATGAACCTATGAATACTAACATTTATATTTTTATCATATAGATAGATGATATGAAGCAATTAATATAATTCGACCATTATATTAAGCAATTAGTCTACCAAAGTTTTATTATTATAATTTTTGTCTTTGTTCTGTTTGTGCTCGTGGAGGATTAAGCCACTCATACATACAAGCTTCTGAACTACATTAGTTTTGGTGCTCTCATGGACTAATTCACTTGCCAAATCAAATAAGCATGGGTGATCTACAAAATCATTCATACCCTCTTTTCACAAATAAATCAGATTGTAATGTGATATTATCCATTGGCAAAAAAAAATTACCTTCTTTTTATGCTCACATGCTATTATCCCTAAAAGATGGACTTTGTTCAAGCAATCAAATCAGGAATTTCAAAGCAGCAAGATCAAAGGCTTAAAGCAAAATGTGATCTATTAATTATTATTCTCCTTGTCACACAACAAATATATCACGTACAACACATGAACTATCATGTAAAATTTCAACTGACATACTACAGGACGATCACAATGTTCAAAAATAAATAAATGACCTTTGAAGAGAACTATTCCTGCTTCTAGGGTGCTAAGTTCAGCCAAAGAGACTTCACGATTATCTAGGTTTTCATCATAAAGTATCCTCCACTAACGAGCTTCAGTTGTAAGAACCAAGAACGCAGATCATCCAAAATTACACGCAGCTATGCTGAGAAATTCACCATAATACAGCACAGCTGTAGTTATGTTGCCAGGAAAAAAAGAAACGTCTTACTGTACAATCGAGGAGAGCTCTACATGTTGGTCAAGTCCAATTAATAGCAGATACTAAACAACCCAACAAGTATAGGCCATATCTATGAATAATCCAATTCAACAATTTGAGCCCTTCTCTCAGCAGCTTGCTTCCTGATGAAAATACCCCATCTCAGGGCAGCCTTGAGTTTGAGCCACCCAACAACAGCTTTGCCTGATGAACGTGTTCGATCCTCATCAAAAGCATAGTTTGAAGACTGGTTAGGCGTGTAAGATGAATAGGGGTAACCATCATCTGCCACATTACCATGCCCACCCATGTTGATAATACGAAGCAGATGCTGCATGTCTTCGTTTTCAAGCATTTCATGACTTCTCAGCCGAATATCTTCCTCAGAGAAGTCCTCAAAGCCGCGATAAGGAGGAGTAAGATTTGATGTTCCAGCAGCAGTGAAGTCTGATATGGATGATTGTGGAGGACCAAGGGACAGTACATTCTCACTACTTGGAAGCTGATCTTGTTGGGCAGAATAGTTCAACTGATTATGAAGAGAAAACGAAGCGCCATCAAACAGAGGAGGAGAATTGAGGTTGACGTTTTGTTGCTGTATTGGATATCGGGTGACATTATCATAACCTAGTGAGGAAAAAAACACATCAGAAGTCAAAAACTATGTCAATCGGTGCCAAAACAATCTATATGACTTGCACAAACTGACTTCACCAGAAATAAGACTTGGAGTCCTGCATTTCATTTCTTGCCTCAAAGCATTTCACATACAGTTAAAACATTTTCTACAATTGATTGAAGAAACATTTCATTCATTTTGTTGCATTAAAAATTAATACATAGATGCTACATGAACTTGAATATATTATCAATACTTTGACTTCATTCTTACTAGTTGCACGTCTAAAGTTGCCTTTTGCATAGAACCAAGCAAAAAAGAGATGTTCTCTAATCACAACGTCAGCAATTCATCATGAAAATAAATAGTCAAATCCATAAGGTTCATGACTTCTCACACATTTAAGCTCCAATGTTTTCACACTTGCACTTTAAATACATCATGGTACAAAAAAGGGGAGGGACAGGTTTACCAAAAAATATTATTATAATAATAATAATAATAATTAAAAAAAAATGTTCTATCAGACCTTTACCTCCAACTGTTAGTCCTTGATTCATAGAAGGCTGCTCAGGGGGAAGAACTGCAACTGGCGGCAGACCGAGTTGATGGTCAAATGAATTGGAATAAATAGGTGGCCCCATGACATCACCTCCCAAAGCACCTGAAACTTTGTGCACCTTGGAGCTTAAAAGAGAATTTCCATTATATTCTATGACATGCATCCAATTGTCATATGCCTTCTTCACCAAGGTATCCACATAAACCTGCAAGAAGCAACCATTCGGTAATATGTGAATTGATTTTCCATTGGAAATTCAGTCCAAATTTAGTTATACTCTATTCGCAGCACATTGGCGAAATGCTTTTTAATTTGTTGAATTACTTGCTCGTATAGATTTCTCAAGTGCAAGTAAGATAAATAAAATAAATAAGTTATAGCCAATCAGAACTTCAACGTAAAATTTTGTTGCTTTATTACAACAAAATATAAGTATTTGTTCTATATAAGTTATAGTATTTACTTTTGGTAAAAGTACAGAATAAAAAAAACAGTGGATGATGTTTGTTCATAACTTACTATTATTGTAATGAAAGCTCCAGAAGGACTAAATACTAATTTTGTGGTTCAATTTCTCAAGCCTGGAATAAGCTATATGTACAATCAAGCCATGTCACAGGTGAGGAGGAAAAAGGATTCAAAAGGAAAAGGAAAATCCGTAGTAGAGTAGATATATTTAATACGTAAGTAAGAAGTTCAATAATGTGATAGTAGTTGACTATAATTGACTTGGACCTGCATTTAAAAAACAAACCATCATTGTTTTCAGAAAAATATAGAACCTAGCCAAATAGGCAAGAGTAGAAAAAGAAAGAAGCTAAAGAAGAGAACGCCGAATTACCTTCTGACTGTCGGAAAGAGAATCTGCTGAGTGAAATTGTTCCCCAGCAATCAAGCCACTTAATTCATAGATGTTGTTAAAAACAACACCAACGTTCCTCACATCATCAGGATAGTAAACATAAAGTTTCCCACTCAGAATACAAGTCTTCGAATGCTCCAAAAGAACATCCCACATCTTATTGGACATTCCACTTCCCAGTATCTAAAATATAAAGGAGGAAAATATAATCATAAATTGGAATAAATAAATTCAAAGTTCTAATTTAGCAAGCAAGTCTGATATTCTTACAGTCCGAAGCTTCTGTGAGTCTCTCACTACAAGACGTAGAAAGTCTTCAACCGTATAAATTCCAGATTTAGTAAGCCTCTTGTGGAATGATCCATCTTTGCCAATCTTCTCCAATCTCCAAACCTCGTCATTTAGTGCAGGTGGATAGTGCTTCTTGTACACTGTAATACAACCAAGTTGTGAATTATAATGCCACACTAGATAACAAAAAAGAAATAAAATGACAAAATGAAACATGGACAAAACAGAAGTGCAGCAAGTATGCTTTAGACCGAGATGGACTCACATTCTCCTCTGTGATCTTTCACAGTGAAGGCATCTGTTTTAGCCTCACGAATACGAATACCCTCACAAAAACCTAAGGCAACCTTTAGACCCAATCTGAATTTTCTGCTCCTTATCCAGCTCGAGTTGTCTGTAAATGTTAGCTCGCCAATTGTTCCTACACCTTCCTTCAGAATAACTTGCAAGTCTCCAGTCAAAAGTGGCCTCTTTCCTTCACGCTCTTTCACCACATGTGACTCAAATTCTTCCTGAGTCCAGCCATCATCATCCTCATTGTTAAAATCCCCTTCAAGCACCACAACATCTAGTTTCGCTGAGGACTCTGAACCAGACGTCACAACATGACCTGTGTTGGCATCAAGCAAGAGAACATGTATTGCAGCACCCTGCTCCCTTCTACTTTTCCTCCTGTAAATAGAGGAAGGGACAACTTGGACCTGAACTGCAGTTGTAAATTTCTTCCATCAGGCCCTTCTATTCGTTTTGGCAAAACCCTGCAATATTACCTTCAATGTTCAGTTTACAATAGAAAGGCCCCAAGCGAAGTTACCATTTCAGAAAAAGAAGAATGATAGCAATTAGAAAGATTGAGGTCAAATCTCAAAACACATCTTGGTATATAACTCCACAGTATTAGCATGTGCTAAAGAAAAGAATTTCAAAGCAAATCTTCGCCATCCACATATTGATGAGACAACTCATAAAAGTAGTTTCACCCCTATTCCCTCTAAAGCTTCTCTTAGGAGAATCCCTTCGAGAATCCCTTCGCTACACTCGACTTAAATTAAAGGAAAGGCACCTACGAACTCACTCATAAGGAAACTCGTCAAGTAGGTCTTTCGAGCCTTTCCTTTTGTTGCATCTAATGAAAATTAGTGACATTCATGAATAATGAAAATTGGAGCATATCAGCTATATTAAAAAATGTATGAGCATGTATAGGGCGTCAAAAAGAGAAACCTAATTTCAAACAGCAATTTCTCAACAAAGAAGTGATGGACGGGGTAAACCAAAATGACCTCCTGATAGAGCACTTACTGTACTGAGAGATTATATAACATATACAAACAGTAGCTTGCAAATTATGCAATTTATAATTGATGAAGGGTCTTAAGATACTCGTTTTGTCAAAAGCTATGAATCTTGATCATACAACTGCAATGAACATATAGCGAAGAGAACATATAATGGACATAACATTAATCCAGTGACTAGGTAGCATGACCATATAGTTCAAGCCCAACACCGGCTCAAATCATGTCCTTGTTGGACCCCAGATGCCCAGCCCCATCGTGACTTTATTTCAGCTAAATTTTAAATTTTACTAATTGAACTTTGAGAATGAAACCATATAGAACTCGCTAAAGATAATGATCTTTTATTGATTGACAAGTTGAACAGAAGTATTAATAGACTCGCACCTCCCATTAAATTTGGAAGGGCCAAGCTTCGCCAATGCACGTTCCACTTCTTCACTGACCTGCCAGTAGATAGAAAATATTCTGAGAACCATTCAAAGCCATTGATATACCAAATATATAGATATATGAATTAAAAGTTAAATTAAACATTTATGGGGGGAATTTTCCCTGTATAGCATTCAGAAGAAAGCAGTAACTAACACATTTCTTCCAAAGACAGAGAATCACAAAATTAACTGACTTGACTGATTAAGTTTTACTAATATCTACACAATTTTCTTCAATATAATTGCATAAATGAAACTTGAAACGACATTTCTTAAAAACCTTTAATAGAGAGAGGAAAAGAATACAACATAGGACTAATCATCTTACAACTCTCCGAAGAATAGGCTCCAGCGAAGAGCAAAGTCTCTGCAAACTATCCACCTTGAGAGCTTCAACAATGACACTGCAAAAAATATGTACTTTTCAATAAAATGATGCAATATACAACCCAAAACTCGAAATTAAAGGTCTTTGCAATTAGCAATCCTGCATTAATGTTTGTAAAAAACGCTAAGCTATACAACACACCCAACAAATTATACTAACTCACTTGTCTCCATGAAGTCCAAATAAACCAAGAAAGTAAAATAGACATAAATGAAGTACAAATGATTGCATGAAACAATAAGACACCCATCAGCACCCTATAATCAACTGTTTCTTAATGATGCATTCAAAACACAAAACATGAAAGAAGAAGTCAAATAACATAATAATGTGACAAGGATTATTTGAGAAACATGACACACATAATGGGGATGATATTTGACCATAATCAAGTGATAAAGCGCGTTTGTGTGCATGTCTATGTTTTTCTGAGATGCACAAAAAAACAAAGAGAACCCTCAACACCACCCTCAAACCAGGCAGTGATGTGAGGGACAATATATAGGCGGGCACTGGGCAGCGATGTGAAGACCACCTAGGTATCTCTCAAATCAATCAGAGACTACAGATTTGGAGGACCCAAAACATGCTGCTATGATAAGATGTGTGTTGGGGTCATACCAACTCATACGTCATGTCCCACTCTCCCAAGTTCACCCTGACATGATAATTTGATCAGTAAAAGGTGGGAAACCATATCTGCTAACCCCAGTCTAATAGTTAAACCAAATCCTATCCCCACCCAATCAGGCATGAACTCCTCACACCACAATTACATTGAGTTCATGGAGCTCCTGAGCAATACTGCATAACATAGCAGGCAATAATTGTTTAAGGCTTATGACCAATGAGCTTGTTCACGAGTGTCCCACTGTCTCACACACTCTAATACTTGCAGAGTTGTAGGCAAATGCCAGAGTCAAGAAGCTTTGGTATATAGCAGAACAGGGATGGATTATGACACAATGGGCGTGAATGCCTACTCTGGACACACACGACAAAGCTGGAAATGTTAACCACAGCATGTACTGCTGTAACAAGGAGCCAATGATCACAATAAGTAAATAAAACTGTCCAAATCCTTCAATCTGCATTTGACAATTAACCAGGCACTTAAGAAACAAATTTTCTATAAAAAAAGACAACATGACTTATCAAAGTTGCGTCATGTAGTACCTTATGCGGTTAATTTTTTCACCACTTTATCACAACAAGGCATTTAGTGTCGCGCTTTCATGTTTTTGGAGTTCTAATTTCCCACACCCAAGTCCCAGACCCATATCTGGATGCAAGTGGCCCTCAAACAAAAAAAAAACCATAAAATTTGCAGAAAGCATCTTGCTTTCATTCAAAAATAATTTGGGTCTTGCCTACTCAACAAAATTAGCTATCATCTAGGTTTCAAAATTAATTTACAGCATCAACAATAAAAATTCCAAAAAAAAAAAAGTATTAACTGTTATATCAAATACAAGAACCTCGCAAAGTACAAATATAAAGCTTTCCCCTTCAATCAACAAAGTGAATTAGTGATATACATATTCAATGCAAATGTATAGTCTCAAGAATCTTGAAAACCCAATACTTACTTTTTTGTTCTTGTTCAATTAAATTAACAATATCTATACATATGCATACAGAAACACATATCAGCTGATTTACTAAAATTTCCCCAATTAAACAACAAAGACAAACTAGCTCCTCGGCTAAAAAAAAGCAATAAAATTTTAAAGGAAAAATAAAGAAATAAAAAAACCCATAAAAATACCTTGCAAGAGCAGGCCGTTTTTTGTCTGGTTGGTCTTCCTCACTGCCATTGGGATCCTTCCGTTTTTCCCTCGCCATACTATTTGATCTCTCCATATACCTCGTCTGCATTTTCTTGAAACTCCCAACCAACCCCTCTTATCTATATCTCTCTTTCAGATCTAATCGAAACTAACTTTCAGTTATTCCCACAATAATTTTGCTCCCAGATTCCAAAAGCGGGAAAATTGAAATGAAAGGAAAAAGAGGAAAAGAAAAGCAAAAACTTTAGCTTTTTTGCGGGGAAGTGAATTTCCAAGAAAGTTCAGCGAAACATCTAATCTCAATTTTCACTTCCCTCCAACCCACTGAAAGTTACAAGTAATCCCAAAAAAAACAAAAAATCTAATTTCAATTCAGAGGGCTAAATACAGTGAATACATATATACTACTACTACATTACTGCTAGTTGTAATAATATACTCCCTACATATATATTTCTGCAATGGACGGCGACTCAGATGATGATGGGTTGATCGGGACCGTTGATTGGGGTGCAGAAAACAATACGAACTGATTAGTTATAATAATTGCGTTTGGCTTAGGTGTTTTAGCTGACGTCAGTTAGTTTGTAGAGATAAGTATCGTAGTAGTATACTACCTACTATATTCCGTAATTTAATAGTTCATCGGATAAAAGTTATTCTTTATTTTTTGCGGAAACAAAATAAAATGATTAAATTATTTTTATTTAATTATATAAATATAATTAATAATACTTTATAAATATGTATAAAAAATAAAAATATAACAATTTATATTAAAATATTTGTTTGCAAAGATGATATTTAGAATAGTTCCCAAAGATTTGTTTGTTTTTAAATTTTAGTAAAATAACTTAATAGTTAAGTATAATATAGGGATTATAATTTTAAAATTAATAATCTTAAGATTATAATTTCGAGATTATAATTTTACAAATAAATATAGCATAAGGATATTATAAATAAATAATTAATTTGAGATTATTTAAAATAATAAAAAAATATTTTGAAACAGAAAAAATAATTATTTTTTATTTAGCATTTTAATTTTCATTTGATTATTGAGTGAATGAGTGTGGTGTGTGTAAAAATTAAAAAAGAAAAAAAAGAAAAAAGAAAAGAAAGACAAAGTTGACCAAACACTATGGATAAAGACATCCAAGTGTGCGCGCCTTTTGCTTTATTTATTCTCTCTTTACGCCTTTGATTCTTGTTATATTTTTTTGCTTAATCTTTCGTTAGTCCTCCGTTACTTAATATAAATTATTTTAAAATTATATATAAATATTAAAAAAATAATTATATAATATTAAATATAATATCAATTATTTATATTATTTTTGTAATGGAAAAAAAATTATTTATTAGACAAAAAATAATGAGAGAATAAAAGTTATATTTATTATTTGAGGTAATATTGAAAACTAATCGATTAATACTTACTTGAAATTCTCAATCAACTTATATTGAGGAACAAAAACAAATCTCTGAAATGACTTATATTAAAAAACAGATGAAGTACTAATTAATTAAAGAATAGCATTTGAATATCAATATTGTTTGATTAGTTTCATTTGTCCAAAATTTAGAGACCTAATTCGTTTGGGGTGGGGTGGGGTGGGGTGGGGTGGGGTGGGGGTGGGGTGTCTTACAAAGTTTTAACGAGAAATGAGTTTTAATTAATTATTAGATACAAAGATATGAACATTGTTCTGATGACGAAGGAATACTAAAAAAAAATAGATTACAAAATAATGTAACAAAGTATAATAAATCGATGATCCTACCATGTATTATAATTTTATATTTATCTTTAATAATTAATTTTTAGTCATCAAAATATTATTACAAAAAATTTAAATAGCAAATATACTTTCATAACAAAAGATTCATTCTTTTTCCAATCCAACTTTTAGTGGAACAGTATTTGGGCCAGGAGGGGAGGGAAACAAAATTGTATATTTTGTATGGAGTACAAAGAAAAGAAAATTACACTTGATTTACCCAGAGTTGGGAGCTCTCAAAAAGAATGAATAGGGTTATAATTGTGTTAGAAAAAAGAAAGGTGAGAAAAATGAATGATCATGAATCAAATTATAAGTACAACCTTGTAATTTTTAAGATAAGAAAGTTAAAGATTATGAATCAAATAATTAAAGATAAGATAAGAAAGTTAAAAGATTATGAATCAAATAATTAAGATACCCTTTTAATAATTTGTAATGTATTTTAATAGGGTAATACATCTCTTACTATTGATTATGTTATAAAAATATATTTTGTCTTATTTATACCACAACATTTGAGACAAAAATAAAATACATAAAGAATGATATCTATATTAATAATTACTAGAGCTTATCGGTTATCCCAATTTTCAAATACCCATTTGAATATTAGTAATCTAGGCACAGATCTGGAAAATTGTATTACTTCCACTTCATAATAATTGACTTTTAGGGAAAAAATTATTTCAATTTATTTATCGTTTACTATTTTGTAATAAAATAAATTATTCATTTTTCTATATCACCCTTAACTTCTCTCATTATTCTAATAAATTTTTTTCTTATATTAATAATTTTCAACTTCCCATAAAGGAGTATTGATGAAATTTCATACAAATTTTAATTCTTAAATAATAGTATTAAATAATTTTCTTAATTCATATAAAATGACTTATTATGAAATGGAGGCAGTACTGATAACTTCCCTAGAATTGTTGGGCTACACTTAAAAGACCCATAAGACTATCCGAACCTTGCCTTACAGACCAGTTGAGAAGCAACCAAGGAGCTCCAGCGTCAACTGAGATCCTATATAAGCATCTATTCCAAAAGTTATATTGTAACAGTGCTGGGCAAATCTTGATGCTATGGAGAAAATACCCATCAGCTATGTAAAGGCAAAAGACTGAACAATATGAGAAGAAAAATATTATCGGAAACAAACTGGAAAGGAGCAGCATTACAGCAGCTGATTGTAAAAGAAAAATTCAGGACACAAATAACACTGAATAAAAATGCTGAAGCAATTGAATAACGACAAGTCAGTTACAGAATGCTATAACTAAGGCACCAACACTGGTATTAGAAATGGCTAACGTTTCAAAGTTTTCTTCTTTCCCTTCCTTTTCTCTCTTTTACTTTGCGGCTTTGGCCGAGATCTTCTTTTTTCAACTCTTTTGAAAGCTTTTTTCTTAATCACGGGTATGTTGCGTTGCTTATCTTTGGAACCTCCAATGAGCCTGGGTGCAACAGCCTCAGGCTTCTCACTTGGAAGCTCTTCTTCATGAGAGATCTCACTCGTTGTCACCGTGACTTTTACATCACCATTGTCATACATCATTGTCCCTGCTCATTGATTGATAATGTCAATCAAACATTAGATTGAGCGACAAGCCTATTATTAACACTTGACGCATGCATATATGTGTATGATTTATTGGGAGAAAAGTGATGAAAGGCAATTTAAAATTCAAATCATGTCTAACTAAGATATTGGTAGAAAATATCTGTTAATTTCAGAGACTAAATAGTCCTTTATCCTATTATCTGCAAGTTCCATTTGGAACAATGTGATTAATCAACCTCTATTGTTTTAGCAGCCAGTGTACTGAAACCAGTAAAATAACTGGAAAAAATATAGGGCATTATAAACAGAAATGCTATAGGAGCTATGAGCAAATGTTACATCACCCCAATCAAATTTAGCTGGACTCCACTAGTTTTGTCATAAATACGAATGTTAACTAAGTTACTTATGTTTCGATTATCTAGCAATTTGATTGTCAGTTTGAGATAATACCAGACACTGATTGTATTGCCTCACTTTCTTCCTGCTCATCTTCCTCAGCACCTTCATCAGGTCCTTCATCAGTGGCTGGTGGAGCTCTTCCATTCTGCACAAATTCTCTTTCCAGTTTCCTCTGCAATAGAAGTTAGAGAGTTCTGTCGTACATGAGAGAGTGAGACTAGTACAACATGGCTATCGAAGATGATCAGGATGTTAGTTGCAAGGTAGACTGCATTAGGTGCAGTTTCATAAAATAGTGATTGTTATGGGTGAGGGTTCAGCAAGAAAATGACACAGGAGTTTCTGTAAGGTTGGCTAAACACCCTTCAAATTATTCTCAAAGAAGACACAAACACCTCCTTCCCCAAACCCCCCCCCCCCCTCCCTCCCTCCCTCCCTCCCTCTTGCGGAAGCAAAAAGATTACATATATGCACAACCCAAGGATGGAAGTTATAGAACTAGTCAGACAACATTTGTTATACCTTTTAATATGCCTTCACCTTTTACTATTTTACAGTGCTTGTAAATCTTTACAAAACCACAAACATTTTCTTTTTTGACTAGTAAAACCAAAAATTGACCCTTCATTTTTAAACGATATTATCATCGTTGATTGAAAATCAGAGACCAACAGCAGCAAGTCTATAAAAATTTTGCATTGTTAATTGCCTTGGATTTTGATCCTCAGTATTTATATGCTCTTCCTTTTGTCTTTGTAGTAAAGATTCAATCTTTCAATTGAGTTTTATCTGAATTTTCTCAACCTCCCTTGTTTTATTGATTTTTAGCACATTAGTGGATTCTTAATCATTTCTTCTGAATGAAAAAAATAAGACCTACACATTTGGGTTGGTTTCATATGTGAATCCAGCTACTGGGTTTGTTGAGTTTCGTAATTTGATAGATAACAAAAAGTGAAGTGATGGAAGTGAATTTCAGACAGCAAAGTAATAGACCATGCCAATAAACCTCTTCATACACTACTTTTACTCTATTTGATGATGTAATTGGTTTTTAAATTCAGCTCATATATACACAAGTATAGATTTTCTGCACTCACTAGATTTTGAGAATCCCACAACCCCTTTCCCTAAACTATTTAGGAGTAATATTAAACGCAATATAATCATATCAGTATTGATAAAACAACAATGACTCACTAAAAGTAACTGCCATCGCATAAATTATAAGCTAGCAAACTACTTATAAATTAAACCTGTTTGCGTTTCTCGATACGCTTGCGCCGTTCTGCTTCCTGTTGTTGATGTTGAGCTTCTTTTCTCCTCTTCTTCTTCCTCTTATGGAAACCAGTCACGTAATCCCTAAATATAAACACCGTAAATCAATTTCAAATGACCCAAAATGCAGACTTACCGATACAATTTCAGATTACAATATACAAATCAAAAACAATTCTAGGGCTATATAAGCACGAATATATGTGAATTTATACTTAAGATCTTTTTCACTGAAAGATACAGATAGAGCTTTGTTCTTAAGGGCTCTCTTCTTGATATGGCGAGCTCTTATGTGGGGGTTTTCTCCACCTTCCCCATTCCCTGCCTCTTCTTCCATGGCAGCAGCCACAATCTTCTGCTTCTAAACCCTTGTTTGGTTTTCCCTGTAAAATAACGCAGGCTTTGTAATTTTTTTATTTTTTTATTTTTTTTGCAAAAATTGGCTTTGTAAATTTGATGCTAGGTCAAACTATAAAATCATCCCCCGTATATTATTACTTGGTTTAATTTTTAGTTTTGATGTGATTTTATTTAAGGTTATAAAATGAACCAAACAATCTAGGCTCTATTTATATTTGCTCGATTAAAAGTTTGATTTGAGATTTACTCCAAATATAAATATTTAAATATAAACACATTTTAAATTCAATAAATTGCTCGAACATATTCAAATTATAATTTCCTATTGATACCCACATTATATTTGATCAAATTATTCAGGCTCGATTCGATATTATGGTTAATTAGATAGCTAAACAAATCTTAATTAAACCTTATTTTATACTTAATATATTTTATGAATCAATATATGAGAAACTCAATACCCTAATTGATTTAGTTCATTTACAAAATAGGAAGTACTTAGTATGAAGTTTATCTTCGAGTAAGTTGGTCAATTGACCAATAGAGTGCTGACATGCAAGTGAGGCATTATGTGTGTCATTATTCTAATGATCAATTGACCAACTTACTCAAAAATAAATTTTATGCTAACCGGATGACTACATACCTTTTGAAGTTTTGTAACATCCAGCCATCCAACATAATAATTTCATTATTTTTCTCATTATGTTTGATTTTCAAAATAAAAGGTATTAATTTGTTGTAGGTGGATATTTTAAAGAGTTGTTCGAACTAGACATGAAAATTTGATATGAAAATTAGATATGAGTGTATTTAAATTTTACTTATTTATATTTTTACCCACTATTGGGGTCAAAATATAATTAAGTGAAATTTAAATACATTCATGTCTAATTTTTATGACCACGTAGAGTTTTTATGTGACGCCCCCAAAATAGATATACATCACCTATTCTGAGTCGCCAAATACATAGTACAGAATACAAATACGATCTTTAATATACAACAAGAAAGTTTGTGAGTTTTAATACAAATATTGTCTTTCAGATAATATCCACTCTCGTAATAAGTCCTCATTATACTTATTGTCACACTATTTAATGAATAGTGATGACTACTAATACTATCATCCTGACCATCACTCCGTCCCCACTAGTCCCGCCACGTTCTCTCATTTCAAGAAAGCAAAGTGAAAGAAAGGGTGAGCTCAACTAGCCCGAAAGAAGAAATATTATGACTAAGATAATGCGTAATAAATTATCATTAGCCTTCAACAATGATAAACCGATAAAATACAATAGACATCAAGTTTAAGCTGCAGCTTGAACATACGCAATCTATTAAAAGAGTCAAGTAGAGAATAAAATCTAATATCTTTTATGATTTAAAAGTTTTTCATCACTTTTATCATTTGGGACTCAAATTTTAATAAATAATCCACATCATCCCCCGCACTACTACCAATGATATTCATTAGTATCACAACCATAAATTATCCATGACTACGGGCCAAGGATATTCGTGTATTCATCAATGGTCATGATCATGCCAACAATCCGTCCATTAATGCACTACGACCCAATGGGGACTTTTACCACATCATTTGTAACATTACGGTCCATGATTATACAAGAATAATCCTCAATATAATCATACCAAGTCCATCTACGCACTATAGGCCATGAGATGACTTTCAATAAAATATAAACATGAGGATGATGACAATGATATAAGAATTCAATAAAACAAGTTCAAGAATTAATTTATCCGAAACTAATAACGCCCAAATTGTCAACATGATACTTCTTTTGTAGAGTAAAATTCAAGAATGCTCAGAAGAATATTTCCATGAAAAGATACTGGATGAAGCGCAAATATCAAGGATATTCCACTAATTTCATGGAGTATAGTGTAAGACCCCAACTTATTATAAATAAAATTGAATTTTCTCTATTCATTATTCTAAATTAAATCGATATAATGCTTTGGTTATGGGTGAAATGTGCAAATTTTATAAAATAAGCAAGTGGTTATAAAATATTCATTTTTATCGGGGAATATTCTTTTGGTCGTGGAATATTCTTTTTGTCGGGGAATATTCGTACGACGACGCAGCCATTCGTGGGGCTCATAACAGAATAACTGTCGGATGAAGAAAACGATAAAGTATGAGTTTTTATAAATAACAACGTAGTTGTTACCGTTAACACTATTGGAATACCTGGTGGTTAAAATACAAGAATGTCTGGCGTTGTTCACAAAGATGGCACCGGTATTGGGATAAAGATTATTGAATTATTGATTAAACGTGAAGAAGACACTACTCAATAATTGTTACACAGAGTTATTATTCAATATTTTATTGATTCAATAATTGTTGTGTTGATATTTAATATTATTGTTGTTTCAATAATTGTCACTGCACAGTGTTTTTCATTATCAGATCAATAATTCATATTATTTGAGTAATATTATTAGATAAGCATTATTGGCAATGTCTAGAAAGTTACATCGAGGAGAGGTTTGGTCACTAATCATGCCGCCAATAAGGAGAAATCCTTATTGGAAAGCCCCCTATTTCACTGGGAGCATACGTCATGGTTGTCATAATTGTGATTCTGTAATATTATTTGTGAATAATTAATTATTGATTTATATGATAAGAAAATATTTATTTGATGTGGATATAAATGATGAATTTATTTATGTGGTTATAAATGAAAGAATTAATGCTGAGGTGTTTTATCAGTATTTTATCAGAATGGGGGAATTAAAAATCATCCGTTTGTGGATTTCGGATATTTTTCGGTTTGGAATTTAAAAAAACTCAAAGCTACAAAGTTGTAGAAAATTTGATTTCGTGTGGAATGGACATAAAATTCGTATTTTTATAATAAACGGGCTATTTTCTATGAATTGTTGAAGTTTCAAAAAATAAAATATTTTTTATTAAAATTATGGGTGGGACCCACTTTTGTTTTACAACATGTGGGCTGCCAGTTTGGTTCAAAGATGGTTGGCCTTGATTTTCAATAAAGTGTGCGTAGAATGAAAGAAATGAAATAATAATATTTTATTATTTTAGTCTCCTTTGGCGTTCTAGTATTTTTCTATAAATAGACGCTTAGGTTAGAATTGAAAATCACACCAGAAATAAGTTTTCTTTTTCTCCAGACTATCGAGCGTATTTTTATGAGTATTTTGATACTTTGAGAGTTGTTATTCGGTACAAGTTTCCTTTAATTTTCTATCCGATATTCCGATCAGAAGTGCCGTTATTTTGAGGTAAGAGATATTATTTTTTTCTTAAATGATATTATTTTTTTCAATATCATTATGCCAAAATATTGGTGAACTTTTTAATCAAATTTGAAACTTTTTGTGTCGGGGTTACTATTCACGTATACGACACTATTCACGAATATGGTACTATTCACCGAAAAATAAAAAATTTCCTTTTTGTCCAAGATGTCTATTTTGGCTACTATCTTTGATTGTATCCATGTTTTGATCGTTATTTGTGACGCCCCCAAAATTAGGTATACATCACCCATCTTGGGTAGTCAGATACATGGTACAGAATTTAAATACAACTTACTTAATATAAGCTGCCGGTATATAATACGACATAAAGCGTGAGTTTGAATACAAATATTGTCTACTAGAGATCATACAAACTCAAAAGGAGTCCTCATTACAATTATTATCACACTATTTCACGAATAGTGAGGACTACTAATGCTTATCCTCTGGACCATTACTCCGTTCCCCGACTCGTCCCGCCTATATTCTCATTTCAAGATAAGCGGTGAAAGAAAGGGTGAGCTCAACTAGCTCAAGAAGAATATTATGACTAAGATAATAAAGAATAAATTATCATTAGCTTTCTAATGGTGTTAAACCGATAAAATATAATGAACATCAAGTTTAACTACGGTAAAGAACCAAAGAATCCATTAAAAGAGTCAAGTAGAAAATAAAATCTATTATCTTTTATGATTTTAAAAGGTTTTTCATCATGTTATAATTGAGACTCACTTTAATAAATATTCCACATCATCGAATCACCCCTCGCACTTACGGCCAAGGATATTCTTTAGTATCACGACCACAATTATTCATGCACTACGGCCAAGAATATTTGTGTATTCATTAATAGTCATGATCATGCCAACAATCGGCCCATCAATGCACTACAGCCACCGAGGATTTTTACCACATCATTTGTAACATTACGGTACCATGATTACACCGAATAGTCTCTCGGTCATAATCATACCAAGTCCATCTATGCACTTCATGAGCCACTGAGATGACTTTCAACATAATATAAACATGAGGATGATGACAATGATATAAGAATTCAATAAAACAAGTTCAAGAATTAATTTATCTAGGAACCAATAACATCCAAATCATCAACATGATCATCGCTTTGTAGAGTAAAATTCAAGAATATTGAGAAGAATATTTCCATGAAAGGATCTTTGGATGAAGCACAAATATCAAGGATATTCCACTAATTTCATGGAGTATAGAAGTCAAAGTTTTAACCAATTGGGTATAATAAAGAATGGAATAACAAAAGAAATCACCATAAATGCGATAGGCCAAGACAGCGGAGTTATTCCAGCCGAGTAATAATAAATAACGGAACCGGTCCCGTAGAAACGCATGCAGCGAGGATATTCCAATAGAATAATAAAGAATGGAACCGGTTAAAGACATAAAACGCATGACGGGATGTTCCACAGAATAATAATAAAGGCGGAACCAGTCAAAGGTGTAAAACACATGATGGGATGTTCCAATAGAATAATAATAAAGAGCGGAAACCAGAGTCGGTGTAAACACACACATGACGGGATATTCCAATGAATAATAGAAGAATGTCACCAAGTATAGGGTAAACCACGTATACAAAGTTATTCCAATGAGAATAATAAGCGATGGAATAACAACAGATTCTCTTCATGAATAAGAAAGAATAACACCTCTTACTTTTGGTAGGAGATTGAATCTGCAGATAGTGTAGTAACAAAATACTCTCTTCTTTTCTCTCTTATTCTCTCTATACTTTCTCTCTCTAGCTTGAATGAATTAAGTAAAAAAAATAATGAAGCACTAGGCCTCTATTTATAGAAGATTTCTAGCTTAAGACCGCCTAGTATGAAAAGGCAAGTGGCTTCGACAATTGGTGATGTGAAAAGAAAAGTGGTTTGACGCACTTGTAATGTGAAACGACAAGTGGTTCGGCCTTTTGTAATGTGAAACGACAAGTGGTTCGGCGCTTTGTAATATGAAACGACAAGTGGTTCGATGTCCGGTAAAGGTAATTATTATTGACGAAGGTAATCTTTTATTCCAAAGGTAATTACTATCGACGAAGGTAATTACTATTGACGAAGAGACTCTTAGATGATGACATATGGCCCCCATAAAATAATCAAACTTACCACAAACGCCTCATAATGGACTCTTTATATACATCAAGGATTGAATAAATATTACCACAAATTATTTTATTTTTAATCAACACATATTTAATCTTTCAACAATTATTAATCATTTATAACTTGTCGTCTCAATTATTGATTTAATACTATAACATATTATCTGATGATAATCTTGTGACAATAATTGAATCAATAATATAAGAGATATGATGCAAGAATTATTGTAGCAATAATTGAAAGCATAGGTGAGTAACTTCTCACGTAAGCATCAATAATCAATATCGTGTGTTCTTATACAAACCACGTGTATTCTTGTACTTTTTTACTTAGGATAGTTCAACGCTTTTTAACGGTAATACCTCTGCCGTTATTTTTATAGAAAGATAATTTTGTCGCTTAACTACGACAATACTTCCGATTAATGGGGTCCACTAATGATTGAGTAGTCGTACGAATATTCCCCGACAAAAGAATATTCCCCACCAAACGAATATTTTATAACAACTTGCTTACTTTGCAAAATTTATAAATATTTCCCACAACTATAACATTATATCAAATTTATTCCATAATATTCAAAAATAATATTTATAGAAAATTCATCTTTATTTATAAAAGTTGGGGTCTTACAACCTCCCTTCTTATGAAATTTCGTCCTCGAAATTGTGGTACATACCTGGTATGTCGAAGAGGTAAGGATACCTTGATTTTATTTCAGATTCTAACTCCCAAGTCATTTCCTCATCATCGTGGTTCCTCCACAAAACTTTGACTTGAGGTATAACCTTGGAGCGTAGAATATGTTCCTTCTTATCCAAGATTTGAACAGAACCTCTTCATACGTCAAATCTTCCGCTATTTCGTCCGGTTCTAACTCAATAATGTGGTTCGGGTCTTTCATATATTTACGTAACATGGATATGTGAAAAGCGTTATGAACACGAGACATACTTCAAGCAGAAAGCGAGTCTATAGGCCACGGTTCCTACTCGATCGAGGATTAAAATGGACCGATGAATCGAGGATTGAGTTTTCCTCTCTTTCCAAATCTTGTAACTCCTTTCCATGGAGCAACTCTTAACAACACATGATCTCCTATATCGAATTCCACGCCCTTTCGATGAAGATCAAGATAACTCTTTATCGATTTTGTGAGGTTTTTATACGTTGTCGGATCGTTTGAATCTTTTTCGTAGTCATACGTACCAATTTCGGTCCTAACAACGTTGCTTCACCCACCTCATCCCAAAGATATCTTTGGAACGACACTTTCTTCCATACAATGCTTGAATGGAGCCACGCCAATACTTGTTTGATAACTATTGTTGTAGGAAAACTCCACCAATGGTAAGAACTTGTCCCAACTTCCTTGAAATCAAGGACACAGAATCTTAATAGATCTTCAAGAGTTTGAATAGTCCTCTCCCATCGTCCGTCCGTCTCGAGGATGATATGCCGAGCTAAATCGTAAGTCTGTGCCCATAGCTTTTTGCAAACTAACCCAAAATCGTGAAGTGAATCTTGGGTCTCGATCGTAAACTATGGATACCAAGATACCATGTAGTCTTACAATCTCGTTTATGTACATACTGAGCAAGACGTTTCAAGTGTATAAGTTTCTCGTATCGGTAAGAAATGAGCAGACTTGGTCAATCTATCAACAATGACCCAAATCGCATTTATGCCTTGAGAAACCTAGGAAGACCGGTAACGAAATCCATGGTAATGTGTTCCCACTTCCATTCTGGAATTTCAAGTGTTTGCAATGGACCTTTTGGTACTTGATGCTCCGCTTTAACTCGTTGACAAATAGACACCTTGAGATAAACAGCGCTATCTCTCTCTTCATATTGCTCCACCAAAATGTATGACGAATATCATGATACATTTTGGTACTCCTAGATGGATTGCAAATGGTGTGTGTGCGCCTCCATCATGATATTATACTTTAAATCGGTCGTTAGAACACAAAGTCCGGAGTTGACTCAAGTATTCCTTCTTCATCGATTCTTGCTTCCTAAGATAGCACCTTCTTGACTTTCTTCCTCATACGATCAATTTCTAGAGTCCGTAGCTTGCAAATTGACTTTATCTTTATCGATTAAAGTCGGTTCTACTCAGTATACTCATTATCATCACATGCGTCCTCAGAGTCTTTAACTCTATCTCCATCCTTTACAAGTCACACAAAATGGGCCTCTGCGTTGACAATATCGTACTCAGATTACTTGCATATGATCTTCTACTCAATGCGCCACCTACCACGCTCGCTTTTCCGGGATGGTATTGGATGGTATGATCATAATCTTTCATCAGATTCAAGCCAACATCGTTGTCGCATGTTGAGTTCCTTTTGAGTGAAGAAATATTTGAGGCTTTTATGATCCGTAAAGATCTCCACTTTCTCCCCATACAAGTAATGCCTCCAAATTTTAAGTCTGAAGACAACAACCGCCAACTCTAGATCATGAGTAGGATAATTCCTTTCATATTCTTTGAGTTGTCATGAGGCATAAAGCTATAACTTTTCCATGTTGCATGAGAACACATCCCAACCCTTTGCTCAAGCATCCTTTGTAGATGATAAATCCTCCGAGGCGGATGGTATCACGTAACAGTCTTTGAAATAAGTCTCCTCTTGAGTTCTTGAAAACTCTTCTCACATTCTTCGCTCCAACCGGAACTTTGTATCTTTCCGAGTCGGTGAGTCGATGGAGTAGCGATTCGAGAAAATCCTTCCACGAATCTCCGATAATAACCAATTTAAACCGAGAAAGCTACATTTCTTGATCACAGATTTAGGTTGTTCCCACTTTGAATAGCTTCAATCTTTCTTTGGGTCATCAGATATTCCATGACTTGATACCACGTGCCCAATGAATGCTACTCTCTTGCCGAACTCACATTTCTTCAACTTGGCATAAAGCTTATATTCACGAAGCTTTTGGAGTGTCACCTCAAGTGTTGCTTTCATGATCTTCACGGCTTTTGGAATAAATAAGGATGTCATCAATAAAGACGACCACAAAGTGATCTAAATATTCCTTGAATACTCGGTTCATCATATCCATGAAGGCGGCGGGAGCATTAGTCAATCAAAAAGGACATGACTAGGAATTCATAATGCCGATCTCTAGGAGTTACGAAAGCCGTCTTTGGAATGTCGTGGTTCTAATCTTCAATTGGTGATATCCGAACGAAGATCAATCTTTGAAAAGAATTTGGCTCCTTGCAATCGGGTCAAACAGTCATCAATATGTGGCAATGGATACCTATTTTTGATGGTGACATGATTCAACTCCCGATAATCAATACAAAGTCGCGATACTCCCATCTTTCTTCTTCACGAATAGAAACAGGAGCACCCCAAGGAGAAGTACTAGGACGAATAAAGCCAATGTCTAACAATTCCTGCGGTTGGGTCTTTAACTCACGAAGTTCAATAGAGCCATTCGATATGGGGCTTTGGAAATAGGTTTTTCACGGGTTCAAGGTCGATACAAAATTCAATTTCACGCTCTGGGGGGTAGGCGGAAGTTCCTTGGGGAATACGTCAGAAATTTATTAACAATAGGAATATCGTTTAAAAGCGGCGTATTTTTGTTTAAATCGTGACATGAGCTAAGAAAGCTTGACATCCGCTTTTTCAATAAACGAATAGCTTTATGGCTTGAGATAAATGTGATTGATTTTAATGGTTTGGTCGTTTGAATTCGCATAATAGGTTGATTAGGAATATGAAAGCTAACAACCTTTTAAAACAATCAATTTTTGCATGATAAGTAGTTAACCAATCAATCCTAGAATCACGTCAAATGCAAGTATTTTTAATGAAATAAGATCGACGGGTAATGTGAGGGTACCGATTTGAACCAAACAAGACTTATAAGCGATTGGATGTAATGAAGGTTTCTCCCAACGGAGTTTCCACAGATAAGTCAAAGTCTAATTTCTCCTGAGTCAAATTTAATCGATGAGCGCAAGTAGGAGAAATAAAAGAATGGGTAGAACCCAGATCAAATAAAGTATAGACTTCATTAGAGTTTATGATAAGCTTACCCGTGATGACCTCATTCGGATTCCTTGCTCTTTGGGAGGTCACAACAAACGCCTCCTCAGACTAACGGTTTTGAATTTTCGGGATGGCCTTTAGTGCCTCCATCCTAGCTTTGAATTTGTCTTGATGAACGCACAAAATCGAGCTAAGTGACCTTCTCTTCCACAATTATAACATGCTTTGAATGCATGACGCAGATTTGGACCGATGTGTCCCTCTCCTCCGCATTTGAAGCATATGATTGGTGGTCTTTCTCCTTCCTTAACAATGGGTCTTTGGTCGACGCGTCTTTCCATCATTGTTGAATCTCCGTTTCTTGAAATGTCCATTCTTATTGTTTTGTACGATTACCAAGAAATGGTTACCATATCGCCTGTTGATTCCCTCCACGCTTGTTGTCACCGCTTCGATGACTACTCTCATTTGGTATTATAATTTTTTCTACCGCTTCTCTTTTAGTTGTGTTGACTCATTATCGCGTTCCACTAATCGAGCCCTATTTACAACATCCGAATACAAACACAGGTTTATGAGAAATAAGATGTTGACGATCTCCGCTTCAAACCTCTTAAAACATTCGCGCCATTCTCTCTTCATTATCCACCAAGTGGGGACGAACCGTGATAACTCCGCAAATTTTGCCTCGTATTGCGACACTGGCCATATTATTTTGTTCCAACTTGATAAACTCCACCTTCTTCTTATGGCGAATACTTTCGGAAAGTATTTGTCGTTGAATGACTCTGGAACTTCTCCCAAGATATCTTCAAGACAAAGAAGTTGAGTACGTTTTTCCGATTCCTTGAAGAATCGCCTCTCCCGTAACATAAAGCGTGAAAGGAACCTTTGCTCTCGGAGCATCCCAAGACATCAAATATCTTGGTAATATGCTTTATCCATGCTTCCGCCGAGAAGTGGTTTTGCTCTCCCTTAAACTCCGGTGGTCCCAGCTCCTTGAATTGTTTAGCGGATTGCCCGAGAATTTTCCGTGTTTCCACCTACGTTTGGATGCGAGTCGCTCGTCATTGTCATTGCATAAATTGCATAAAGCCTCACGAATATTTGATCATTCATCATTTGGTCGGTGTTGTTGTTTGCATGAGGATTGTCGCCTTCACGATGCACATTATCCTCGATTATTGATATGTGGTGAATCAACGATCGCTTTGTGCTCCATTGCTATTCTCAACATTCTCGGATGTCATTTTCAGATCTTGTCACAAAATAAAAGGTTAATTGACATGTAATATATTATCCCTATATTCGAATTCCACCAATAAAATAAGACATAAACTTAGGTAGGTCATACTAGCGAAGGTATTCCCGTCTCTCCCTCCTAGTACTATTCTCACATCTTAGCCAGGATCATATCCCTAAGCTCGATACCAACCGTGGACGCCCCAAAATTAGGTATACATCACCCATCTTGGGTAGTCGGATACATGGTATGTAATTTAAATACAACTTACTAATATAACTTTCGTGTATAATACGACATAAATCGTGAGTTTGAATACAAATATTGTCTCTACTAGATATTATACAAACTCAAAAGGAGTCCTCATTACAATTATTATCAAACTATTTCACGAGAATAGTGAGGACTACTAATGCTATCCTTCCGACCATTACTCCGCTCCCCGAGGCTCGTCCCAAACCTATATTCTCATTTCACGAAGAATAACGGTGAAAAAAAAGGGTGAGCTCAACTAGCTCAAGAAGAATATTATGACTAAGATAATGCGTAATAAATTATCATTAGCTTTCTACAAATGAGTTAAACCGATAAAATATAATGAACATCAAGTTTAACTACGGTGAACCAAAGAATCCATTAAAAGAGTCAAGTAGAAAATAAAATCTACTATCTTTTATGATTTTAAAAGGTTTTTCATCATTGTTATAAATTTGAGACTCAAACTTTAATAAATATTCCACATCATCGAATCACCCCTGCACAACGGCCAAGGATATTTTTTAGTATCACGACCACAATTATTCATGCACTACGGGCCAAGAATATTTGTGTATTCATTAATGGTCATGATCATGCCAACAACTGTCCATCAATGCTGTAAGACCCCAACTTTTATAAATAAAGATGAATTTTCTATTAAATATTATGGAATAAATTTGATATAATGTTATAGTTGTGGGTAATATTTATAAATTTTGCAAAGTAAGCAAGTTGTTATAAAATATTCATTTGGTCGGGGAATATTCTTTTTGTCGGGGAATATTCGTACGACGGCTCAATCAGTGGTGGACCCCACAACTGAAGTATTGTCGTAGTTAGAAAACGATAAAATTATCTTTCTATAAAAATAACGGCAGAGGTGTTACCGTTAAAACTGTTGAACTACCCGGTAGTAAAAAGTACAAGATGTCTGGCGTGGTTAAGTAAGTAGCACTAGCGGTATTGATTATTGATGCTTACGTGAGAAGTCACTTAGCTATACTCAATTATTACTACGAAGAATTGCCGCATCATATCTCTTATATTATTGATTCAATTATTGTCGAGTATCATCCGTATAATATGTTATATTATTAATTCGAGACGACAAGTTATAAATGATTAATAATTGTTGAAAGATTAAATATGTGTTGATTAAAAATAAAATGATTTGTGATAATATTTATTCAATCCTTGATGTATATAAAGAGTCCATTATGAGGGCGTTTGTGGTAAGTTTGATTATTTTATGGGGGCCCATATGTCATCGCCTAAGAGTCTCTTCGTCAATAGTATTTACCTTTGTGAATAGTAATTACCTCTGTGAATAGTAATTACCTTCGTCAATAGTATTTACCTTCGCCAATAGTATTTACCTTTGTGAATAAGAATTACCTTTGTGAATAGTAATTACCTTCGTCAATAGTATTTACCTTAAATCAATAGTATTTACCTTCTTCAATAAGTAATTACCTTCGTCGATAGTAATTACCTTCATGATAAGTAATTATCCCTTCGCAAATAGTAGTTGTCCTTCAATATTACCAAGAGTTAAGCGCTTTCTTGATGTTCCAAGGTTAATTACCCTTCGCAAATAGTAGTTGTCTCTTCAATATTACCAAGAGTCATTTTGACCCTTCGTTAAGACCAAGAGCCACCCTCGCTTTTTCTATAAATAGAAAGCTCATTCCTTCATTATTTTTACTTAATTCATTGAAACTAGAGAGAAACTATTGAGAGAAAGAAGAAAAGTATTCTCGCTACTTCACTTTTCCAATATTAGGTTCTTACAGGTAAGGGGTATTATTTGTTGCACCCGTAAGTGGGTGTTATTTCTTCTTATTCATGAAGAGAACTTTTGTTATTCCATTCTTTATTATTACATTGGAATAACTTGTATAACGTGGCATACCCTATACTTGGTGAAATCCTCTCGTTATTTCATTCTTTATTATTACATTGGAATAACTCGTATACGTGACATACCCTATATATAATATGTATCGTGGTTTACCCTATACTTGGTGACATTCTTTATTATTCATTGGAATATCCCGTCGTGTGTTTTACAGGACTGGTTCCATCTTTATTATTACATTGGAACATCCCCGCTTGGTGTGAATTTCACCCGACCGGTTCCATCTTTATTATTCTGTTGGAACATCCCGCGGTGTGAATTTCACCGACACGGGTTCCGTTATTTATTATTCTCGTTGGAATAACTCGCTGCAAGGATCTATCGCATGCATGGTGATTTCTTTTGTTATTCCATTCTTTATTATACCCGGTTAAGTTAAAACTTTGACTTCTATACTCCATGAAATTAGTAGAATAT
Organism: Panax quinquefolius; assembly: GCA_020205615.1. Taxonomy (NCBI): domain Eukaryota; kingdom Viridiplantae; phylum Streptophyta; class Magnoliopsida; order Apiales; family Araliaceae; genus Panax; species Panax quinquefolius. The sequence continues at coordinate 14,097,893 of CM035163.1, forward strand.
CCTTGATATTTGCGTTTCATCCAAAGATCTTTTCATGGAAATATTCTTCCGATCATTCTTGAATTTTACTCTACAAAACAAAGATCTTGTTGACAATTTGGACGTTAATAATTCCTAGATAAATTAATTCTTGAACTTGTTTTATTGAATTCTTATATCATTGTCATCATCCTCATGTTTATATTATGTTGAAAGTTATCTTTGGCTTACGTGCATAGATGAACTTAGTATGATTATGACCGTGGTTCATTCGGTATAATCACTATTGATATAAATGATGTGACAAAAGTCCTCGGTGGCTTCTGTAATGCGATGATGGATAGTTTTTTTTCGTATGATTATGACCGAGGGGTGATTCGGTATAGTCATGACCATTGATAATTTGATGAAAATCCTTGACCGTGGTAATACGGGGATGATTAGATTTTGTGGTTTATTCACTAAACCGAGTCTTAGTGAAAAAATTGATGAAAACCTTTTAAAACCTAAAAGATAGTAGGCTTTATTTTCTACTTGACTCTTTTAATGGATCAGATATTCACTGTAGATTAAACCGGTTATCTATTGTATTTTATCAGTTTAACATTGTTGAAGACTATTGATAATTTATTCGCTTTATCTTAGTTATAATATTTCATTGGGCTAGTTGAGCTCACCCTTTCTTTCACTTTTTTCTCTTGAAATGAGAATATATTTGGGACGAGTCTGGGAACGGAGTAATGGTCCAGAGGATAGCATTAATAGTCCTCACTATTCGTGAAATAGTGTGATAATAATTGTAATGAGGACTCCTTTTGAGTTTGTATAATATCTAGTAGACAATATTTGTATTCAAACTCACGAGCTTTATGTCAGATATTATACCTACGCTTATATTAGTAAGTTGTATTTAAATTACATACCATGTAAGTGGCGACCCAAGATGGGTGACGATACCTAATTTTGGGGCGCACAACGGTTGGTATCGAGCTTAGGATATGATCCCCGGCCGAGATGTGAGATAAGAACTAGGAGGGGAGAGACGGGAATTCCTTCGCTAGTATAACCTACCTAAGTTTATTTGTTATTTAATTGGCTCATTGAGTATAGGGATAATATTTGATATATTAATTAACCCTTTTGCTTCACAATTCCTTTCGGTGTAATAAGAGTGTAGCTAGGTCGAAGTGGGTAAACGAGTGGAATAGAACGGTGGTCATCATTTAGTAGTTATATTTGGTGAATCAACTAGGGTGAAAGTAACCCAACGTTGGAAGAGTGTTTTGCCACTATCATACAATATGTCTAATAACATAAAACCTCGTGTCATCATAAGACAGGGTTGTGCTCATCCACTTGCTGAGTATATTTACGAGCACTACCTATATGATCTTGGTGTTTGTTTGAAGTATAATTCTCAATTTGAGATAGTGGAGATAATGATAAGTCAAGAGAAGACTCACCATTGGGAAGAATATGATAGTAATCTTCTCATTTTTTTGGGTCTATTGGGTAAACCAAGGATAATGCAGTGCGCATATATGATATCTATCATAACCTAGAAGCATGGCCTCCCATGTACGAAGGTTTCCTTGAGCACTTCCCAAAGATTCTAATTTCTAAAAGCAGTTTTTTGACTATACATTTATATAAGGTGTCATTGTGACGTCTTTATCCAAAGTTTTTGGGATGAAAGTCGCGATTAGTATTAATGTAACGTATTATCCAAGTCTTGGATAAGAGTAGCGATTTTGAATGATATTTCTATCATTAATAAATTTCTTGACGTATTCTTGAAGATTTCTTAGCCTACCCTAGAGCGTGAAATCGAATTTTGTATTGACCCCAGTATAAAACCCATTTCTTAAACCCTCAAATATTTCTTCAACTAAAATGAACAGTTTACGTGGTTTATGATGAAAGTCATAATAAAAGCATTGGACTAATGAAAATCATGGGTATACGTGGTATTAGTAAGTGTTATGATGAGTTATGTTGGTTAGTATGTGAAAACATGAAAGTTTCTTAAAAATTACAAGGAGTTAAAAACCAGATTTTGGTGAAAAACGTAACATTCAATTCAATTGACCAAATCTCTTATTATATTTTGAATTTTTGAGTGTAGTTAAGTCCTAGAGTTAGATCTATGAGTTACCTAACTAATCCAAGTGGAATCAATGAAAAAGGTGTTGTAGATTTTCGTGTGGACTGATTTTTAGCAAAGGAGTCAAAACTTGAAATGTCCAAAAACTCGCCGCCACGTTTTTTATAAGGGCTGTTTCGGCCACTTAATTAGTGAGAAAAATTCAGGCCTTTTGTGACATAAAAGTATATGGTATAAAGAACATCGTGTCCAAAAATGAGCTCATTCCGACTTAAAATGAGCAAGTTATGACCATTTCAATATTTAGGTTTTTTTGACAAAATGCTATAACCGGAGTTCTATAACTCCAGGATGACCATGAAATTTAAATCGAGGCTCACATTAACATGTGTAAGGTTCTGCCAAGATTTGGGAATTTTGGAGTTAAACTTGAGGTAGCTAATTTCTTAAGAAATTAATTAGAAATTGATTTTGAAAAATAGTAAATGAATTTTAAAATTAGAAAAATATATTTTTATTATGGGACTATATTATACTAAATCCCAGAAAAGAAATATTTTGGGACTGATTTGGTATTTTTCATGAAAATAGTTTAATTACGAACATATGAGTTAAATATGTTATGTGAAGTAACAAAGTTGAAAATAGGATTTTATGGCTGTAGAGAATCCTATATAGAGTATATGCATATTTTTTTGAGGATTTGATAATTGGTGATGATATCTTATGAGTATGGCATTTTTGAATGATTAAATGCATTATATGGTAAAGCGTAAACAATTGAGATAAATTGTTTATAAATTTAAGAAGTGATTAAAATATTGTTATAATATTAATGATATTAGATTATGAGATTATTAAGTGATTGATAACATGGGGATATTCTTGAATCCTCGGATAAATTATATTATAAATGTTTAATATTTATCATTTATCTCATTTGATTGATTCTTTATATCATTATCCTCATGCTTATATTACGTTGAAAGTCATATGTGGCTGTAGTGCATAGATGGACTTGGTATGATTATGACCGTGGATTATTCGGTATAATCATAGCAAGTAAATGAATACACAATTATCTTTGGTAGTAGTGCATGGATAATTTGTGGTTGTGATACTAATGAATACACGATTATCTTCGGTAGTAGTGCATGGATAATTTGTGGTCGCGATACTAATGAATACACGATTATCTTTCGTAGTATAATTTGTGGTCGTGATACTAATGAATACACGATTATCTTTGGTCGTAGTCATGGATAATTTGTGGTCGTGATACTAATGAATATCCTTGCTTTTGTAGTGCGGGGATGATTCGATAATATGGATTAATTATTGAAATTTGAGTCTCAAAGAATGAAATATTAATTCATGGATGTGGTAAAAGTCATCTTTGGTTGTAGTGCATTGATAGACTTGGTATGATTATGACCAAGGATTATTCGGTATAATCATGATCAGATTGAAAACACGAATATCCTTGGCGTGAAGTCATGGATAATTCGTGGTTGTGATACTATTAAGTCGCATCTCAAAGATTATTAGTTTTACAGTTGTATATCTTTAGCCTGTAGTGCAAAGATGAATTGTTAATGAATATCTTTGGCGGATTGCGAAGATGAATTTAATATTTTTAACGATAAAGGTATTCAAGGTATCCTCACCTCTTTATCATATCAGTATCGCACCCCTAATTTCGGAGGGAAATTTCATAAGAAGGGGAGGTTGTAAGACCCCATCTTTTATAAATAAAGATGAATTTTCTATAAAATATTATGGAATAAATTTGATATAATTTTATAGTTGTGGGTAATATTTATAAATTTTGCAAAGTAGTTAAAGTTGTTATAAAATATTACGTTTGGTGGGAATATTCTTTTCATTTGGGGAATATTAAAGACGACGGCTCAATCGATGGTGGACCCCACAAGCGGAAGTATTGTCGTAGTTAGAAAAGCGACAAAATTATCTTTTCTATAAAAATAACGGCAGAGGTGTTACCGTTAAAACTGTTGAACTACCCGGTAGTAAAAGAAAAGCGATGTCTGGCGTGGGTTGCATAGTAGCACACCGGTATTGATTATTGATGCTTACGTGAGAAGTCACTTAGCTATACTCAATTATTCACATGAAGAATTCTTGCATCATATCTCTTATATTATTGATTCAATTATTGTCACGGTATCATCTGTATAATATGTTATATTATTAATTGAGACGACAAGTTATAAATGATTAATAATTGTTGAAAGATTAAATATGTGTTGATTAAAAATAAAATGATTTGTGGTAATATTTATTCAATCATTGATGTATATAAAGAGTCTGTTATGAGACGTTTGTGGTAAGTTTGATTATTTTATGGGGGGCCCATATGTCATGATCTAAGAGTCTCTTCGTCAATAGTATTTACCTTTGTGAATAGTAATTACCTTTGTGAATAGTAATTACCTTCGTCCAATAGATTTACCTTAATCGATAGTATTTACCTTTGTGAATAGTAATTACCTTCGTCGATAGTATTTACCTTCGTCAATAGTATTTACCTTCTTGATAGTAATTACCTTCGTCAATAGTAATTACTTTCGTCGATAGTAATTACCCTTCGCAAATAGTAGTTTTCCTTGATATTACCAAGAGTTAACTCGCACTTTCTTACGTGAGACCCAGATTTTATCAATAAAGATTTAAATTTAGTCGAAATAATTTTTAATATTATAGTGTGAATTTGAGATAATATTATAGTTGTGGGTAGTATTTATAAATTTTGCAAAGTATGCAAGTGGTTATATTATATTCGATTAATTGGGGAATATTCGGTTTAGCAGGGAATATTCGTGACAACTACTCAATCATTGGTGGACCCCAATAATGTAATTATTCATCGGATTGAGAAAACGACAAAAATATTTTATTGAAATAACGGCGGAAGTTTTACCGTAGTTCTTGTTGAACTACTCATTAGTAAAAGTACAAGAATCGATGTGGTTGCATAAGTAGCATTACCGGTATTGATTATTGATGCTTATGTGAGAAGTCACTTCGGTTTGATTCCATTATTGTCGATTAATAATATGAATTATTATAGCGATAATGACGTTTTGTTTTATTCAGTATTATTAACGTAATAAAAGCGAAACATCTTTTATATAAAATAGAATACTTTATTAAAGTTATTCTATAAATAGAATATATTATATTTTATTATGCATAGTGTTGCATAAAGTGTTTTGCATAGTATTGCATAGTGTTTGCATAGTAAAATATTTTTATATAAATAGAATATATTATATTTTATTTAAAAGATTTTTCTTTAAATATGGACCGTCGATTAAAGTAAATCAATCTGGACCGTTCATGGATTAATTCTTATGCATTCCATTTTCCTATAAAATAAGCTCATTCCTTCATTATTTTCTTACTTAATTCATGAAACTCTGTAGAGAGAAATTATAGAGAAGTTTATAGAGAAAGTTATAGAAAGAAGAAGAGTATCTCGCTACTTCACTACTTCTATATTCAGGTTCTTTTTACTAGTAAGGGTGTTATTCTTTCTTCTTGAAGAGAACTTCTATTATTCCATTCATTATTATTACATTGGAATAACCTATAAAAGTGGCATACCCTATACATAACTCGTGATCACGCCTGTGGATACCCTATACTTGGTGAAATCCTTATGTTATTCCATTGCTTATTATTACATTGGAATAACTCAGATATGCCTGGTTTACCTATACTTGGTGACATTCTTCTATTATTCGTTGGAACATCACATGCATATGTGTTTTACAGGACTGGTTCCGCTTTTTTTATTATTACATTGGAACATCACATCATGTGTTTTACACCGGACTGGTTCCGTCTTTATCATTCCATTGGAATATCTATTCGCATGTGTTTTACAGGATCCGGGTTCCATCTTTATTATTACTCGTTGGAACATCCTCGATGGGTGAATTTCACGACGATTGGTTCCGTTATTATTATTCTCCATTGGAATAACTCTGTCTATGCCAAGTACCGCATGCGTGGTGATTTCTTTTGTTATTCCATTCTTTATTATACCCGGTTGGTTAAAACTTTGACTTCTATACTCCATGAAATTAGTAGAATATCCTTGATATTTGCGTTTCATCCAAAGATCTTTTCATGGAAATATTCTTCGATCATTCTTGAATTTTACTCACGTAAACAAAGATCATGTTGACAATTTGGACGTTAATAATTCATGGATTAAATAATTCTTGAACTTGTTTTATTGAATTACTATGTCATTGTCATCATCCTCATGTTATATTATGTTATCTTTGGCTTACGTGCATAGATGAACTTAGTATGATTATGACCGAGGATCATTCGGTATAATCATGACTTGATATAAATGATGTGACAAAAGTCCTCGGTGGCCTGTAATGCAGTGATGGATAGTTTTTGGTATGATTATGACCAGGGGTGATTCGGTATAGTCATGACCATTGATAATTTGATGAAAACCTTGATCGTGGTACAGGGATGATTAAATGTGGTGGTTTATTTATTAAGTCGAGTCTCAATGATAAAAATTGATGAAAACCTTTAAAACCTAAAAGATAGTAGACTTTATTCTCTACTTGACTCTTTTAATGGATTGCTTATTCGGCCGCAGATTAAACTGGTTGTCTATTGTATTTTATCGGTTTAACACTTTGTTGAAGGCTAATGATAATTTATTCGCATTATCTTAGTCGTAATATTTCTTCGGGCTAGTTGAGCTCACCCTTTCTTTCTTTCGTTTCTCTTCAGAAATGAGAACATAAATTTGGGGACGAGTCTGGGAACGTAAGTAATGGTCCAGAGGATAGCATTAGTAGTCCTCACTATTCGCGTGAAATAAGTGTGATAATAGTTGTAATGAGGACTCCTTTTTTGAGTTTGTATAATATCTAGTAGACAATATTTGTATTCAAACTCATAGTTTATGTCGTATTATACACTTACGATTATATTAAGTAAGTTGTATTTGAATTTATGTACCATGTAAGTGGCGACTCAAGATGGGTGACGTATACCTAATTTTGGGGGCGTCACATCTTCGGTGTTCCAAGGGTTAATTACCCCTTCGCAAATAGTAGTTGTCTCTTCAATATTACCAAGAGTCATACTTTGTTTTATCCATGTTCAAAAATACCTCAAAAATAATCCTAGTGGTGTAAAATTCAAGAATGATCAAAACATGGATACAATCAAAGCTAGTATCCAGAATAGATATTTTGGACGAAAAGAAAATTTTTCATTTTTCGATGAATAGTGTCGTCTTTCGTGAATAATGTCGATATCGTGAATAAAGGTCGATATCGTGAAATAGTAACTCAGACACCAAAAGTTCCAAATTTGATAAAACTTCAGATCAATATTTTAACATAATGATATTGAAGAAATAATATCATTCTGAAAAAAAAATATCCCTTACCTCGAAAGATCAAGACTTTTAGTTGAAACACTTTGGATATAAAGCTATGACTTGGACTTGCACCGTATAGCAATACTCAAAGTATACTCAAAATACTCACAAGAATACGCTCGATAATATAGAGAGAAAACTTCAGAGTTTACGGTGTGATTTTCAATTCTAACCTAAGCACCCTATTTTATAGGAAATTGCTTAGAACACAAAAAAACAGAAAATTTAATAAATTAATAATATAATTATATAAATTTTCTACGCATGCTTAGAATCTGATTTCAGCCATCAAACACATGCCACATTCTAGAAAAAGTAAGAAAAAACGTTTTTCTAATTTAAAATAATTTAAACTTCCAAAAATCAATTATTTGAACTTGAACTTCAATAATTCACAATAAATATCCCTTTATCAGAAAATTCGAATCTCATGAGTTTTTATAGGAAATTCAATTCTCTACAACTTTGCAGAAGAAAGTTTTTCCAAATTCCAAGCAGAAATTGACCAGAAGTCCATAAACGAACTATTTTACAATTTATAATCAAATTTACATCAATAAATGGGGTCCAATCACATGTTTAACATGTTTTAAACATTTATTGTAACAAAAATACTCTTCCTCCTCGTATACTCATATATCCCACATTCGTTGTAAAATATCACTATTATTATATTATTAAAATATAATAATATATTTAAATGAATTATTTTATCGGAAAAGATAAAATTTTAATTTTCAACAATTGTCACATTAAAATTTTCTCCATCTATATCCACATAAAATCAATATTTTCCTCATCATATGAATCAATAATTAATTATTCACAAATAATATTACAGAATCACAATATTGAATAATTAGCAATTCCTGGAAGAGGGGCTTTCAATAAGAATTTCTTCTTCTTCTTGGCGCAATTAGGTGACCAAACCTCTCCTTAGATGTAACTTTCTAGACATTGCCAATAATGTTATCTAATAATATTATTCGGATAATATGAATTATTGCTCGATAATGAAAAATCTTGTGTAATGACAATTATTGAAACAACAGCAATATAAAATATCAACGCAACAATTATTAACTCAATAAAATATTGAACAGTAATTACTGTAACCATTATTGAGTAGTGCCTTCTTACGTAAGAATCAATAATTGGTGCAATACCTGCAAATCTTCTTGTGTTTTAACCATAGGATGTTTTAACAAAGATAATTCTTGAATAACTACGCTAGTTATTTTTAAACCACTTATATTTGCTCGCTTTCTTCATCCAATCGCTTTCAGTTATGGGGCCCACACATGGTCATACTTGTCGTCGCATTTAATATTCCCAAGCAAAGATTTAATATTCCACGACCAAACGAATATTCAAACAACAATGAATATTTTATAACCACTTGCTTATTTTGAAGTATTTGCGTATTTTACCCTAACTATCCACATTAATCAAATCAACCCTTACTATTTTAAAATAATAAATAGAAAATTAAATTTCATTAATAATAAGTTGGGGTCTTACAACCTCCCTCCTTATGAAATTTCGTCCTCGAAATTGGCGACGTATACTAGTGTTTCCAAAAGGTGAGGATACCTCGCTTTCATTTCCGTTTCCAATTCTCGGGTCATTTCTATAGCATGATTCCTCCACAAAACTTTAACTTGTGGTATGACCTTTCTTGGCGTAGGGACATGCTCCTTCCTATCCAAGATCTTGACAGTACCTCCTCACACGTTAAGTCTTGGCTATTTCGTGATTCTAATTCTATAACGTGGTTCGGGTCTTTCACATATTTCTTAAGCATGATATGTGAAACACATTATGAACACGAGACATACTTGGAGGTAACGCAAGTCTATAGGCTACATTTCCTACTCGGTCAAGAATTTGAAATGGAACAATAAATCGTGGATTGAGCTTTCCTCTCTTCCCAAATCTTGTAACTCCCTTCCATGGAGCAACTCGCAACAATACACGATCCCCACACTAAATTCCACGTCCTTTCGATGAAGATCCGCATAACTCTTTTGTCGATCTTGTGCCGCTTTTGTATCGTTGTCGAATCATTTGAATCTTTTCGGTAGTCATATACGTATTAACTTTCGGGTCCCAACAATGTTGCTTCACCCACCTCATCCCAACATATTGGAGAGCGACATTTTCGTCCCATATAATGCTTGAATGGAGCCACACCTATACTTGCACGATAAGCTGTTGTTGTAGGAGAATTCCACCAATGGTAAATACTTATCCCAACCGCCCTTGAAGTCAGGACACGAGTCTTAATAAATCTTCAAGAGTTTGAATAGTCCTCTCGATTGTCCGTCCGTTTGGGGATGGTATGTTAGAACTAAATCGCAAATCCGTGCCCATAGCTTTTTGCAAGCTAACCCAAAATCTTGAAGTGAATCTTGGGTCACGATCCGAAACTATGGATACAGCATGCCATGCAACCTCACAATTTCATTCACGTCACATCTAAAGAAGACGTTCGAGGAATAAGTCTCCGTATCGGCAAGAAATGAAAGCAGACTTGGTTAATCTATCAACAATAACCCAAATAGCATTGATGCCTTGAGAAACCGTAGGAAGACCCGTAACGAAATCCATGGTAATGTGTTCCCACTTCCATTTCGAATCTCAAGTGGTTGCAACGGACCCTTAGGTACTAGATGCTCCGCTTTTTACACGTTGACAAGTTAAATACATTGAGATAAACTTTGCAATCTCTCTCTTCATATTGTTCCACCAAAATGTATGTCGAAGATCACGATACATTTTAGTACTTCCAGGATGGATTTGCAAATGGTGTATTGTGTGCCTCCATCATAATCTTGTACTTCAAATCGAGTCGTTAGGAACACAAAGTCTAGAGTGGACTCAAGTATTCCTTCTTCATCAATTCTCGCTTAGGAATACTTCATCACGCATCACTCCGGCCGAATTGGCTTGAGCAACCTTAACTTTTTCTATTAAAGTTGGCTCTATCGTATACTTGACATCATCGCACTTTGCTCGTTCGCGATATGATCTTCTACTCAACGCGTCACCACAACGTTCGCTTTTCGATGATGGTATTGAATAGTGTGGTCGTAGTCTTTCAATAGCTCGAGCCAACGTCCGCCGCCGATGTTGAGTTCTTTTGAGTGAAGAAATATTTAAGGCTTTTATGGTGCGAATATATCTCCACTTTCTCCCCATATAGATAGTGCCTCCATATCTTTAGCTGAACGATCGGGCCGCTAACTCTGACTCTAGATCATGAGTAGGATAATTCCTCTCATACTCTTTTTAAGTTGTCACGAGGCATAGGCTATGACTTTCCCACGTTGCATGAGAACACATCCTAACCCTTTGCACGATGCATTGTCAGAGATAACAAATCCATCAAGAACCAGATGGTATTGTTAGAACAGTCTTAGAAATAAGTCTCCTCTTAAGCTCTTGGAAACTCTTCTCGCATTCTTCACTCCAAACGAATTTTGTATCCTTCCGAAGTTAATTTGGGTTAATGGAGTAGCGATTCGAGAAAACCCTTCCACGAATCTCCGATAATAACCAAATTTAAGCCCAAAAACTACGTACTTGATCAACACTTGGTTGCTCCCAACTTTGTATTGCTTCAATCTTAAATCGGATCAACAGATACTCCATGTTTTGACACACGTGCCCAAGAAATGCTACTTCCTCAAGCCGAACTCGCATTTCTTCAATTTGGCATATAGTTGGTTTTCACGAAGCCTTTGGAGTACCAAATTTCAAATGGTGCTCATGATCTTCACGGCTTTTGGAATATTTGAGGATGTCATCAATAAAAACAACAACGAACTGATCCAAATATTCCTTGAATACTCGGTTCATCATATCCATGAAAGCCGCAGGAGCATTAGTCAATCCGAAAGACATGACTAAGAATTCATAATGCCCATACCGAAGTTCTCAAGGCAATCTTTGGAATATCCTCGGATTCTAATCTTCATTTGATGATATCCGTAGCGAAGATCGATTTTGAAAAGAATTGTGCCCCTCATGAATCTGGTCAAACAAGTCATCAATACGAGGTGAGGATACCTATTCTTGATGGTGACATGGTTCAATTTCCGATAGTCAATACAAAGTCGCATACTCTCCGTCTTTCTTCTTTACTGAATAAAACAGAGCACCCGAGGAGATGTACTAGGGCGAATGAAACCAGATGTCCAACAATTTCTGTAGTTGGACCTTTAACTCTGAAGTTCAATAAGAGCCATTCGATATGGGGTTTTAGAAATGGGCTTTGTACCAGGTTCAAGATCAATAAAGAATTCAACTTCACGTTTGGGGTAGGCAGGGAAGTTCTTGGAAATACGTCGGAAAGTCAATAACAACAGAATATTATTCAAATTTGACGTGTCTTTATTCAAATCCATAACATGGGCTAAGAAAGCTTGACATCCGCTTTTTCAATAAACCAATAGCTTTATGATTAGATATGACGGTGATTGATTTTTATAGTTTAGTTGCTTAAATTAAATAACAACAGGTTGGTTAGGAATATGAAAACTAACAACCTTACGAAAACAATCAATTTTGGCATGATGAGTAAGTTAACCAATCAATCCCTAAAATCACATCAAAAGCAAGTATCTTTAAAGAGATAAGGTCAACATGTAAGGTGATGGTGCCAACTTGAATCAAACAAGATTTATAAATGTGGATGTGATGAAAGTTTCTCTAACGGAGTTTCCACAGATAGGTCAAAGTCTAATTTCTCCGAGTCAAGTTTAAAGCGTTGAGCACACGCAGAGAGATAAATGAATGGGTATAACCGGTATCACGTAAGGTATAAACTTAAGAATTTATAAATAGCTTACCCGTGATCACCTCGTTTGGGTTCCTCGCATTATGACCAAATACAATAAACGCTTCTTCCGGAATCGTTGACTTTGACTTTTACAGGGACGATCTTTTGAGTCACCGTCCCCATTGAACTAGGTTTCGCCATCGTATAATCTCGAGCGATATGTCCTTCTTTCCACAATTATAGCATACCTTGAATCTGTTGTGGGCGGTTTGGTGATATGTCCTCTTTTCGCATTTGTAACATATGAACGATTCGGGCTTACGCGGTACTTTCGTCTTCACATGGTCATTGTTAAATCTCTCTTTTAAAACCTCCTCGACTCGCTTTTTCTATTTTCATGGCCATGATTACCACCGGAGTGGTTACCATTTTTGTCCGTCTGTTTCTTTCTCCATTTGGTTATCATTATTACGTTAATCGATATCTCTGGTACGATCCTGGTTGTGGTCCCTCGATTCATCAGGTACTCGTTATCTCGCTCACAATAATTGAGCCCATTTACAACATCTCGAATAGAGAGAAAATTTATGAGAAATGAGAATCTTTGTACGTATGTCGGGTTTCAAACCTCTAAGAAAACATCCGCGTCATACGTTCCTCATTCTCCACCAAATGAGGTCTGAAAACCGGATAACTCGCAAACTTTGCCTCAGATTGAGACACCGCCATGTTGTTCTCGCTGCTCGGCCTAATAAACTCCACTTCCTTCATATACCTAACACTTTCGTGAAAGTATTTGTCATTAAATAGTTTTCAAACGTCTCCCAAGACATCTTTGAAGCGGTGGTGGATGGGTACGCCTGAGACTCCACCAAGATGGTCGCGCCGCACACGGAACATAAAGGTGGCGAATGGAACCTTCTATTCCTCCGTGCATCCCAAGACATCGAATATCTTAGTAATTTGCTTGACCCATGTTTCCGCATGATCGGATCCGGCTTTCCCTTTAAATTCGGTGGTCCCAACTCTTCAAGCGCTTGCTTGCGTGATAACCCGTGAATTGCTATCATTTCTCCTCAGATTTGGAACACGAGTTTCCCTCGTCGATTTTGCACGAATCGCAAAAAGCTTCTAAACAACCCTCGTTCATCATCTCGCTTTCGGTGGTGTTGTTCACGGGAGGAACATTGCCAAACTGCTGCACGTTCTCCTCGTTGGTGAGTACAAAGCGTCTCCACGGTCTCATTTCCATTGTTAATATTCTCAATCGACATTATCAAATCATCATCAAACAAGGGTTAATTAAGGAAATCAATATATCACATAATATCCTTATATACTGACCAACTAAAAAAAATAAGCTTAGGTAGGACACACTAGCGAAGAATTTACTCGTCTCTCCCCTCCTAGTTCTATTCCCCGATATCCGCCAGAGATCATATCCCTAAGCTATGATACCAACTGTGACTCTGGACACCAACATGTGTTAGCACCTCACCAGTGATACCAATCAGTTTGCCACCGCAGAACGGAGTCCCCTACGGAGAGTCTGGCTTCGGTGCATTCCCATCAACAGGAAGTCACCAGATAGAGGCTCGGGGCTCTTTACTTATGGCTCTGATACCAACTGTGACGCCCCCAAAATAGGTCCATTCTATCCAACCCATTCTGAGTTGTCAATACATGGTATGTAAAACAACTACAACTTTATTATTACAACAAAGAAACTATGAGTTTGAATACAAATATTATCTTCAGACAATATCTAAACTCCAATAAATCCTCATCATATTTATTGATACATTATTTTACAAAAATGGTGAGGACTACTAAACAACTCTTTTTCTAAAACCTTCATTCCATACCCAGGCGACGCACTCATTTATATTCTCGCCTCACGGGAAGAAAAATGGAACAAAAGGGAAAAGGGTGAGCTCAACTAGCTAAATAAAGAATATTATGACTAAGATAATATACAACAAATTATCGTTAGTCTTCAACGGGGAAAAATCTAATAGAATACAATAGACAACAAATTTTAAATCAATATTCGCAATGGAAATAATAATTCATTAGAAGAGTTAAGTAGAGAATGCAAACTACTATCTTCTATGTGTGAATTTAAAAGTTCATCGTCTATCTTTTATCCCCGTAACATCACCAATATATATCGGAATCAAATATTCATCTTTGCACCACAGCCAAAGATATTCATCGATTGGTCATGTTCATCTAAACACTGCTCATCTTTGCTACCACGGGCCAAAGATATTCTTCAGAAATGATTCATCTTTTGCACTACAAAAGCCAAAGATATTCAATAATATCATCATTTAAGACCGAGGATGATGAAAAATATTTTTAAAGAAACGAATCCGATTGAAACAAAATGACAATGATTAAGGATTAAGGATTCGTACTTTGTTTTATCCATGTTCAAAAATACCTCAAAAATAATCCTAGTGGTGTAAAATTCAAGAATGATCAAAACATGGATACAATCAAAGCTAGTATCCAGAATAGATATTTTGGACGAAAAGAAAATTTTTATTTTTCGATGAATAAAGGCCGCATCTTTCGTGAATAAAGGTCGATACGTGAATAAAGGCTATATCGTGAATAGAATTCACACCAAAAGTTCCAAATTTGATAAAACTTCAGATCAATATTTCAACATAATGATATTGAAGAAATAATATCATTCTGAAAAAAAAATATCCTTACCTCGAAAGATCAAGATTTTAATTTAAACCTTTGGATATAAAGCTATGACATGGACTTGCATCAGTATAGCAATACTCAAAGTATACTCAAAATACTCACAAGAATACGCCGATAATATAGAGAGAGAAAACTTCGTTTCGGTGTGATTTTCAATTTAACCTAAGACCCTATTTATAGAAATTGCTAGAACACCAAAGCAGAAAATTTAATAAATTAATAATATAATTATATAAATTTCTACGCATGCTTAGAATCTGATTTCAGCCATCAAACACATGCCACATTCTAGAAAAAGTAAGAAAAAACGTTTTTCTAATTTAAAATAATTTAAACTTCCAAAATCAATTATTTTGAGCTTGAACTTCAATAATTCACAATAAATATCCCTTTTATCAGAAAATTCGAATCTCACGAGTTTTTATAGGAAATTCAATTCTCTACAACTTTGCAGAAGAAAGTTTTTCCAAATTCTAAACATAAATTGACCGAAATCCACAAACCAAGCGATTTTACAAAGTTATAATCAAATTTCGATCAATAAATGGGGTCCATTGACATGTTTAACATGTTTTAAACATTTATTGCAACAAAAATACTCTTCCTCCTCGTATACTCATATATCCCACATTCGTTGTAAAAATATCACCATTATTATATTATTAAAATATAATAATATATTTAAATTAATTATTTTATCGAAAAAGATAAAATTTCAATTTTCAACAATTGTCACATTAAAATTTTCTCCATCTATATCCACATAAAATCAATATTTTCCTCATCATATGAATCAATAAT
The DNA here is from genome assembly GCA_020205615.1 of Panax quinquefolius. Taxonomy (NCBI): domain Eukaryota; kingdom Viridiplantae; phylum Streptophyta; class Magnoliopsida; order Apiales; family Araliaceae; genus Panax; species Panax quinquefolius. The sequence goes on from CM035163.1 coordinate 14,113,727, forward strand.
TAATTATTCACAAATAATATTACAGAATCACAATATCGATAACCGAGCGCTCCAGGGAGCAGGGCTTTCCAATAAGAATTTCTTCTTCATCTCTGGCGCCGCAATTAGGTGACCAAACCTCTCCTTAGCAGTAACTTTCTAGACATTGCCAATAATGTTATCTAATAATATTATTCAGATAATATGAATTATTATTTTCGATAATGAAAAATCTCGTGTAATGACAATTATTGAAACAACAACAATATAAAATATCAACGCAACAATTATTAACTCAATAAAATATTGAGCGTAATTATCGTAACCATTATTGAGTAGTGCCTTCTTTACGTAAGAATCAATAATTGGTGCAATACTGCGTGCTTCTCGTGTTTTAACCACCGGATATTTTAATAAAGATAATCTTGAATAACAACTCTGTTATTTTTTAAACCACTTATATTTGTCATTTTTTTCATCCAATAAACTTTTCCGTTATGGGGCCCATTACATGGTCGCTACCAAATACGAATATTCCCGGTGATTTGAATATTCCACGACCAAAACGAATATTCCCAAACAACAATGAATATTTTATAACCACTGCTTATTTTGAAGTATTTGTGTATTTTACCCCTAACTATCCACATTAATCAAATCAACCCTTACTATTTTAAAATAATAAATAGAGAAAATTAATTTTCATTAATAATAAGTTGGGGTCTTACAGAAAGCTCATTCCCTCATTATTTCTTACGAATTCATTGAAACTCTAGAGAGAGAAACTATTGAGAGAAAGAAGAAAAGTATTCTCTTTACTTCACTTTTCCAATATTTGGTTCTTCTAAGGTAAGGGGTATTATTTGTTGTACCGTAAAGGGTGTTATTCTTTCTTATTCATGAAGAGAACTTCATTATTCCATTCTTTATTATTACGTTGGAATAACTCGTATAATGCAGATACCCTATACTTGGTGAAATCCTCTGTTATTTCATTCTTTATTATTCATTAGAATAACTTTTGTATCTGCTGCATACCCTATATATAATCTGTATACATGGTTTACCCTATACTTGTTGACATTCTTCTATTATTCATTTGGAACATCCTCGTGCATGTGTTTTACAATGGGACTCGGTTCCATCTTTATTATTCTGTTGGAACATCACGCTTGGTGTGAATTTCACCGAATTGGTTCCATCTTTATTATTCTGTTGGAACATCACCGCCGATTGTGAATTTCACCGACTCGTTCCGTTATTTATTATTCATTGGAATAACTCGCCATGCGATTCATCGCATGCATGGTGATTTCTTTTGTTATTCCATTCTTTATTATACCCAAATTGGTTAAAACTTTGACTTCTATACTCCATGAAATTAGTAGAATATCCTTGATATTTACGTTTCATCCAGTATCTTTTCATGGAAATATTCTTCTGATCATTCTTGAATTTTACTCTACAAAACAGTATCTTATTGACAATTTGGACGTTAATAATTCCTAGATAAATTACTTCTTGAACTTGTTTTATTGAATTCTTATATCATTGTCATCATCCTCATGTTTATATTATTTAAAAGTTATCTTTGGCTTACGTGCATAGATGAACTTAGTATGATTATGACCAGGGTTCATTCGGTATAATCATGGCTTGATATAAATGATGTGACAAAAGTCCTCGATTGGCTTTGTAATGCGATGATGGATAATTTTGGTATGATTATGACCGGGGTGATTCGGTATAGTAATGACCATTGATAATTTGATGAAAATCCTTGACCGTAGTATACATGGATGATTAGATATTGTGGTTTATTCACTAAACCGAGTCTTAGTGAAAAAATTGATGAAAACCTTTTAAAACCAAAAGATAGTAGACTTTATTTTCTACTTGACTCTTTTAATGGATTGCGATATTCACTGCAGCTTAAAAGCGGTTGTCTATTGTATTTAATCAATTTAACATTGTTGAAGACTATTGATAATTTATTCGCGCTTTATCTTAGTTATAATATTTCTTCTTTGGGCTAGTTGAGCTCACCCTTTCTTTCACCGTTCTCTTGTGAAATAAGAATATAGGCCGGGACTAGTCTGGGAATGGAGTAATGGTCCGAGAGGATAGCATTAATAGTCCTCACTATTTCGTGAAATAGTGTGATAATAATTGTAATGAGGACTCCTTTTGAGTTTGTATAATATCTAGTAGACAATATTTGTATTCAAACTCACGATTTATGTCGTATTGCATACCTACGCTTATATTAGTAAGTTGTATTTAAATTCTGTACCATGTAAGTGGCGACCCATGATGGGTGACGTATACCTAATTTTGGGGGCGTCACAAATGCACTACGGGCCACTGAGGATTTTTACCACATCATTTGTAACATTACGGTCATGATTACACCGAATAGTCTCTGGTCATAATCATACCAAGTCCATCTATGCACTACAGGCCACAGATGACTTTCAACATAATATAAACATGAGGATGATGACAATGATATAAGAATTCAATAAAAACAAGTTCAAGAATTAATTTATCCAGGAATTATTAACGCCCAAATTATCAACGTGACATTGTTTTGTAGAGTAAAATTCAAGAATGATCGTAAGAATATTTCCATGAAAAGATATTTGGATGAAACGCAAATATCAAGGATATTCTACTAATTTCATGGAGTATAGAAGTCAAAGTTTTAACCAACTGGGTATAATAAAGAATGGAATAAAAAAGAAATCACCATGCACGCGATAAACAAAGATGCATAAAAGTTATTCCAATGTAATAATAAATAACGGAACTGTGTCCCACAGTAAAACGCATGCATGTGATATTCCAATAGAATAATAAAGAATGGAACTGTGTCCGCAGAAACGCATGCATGGCAAGTGATGTTCCAAATGTAATAATAAAAAAGACGGAACCAGTCCGGTGTAAAACACATGACAAGGATGTTCCAATAGAATAATAATAAAGAGGCGGAACCAGTCGGTAGCAAAAACACGAGCAGGATGTTCCAATGAATAATAGAAGAATGTCACCAAGTATAGGGTAAACCACATTATACAAAAGTTATTCCAAGCGAGAATAATAAGCAATGGAATAACAACAGTTTCTTCATGAATAAGAAAGAATAACACCCCCTTACTTTTGGTAGGAGATTGAATATCTGCGAAGAGTGTAGTAACAAAATACTCTTCTTCTTTCTCTCTTATTTCTCTATACTTTTCTCTCTATAGCTTGAATGAATTAAGTAAAAAATAATGAAGCACGAGGCCTCTATTTATAGAAGATTTCTAAGCTTAAGACCGCCATGTGAAAAGGCAAGTGGCTTGACGAATCGGTGATGTGAAAAGAAAAGTGGTTTGGCCTTTTGTAATGTGAAACGACAAGTGGTTTGGCCTCAGTAATGTGAAACGACAAGTGGTTCGGCGCTTTGTAATGTGAAACGACAAGTGGTTCGGCGCTTTGTAATGTGAAACGACAAGTGGTTCGGACGCACTGTAATGTGAAATGACAAGTGGTTCGATGCTGGTAAAGGTAATTATTATCGACGAAGGTAATTACTATTCCTAAAGGTAATTACTATCGACGAAGGTAATTACTATCGTGTGAAGAGACTCTTAGATGATGACATATGGCCCCCCATAAAATAATCAAACTTACCACAAACGTCTCATAATGACTCTTTATATACATCAAGGATTGAATAAATATTACCACAAATTATTTTATTTTTAATCAACACATATTTAATCTTTCAACAATTATTAATCATTTATAACTTGTCGCCTCAATTATTGATTTAATACTATAACATATTAGATGTAGATGATCGTGACAATAATTGAATCAATAATATAAGAGATATGACGGCAAAGAATTCATGTAGCAATAATTGAGCATAATGAGTGACTTCTCACGTAAGCATCAATAATCAATATCGTGCTGCTACTTATACAACTACGCGTAGACATCGTACTTTTACTACTAGGGTAGTTCAACAGGTTTTAACGGTAATACCTCTGTAGTTATTTTTATAGAAAGATAATTTTGTGCTTTCTAACTACGACAATACTTAGTTAAGGAGTCCATTAATGATTCGAGTCATCGCATGCACGAATATTCCCCGATAAAAGAATATTCCCAGACCAAACGAATATTTTATAACAACTTGCTTACTTTTGCAAAATTTATAAATATTACCCACAACTATAACATTATATCAAATTTATTCCATAATATTCAAAAATAATATTTATAGAAAATTCATCTTTATTTATAAAAGTTGGGGTCTTACAACCTCCCTTCTTATGAAATTTCGTCCTCGAAATTAGTGGTACGTACTGGTATGTCGAAGAGGTAAGGATACCTTGATTTCATTTTGATTCTAACTCCCAAGTCATTTCCTCAACATCGTGGTTCCTCCACAAAACTTTGACTTGAGGTATAACCTTGGAGCGTAGAATATGTTCCTTCTTATCCAAGATTTGAGCAGGAACCTCTTCATACGTCAAATCTTCCGCTATTTCGTCCGGATTCTAACTCAATAATGTGGTTCGGGTCTTTCGCGATATTTACGTAACATGGATATGTGAAAAACGTTATGAACACGAGACATACTTGGCAGTAAAAGCGAGTCTATAGGCCACGGTTCCTACTCGATCGAGGATTAAAAATGGACCGATGAATCGAGGATTGAGTTTTCTCTCTTTTCAAATCTTGTAACTCCTTTCCATGGAGCAACTCTTAACAACACATGATCTCCTATATCGAATTCCACGTCCTTTCGATGAAGATCAGCATAACTCTTTTGTCGATTTTGTGAGGTTTTTATACGTTGTCGGATCGTTTGAATCTTTTCCGTAGTCATACGTACCAACTCCGGTCCCAACAACGTTATTTATCAACCAGGTCGTTCCCAGGAAAGTGGGGGCTTTCCAATTAGGATTTCTCCCTATTGGCGCACAATTAGGTGACCAAACCTCTCCTTAACAAAACTTCTAGACATTGTAAATATTACAATTTAATAATATGAATAACTTTATCGTCTCAATTGTTGATTTAATAATATAACATATTATGCAGATGATACTGTAACAATAATTGAATCAATAATATAAGAGATATGATGCAAGAATTATCGTAGCAATAATTGAGTATAAGCTGAGTGACTTCTTACGTAAAGATCAATAATCAATACCGTGTGCTACTTACGCAACTAATGCCAGATATCGCATTACTTTACTAATGAGTAGTTCAACGGTTTTAACTGTAAAACTTCCGCCGTTATTTTCATAAAAATATTTTTGTCATTTTCTCAATCCGACAATAATTTCGTTGTGGGGTCCACCAATGATTGTGCCGTCGTACGAATATTTTCTGTTAAAACGAATATTTCCCTACCAATCAAATATTATATAACAACTTGCATACTTTACAAAATTTATAAATACTACCCACAACTATAATATTATATCAAATTCACACCATAATATTAAAAAAATTATTTTGAGAAAATTAAATATTTATTCATAAAATCTGGGGTCTCACATTTGGCCTGTAGTGTAAAGATGAATATTCGATTAAAGATGTATATTGATTGTTGTTACAGGGATAAAATATTGATGATGGACTTTTAAATCTTAGAAGATAGTAGAACTCATTCTCTACTCGACTCTTCAATGGACGGATCATTTTCATTGCGAGAATATTGATCTAAAACTTGTTGTCTATTATATTATATCAGATTTTTCCCTGTTGAGGACTAACAATAATTTGTTGTATATTATCTTAGTCATAATATTCTTTACTGGGCTAGTTGAACTCACCATTTTCCTTTTTATTCTATTTTTCTTTTCAGGAGATGAGAACATAGCAGGATCTAGTCGGGGTATGGAGTGATGGTTCTAGAAAGATATTTTAGCAGTCCTCACTATTTCTGTAAAATAGTGTTTGAATAATTGTAATGAGGACTTATTTAAGTGTTGATATTGTACAGAAGATAATATTTGTATTTAAACTCATAAGATGTGTGTTGTCGTATTTTGCACGACAATTGTATTATGAAGTTGTAGTTTGCTTTGCATCCATGTATTTGGCGACTCGAGAATGGGTGTTGTATACCTATTTTGAAGGCGTCACATATAAGTCAAAACTTTAACCAACTGCGTATAATAAAGAATAGAATAACAAAAGAAATCACCATGCATGCGGTGCTTGCGTATGGCGAGTTATTCAATGAGAATAATAAATAATGAACCGGTCGACGTAATACGCACTTGCAAGCAGGATATTCCAATGAATAATAAAGAATGGAATAACAGCGAAATCACCATGCATGTGTGGTACTTGGCAGTAATGTGTTATTCCAAATGAATAATAAAGACGGAACCGGTCCGGCGTAAAAACGCATGCATGACGAGGATATTTCAATGAGAATAATAAAGAGCGGAACGAGGTCCCAGAAACGCCTTGAGTGAGGATGTTCCAACAAAATAATAAAGAATGAAATAACAATGAAATCATCAAGTATAGGGTAGAGCCAGCGTATCTGAAGTTATTCCAAGCGAGAATAATAAAGAATGGAATAACAAAAGTTCTCTTCATGAATATAAAAAAATAATACCCGTACCTTATAAAGAAGAGTACTCGAGGCGGTAGAGGCGGGGATATACTTGAAAAAACTTCTTGATCATTTCAAAGCTTTCTTAAACTCTAAAGAAATACGTTCAAGATTATAGAAGAATAATTTCTCTACGGTTTTCTCTACAGAGTCAAAATTGAATTCGTAAGAAATAATGAATAAATGAACTTCTATTTATAGAAGAATGGGTGAATAAGTAACCAATCTATGAGCGGTCCGGATCGATTTACTTTTAAGCAGACGGTCAGATTGGTTTACAATAAAATATAATATATTCTATTTATAATCTAATAAAACGAATAACTTTTAAAAAGATTTTACTATGCAAAACACTATGCATAATAAAATATAATATAATCTAATTATTATCTAATAAAATGTATAACTTTATAAAAGGTTTACATTTTTATATAAAAAAGATTTTACTATTAAAGCACAATAAAAGCGAATAACTTTATAAAAGTATTTTGTTTTATATAAAAACTTTACATTTTATTACATTTATAATACTAATAAAACAAAACTTCATCATCATTATTATTATTCACACTATTAATCGTAGGGTTATTCTCGAGAAAGAGGGCTTTCCAATAAGGATTTTCCTATATTGGCGGCAATTAGGTGACCAAACCTCCTATTGGCGTAACTTTTTAGACATCGTTAATATTGCGAATAATAATATTAATAACTCATCATCCGAATTATTGATTTAATAATATATAAAATATAAATAATAATTGAATAAAACCTGAATGACTTCTCACGTAAAGATCGATAATCGATATTGTGTCTTCTTATACAACCATAGCGTATTCATGTACTTTTAACACCTTTGGGTGTTTCAACAGATTAACAGTAAAACTTCCGTAGTTATTTTCATAAAATATTTTTTGTCATTTTCTTAATCCGACAATAATTCCGTTGTGGGGTCCACCAATGATTGTGTTGTCGTACGAATATTCCATGTTAAAACGAATATTCCCCGACCAATCGAATATTATATAAAAATTTGCGTACTTTGTAAAATTTATAAATATTATCCACAACTATAACATTATATCAAATTTATTCAAAAATAATAATTATAGAAAATTCATTTTTATTCATGAAAGTTGAGGGTCTTACATTTTATATATCAAAATATTAATTGCAAAGCTAAAGGGCAGCGTATAACTTTGTACTAATTCTTTACATATATTTTTATAATTACTCGAGTAAATATCCTGAATAATTAAATTTGGACTATATGTATATCTATTGATTGTATAGTATACTGCTTTTACATGACAATTGATTTTTTTTGAAATTATAATGATTTAAGATAAAAAAATTGTAAATCATCTTATTTATCTGTATTTATATATATATATATATATATATATATATATATATATATATTTCCCATTAAATTTTCTCATTAGATAATAAAATTAATATAAGTAGATGGAAAACATCAAATATTTATGTTTTGTTATCCCTATTAATAAAGCGTTCACATAATATATAAAATCATGTTTCTTGTCATTCTCCCTCCCTCCCTCCCTCCCTCCCTCCCTCCTTATTTTATTTTGCACGCGATTTTTATTTATATTTTTTTAAAAATAACTTTTATATTATAATTAAAAAAATTAAAATATACACATCGTGTGTACGAGATTGACTAGTCTTAACAATGGTTTGTGATAATACCATAACAATAAGTATACTGCAGAGCAATAAATGTTGTTTAAAGTGTTGTTAAAATAATTTTGCTCTATTTAAAGAAAGTGCAAGAAAAATTGTAATTGAAGAAATTCAATGAAAATGGACTAGGGACTTTACTGGACTCTGGAGCCTGGACATAGTCATATTATTATAAAGCCCAGTAAGTTCACATGTTACTAAGCCCATTAAATTCATTTGTGAAATTAAGATTATCTAGAATATAAGAAGATATAGTCAAAAGAGCTGGTAGGTTATATAGTTACTAGTACATTAAACTAATTTATTCAAAGAAAAAAAATTATTCTTTTAATGCAGAGGGATATAAGTATAAATATAATGAGTGACAAAAAAACATTCTTAACAAGTTTTTAATAACAACATCAAGTAGATCTCGCACTTTATTGATGAGAATATATAAGTCTCGGATACTATTTCACAATAAAATAAAATAAACTCACAACAAGTAGAAAATACAAGAATCAAGCCTAGAACTTAATGGATTAAGGCCTTAAAAAAACACTTTGTAGTGTTGTTCTTGTACTTGTTTTCTTATAAAAAAAATTAAAATTAAAAATCAAGTTGGGAATGTAATACAAGTGTGATAAATTTTCATGATCAACTACACATTCATAATATCAATAATTAATCAAGTCTCGACTTAATAAGAATAAAAAATGAACTCAAACACACAAATTGGATTGGTGTAACCCCAAACCCAATTGATCGACCTTTTAAAAGTCCACTCTAATTTAATTTCAGAGTGATCAATTAAGTCGAGTTTGGACAAAAATTTCAGTCCGAAATTAAATTCGAGCCGAGCTTTAGTCAATAATTTGTTCGGCCCAAATTGAATTTTAGTTTTAACAATGTATAAAATATATAGACTATTTATATTAATTATTACATATTTACACTCTTAATTTATATTTATATATAAACTTCACAAGGAAAAATTATTAAAGTACGAGAAAAAAGATACAAGGAAAAGGCACTTTAAAATAAGGAGAGCCATCTCTACATCTAAGATGGTTTTTGTAATGAGAGAGAGAGAGAGAGAGAGAGAGAGAGAGAGAGAGATAAATTAAGAGAGAAAGGGTTTGGATGATTGATGTCAATTTTCGACCTTTTGTGATTGAGTCCTTCTAGGGGACATTTTTTTAGTGATCTTTTTTTTTTTTTTTTGTAGTACCTCCCAAAAAATGTATAGTATTTATTTCAACTAAAATTTTTATAAAAAACAGTATTTTAGGTATAATTTGGATATATACAAAAAACAAAATATGTACAGTACTTTAGTTGAAATAAATATTATATATTTTTTAGAAGGTACTACAACAAAAAAAACCCAAAAAAAAAAGGTCACTAGAAAAATATTCCCCAAACTTATTGTTTGTGATTTGAGTTGATAAATATTTAAAAAACTATTACTAGTCTCCTAGAAATGATGAAAAATGATGCAAATTTGACTCTATGGCCCATATACAATCATCACTACTATACGTACCTATGCATGTCTTCTGTCATAAAGTTTATAGTATGGAACAAATCTTTTTTCAGCTTTCGGATCGGTTAATATTAAATTTATTTTTGAGTAAATTAATTGATTAGTGAATAGAATGCTAACACGTTATTAAGAAAATTTTGTTGAAGTACTCTCCTAGTCTAAACAAATTTTAATACATATATATTAGATTTAAGGTTGACTGCAATGAAGAAAAAGTATGATGGTTGATAGAGAACTCGGTATGCATTAATGTGAATGGGATTGGAAGGTGGGTGGAAGCTTGAAAAGCGTTGGATAAACTACATGCGATCGGTGGAACCCATCGGATCGGGGGGTGTGTCGGGGTAATAGTGGGTGGTGCTTGTAATCCGGGAAAGGAGGATATAGCTTAGCAAAGGAAGTCATCACGAGAGATGCGTTCTCATACACTTATTCATTCATGTCGGATATCTGAGAGAAAGAGGAATTATTATTCTCTCTCTCTCGATACACTAAGGCGATATAGCCTCCATTTTGATAAACCTTGTGAACACGTTCTTGACTCTCACGCTCTGAGCTATCCCCAACGGGAACGCGCCGTCGAGCTTGTGGTGTTTATCGTGTTTCTTGTCTGCGGGATCGAGGCGTCTTACGTGATTGGGGCGTGGAGAAGATCTTGGCGTTAACATTGGGCGCTAGAAGGAGGGGCATTTTTTCAATCCTGATTGTTTAACTTATTTCGGAAGATGATGAGGAGTAGAGATGGTACACGGAAGAAGGCGGCGATGGTTTGTTAGTTCATCAACGCCTCGTATTTCGATAAAGGACCAAATGCAGGTCCTTCTAAAAGTGCTCACGAAAGCCGCGGCTTCTAAACCTGACTTCAGGAGAACTTCGTCCAGAAGATCGCGGTGGAGCAGACGGAAGTTGGTTTTCAAGCGGCGATAAGGCGTGATCTGATCGGGGGACGGGTAGAAAGGCTCGCAGAAACCGGGACTCATCGTAGAAGTGGTCGAAAAAGCGAGTGCCAAGTTGGCGAGGATGGCGAGCCAAGCGAGATAAGGCTTTGGAGGTTACTGTTAAAACAAAGGGAAGATATAGCCGAACAGATGTTTGGTGGATGAGTTGAGGGGCGAAGCATCTAGCCGTATTCATTAGAAAGGCGGAGTAGGCATAAGGAGATACCCGTCGGAAGGGTAATGGCCGGAACATTCTATCATGTGTCGAGGATCGTTCTCGCATGATGGGAGGAGATCGAAGAAGCGAGAACACCCTTGGCCTCGAAGAAGCAGCGATAGTCGTTGGATCCTTTGCGCATCGTGACGATGAAAGAGCGAAGAAGCGGTCGAGAGAAATCGTGCGAAGCTTAGAAGGGAGAATGCAAACACAACCGTTCTCATCGTGAGGATGAGATTATACACCCTAGTAGATCGAGAAGTCCCTGAGGCGGTGGGATCGGCGGGGGAAGGTCGATCCATTCAAGGCTAACGCGTCGCTCGAGAAGGAGATCTCATCATGACGAAGGTGTTGATTTTACAGTAAAGGAGTTGAAAGAACTCAAAGCAGTTGGTGCGAGGTCCAACGGTGAAGGACACTCACGGAAAGAAGGCGTCCCCTTTTCCTCCGATATTCTCGAGGAGAAAGCGGATATTACCAAAAAGTTGCCTCGTATGGAAAGCTATGATGGGTCAGGAGATCCTTATGACCATAGTCGAGGCGTTTGGCCATTAATGGATTCTATGACTTCGCGATCTTTGCCGAAGTGTCACTTTTTTGTCCGACGTTGAGAAAAAGGCGCAAGAGCGGTGGATGGGGACTTTACCATCGGATTCGATTTCCTCGTGGGTAGAGCTTTGTGATAAGTTCCATTTTGCGTTTTGGAAGCAAGCAAGAAGAAGGGGAAAGCTTCTGGGCTCTTTGCTTACAGATCCGTGATTCACTGATGAATCTTTAGGCGATATGTAAAGAGGTTTAGGGAAGCGATCGGTCGGTGTCAGACCTTAATGATCTCAAGTTTGTTGTGGTTTGTTCGAATGGGCTAGATCTGGTTAAGTCGGAGAAATTGGTAAAGAAGTTGATGTTTCACCATCAGAAAAGCCTAGCGAAGCCTTTGACAAAGTGAAGGCTATATTGTTGTAGAAGAGGCTATGAATAGTGCGAAAAATTCTTCTTTGGGCCAATTAAAGGAGGTAGAGGTTCCCAAGAATGAGGTTGATCGGAGAAGAGTGGAAGTACTGACGAGGCGGGAAGGTAGTTCGAAGAAATCTGATAACTTCGTGGCGGCAAGCGCGATCGTACACACACTTTTACCCGAAGGTTAATAAGGTCTACACCCGATTGAATACGAGAGAATTCGGTAATTTTGGATCGGATCGAAACCGGCCTTTCTTTGAGCCACCTCGTGATAATTACTGGGACGGGACATGTGACCCTCGTAAATATTGTGGTTATCATCAAGCTTCTTTGGTCGTGACACTAATGAGTGTTGCAATTTAAAGGATTTCGTGGAGAACAAGATTAAAAGCGACTTCTTTGATTCGGTATGTGGTGAGAAGGACCGCATGGGATCGTGATTATCAATCGTCTGCAGATTCGAGACGGTTCAAGCACCACCATTCAAAATGCTCGATACCACTTGCTTGAAGCGAGTTGTTGATGTAATAATTTGGTGGAGTGCATAGGGAAGTTAGTAGGGAAGAAGAAGAAGGGCTTATCTTGATTCGGTCGTATCGGTGCGGATGTTACCACGAAGATTGTGAGACCTTTTCCGAGAGCCGTCGTATCATTTACGGATGCGGATTATCCTTGAGCCCATCGAGCCGCGTGAAGGGGCATTGGTGATCGCGGTATGCAAGTGGCTCGCTCGGTGGATGTGAAAGCATGATGATAGATAACGGATCTTGGTGGACATTCTTTATGCCCGTGCTTATCGGAGGATGCATCTCGATGGGCACAAAATGGAGGTCGGACGAGAGGCTCCTCTATATGGTTTATGACGACCCGGTCGGGGTTGCGAGCCTTTATTGAACTCCGGTTATCTTTGGCACGCCCCTCGGCGGTGGAGATAGCGTGTAAATTTTATGTTGTGCATGTGGATTAACACTGGCGCCATCTTTGGGAAGACCTCGTTGTGACTCTCATTTGTGACCTCCATCCACATTTCAAAATCAAATTCCCCCGGCGCGTGGAGTAGGAGAGGTGGTGGGTGACTTAGACTGGCACGCGATGTTATCGGAATCTTTGTTATTTCATCCGGAATGGGGGTCGATGTGAGAAAAAACGATGGCAATTGAGATCGAACCCTTCACCGAGAGAGGCGGCTCGAGCCGTTGGTGATCCCATTTGGAGGGGCGGAGGAGATTGAGTTGGTCGTCGGAGCCGACAAAACGGTGAGGATTGGTTGGTCTGCGAGAACCTCTTGAGACGAACCTTATGGAACTCTTACGATGTTATGCGGATATTTTTGCATAGGAGCCACAAGACATGCAGGGAGTTAAGTAGAAAGGTTCTTTGAGCATAAATTGGAGATAGATCCTTGAAGAAGCGGTTCGTCGAAAAGCGGATATTTGCTCGAGGCGGCGAAGATCATCGATGAAGAGGTTGCGAAATTGCTGCTAGCTTGACTTCATCTACGAGATTGATTACCCGAATGGATAGCAAATGTGGTGTTGGTGCGAAGCGAGAATGGAAAGTGGCGGGTTTGCATCGACTATCCGATCTCAACAAAGCTTGTCAGAAGGACTTTTATCCTCGCGCCCATGTCGATCGACTCATCGATGCCACTTGGGGTATGCATTACTAAGTTTTATGGATGCTTTTTGAGGTTATCATCAAATATCCATGTGCAAAGAAGACATTCCAAAAGCGCAGCGTTCATTACACAGATTCGGTGTATGCCTACAAAAAAATGACTTTTGGCCTCATAAATCTTTGGAGCTACCTACCGAAGAATGATGAACTTCATCTTGATAGGAAATTTGGGAGGAACATGGAGGTTTATGTAGATGACATGATCGTGAAGTATCTGATTGAAGCATTTGGGCGACACGGAGGAGTGCTTTCGGCTATTCGTTATCGTCGATTGAGACTCAATCCGGCCAAATGTACTTTCGGCCTCGGTCTTTGGAAAGTTTAAGGTTATCTGGTCGATCGGAGGGCATCGAGGCCAATCCAGGAGAAGATCAGGCCATTCTTGACATGAAGACTCCTCGGTCATTCAAGGGCGTCCGGCGTCATTTGGTAGGATTGCGGCTTTGAGGAGGTTCGTCGCCAAATCTGCGGAGAGATGCCTTCCTTTCTTTGACACATTGAAGGGGCCAGAAGAATGCGAAGGCGTTCGGTGGACTTGGTGTGAAAGCGCTTTCAAGCATAAAGACATATTTGTCTTTGGCTCCTTTATTAGTAAAGCACACCCTTGTGAGACCTTATATTTGTACCTTGCGGCAAGTTCATTGGCGGTTGGGGCGGTGTTGGTTGAGGAGATCGGTGGGAAGCGACATCCGGTCTATTATGTCGACCGCGTCTACGAGATCTTTGAAACCGGTATCAAACATTGAGAAATTTGCCTTTGCTTTAATAATTGCGGTAGAAAGCTTGATGATATTTTCAAGGTCGACTCTGGTCGTCTACGGATCGACCATTGAAGAAGGTGATGGGCAAGCCGGAGGTCTCAGGCGGACTAGCGGCGTGGACTATGGAGTTATCCCGATTTTTTATCGAGTATCGTCCGAGCGCCATCAAAGGCCAAGCCACAGGCGACTTTATGGTAGAATGCTCGTTCACCAAAGCGGATGCGGAGTTGCGGTGAATCTTACGGTCGAGGCGATGGCGGATTCTTGGCCGAGGTCGAGAAAGGCGTGGAATATTTGTATGCGAGATGGATCTCTACGATATTTATTAGTGGGCGGGAATTATTTTAATAAGTCCGGGAGGATTGAGTCAATGAGCCATGATTCGGGTTTAAAGCAACGAATAATGAAATTTGATCTGAAGCGGTGTTAGCGGTGTCCGATTGGCAAAGAGTCTCGAAAGTCAACAGTTGATTATCTATAGTGATTCTCGGTTGGTCGTTAAGCGGTTGTCGGGGAGATTATGAAGCTCGTGGGACCCGAATGATCAAATATCTGGCGGAATTAAGAGACCGACTTCAATATTTAACGCCCGTATGAGTTTGAGCATAGGCGTAATGTGATTCTATTGCGATGCATTGTCGAAGGTAGGCCTTCTGAGATCTTGATGTTTTCCACGGATCGGTATATTTGGAAGTTTTTGCGTGACGAAGTGTTGACCACGAAGCGATGATGTGTATCGGCGATCTAGCTGTTGGATGACCCCTACATGAGTATTTGGCGGATGGCGTCCTTCCCGGATCGAGATCTTTGCAAAGAAGATTAAAACAAAGTGCCAATTTTAGTCTTATTGATGGGGATCTCTATCGATTGGCATTTTCCTCACCATTGTTGAAATGTTTGGTTCGTCAAAGGCGAGTATGCTCTTGGGAGGTTAAATGAAGGTATTTACGGTGATCGTATGGTTATGAGTCTTTGGCTCATAAAAGTACTTGACAAGGATACTATTGGCCTCTGATTTTCAAAGAAACTCTGATGCGTCGAGAAATGTGAAAATGTCATTTCGATAGTCAGGTCCCACATCGACCATAGGAAGAGCTATACTCGATTTTATCTCTATACCCTTTTTATGCAGGGGGTGGATATATTGGGACCATTACCTAAAAGCTAAAGGTCAGGTTAACCGTCATGAGTTCTTTATTGATTATATGACTAAGTGGGTGAGAGGCAAAACCACTTGATCGATACTTGAACGAGGAGTGCCTAAAGTTTATAAAAGTGCGTGGTGTTTCACGCCGGGATCCCTAAGGTGTTGATATCGGACAGACGGACGCCCGGTTAAATGGGTTCAAAATTTGAAGAATTTTGAATGATACGAGGATTCAACACAAGAAGACTTCGTGGCTCATCCACGGTCGAATGGGAAAGTCGAGGTGACTGACGGAATGATTTGTTGAGCGGAATCAGCGTAGATTGGATGAAGCTAAGGGAGATGGCGGAAGAATTCTTTGGCGTGTTGTGGGCATCTGCGAACTACACGAGGACTACTACGGGATTAAGCCCCTTTCGATTGGGCTATAATGCGATGCCTTAGTCGGTCGAAATCGGATCTCAGTCTTGGGTAAGTCGATTCAAAAGAAATCTACAACTGACGAAGGGTGAAAGTTAACTTGGACTTTAGGCGAAGTCGAGAGAGGAAGCTTTGCTCAAATTGGTACAACTTATCGGTGAAGGGTGGCCAAACATTATAACAAAGGGTCAAACCGTAGATTGAAGTAGGAGACTTCGATCTTAGAAGCCAAAAGCCTCTACGCCTCAAAAACAGGAAAGCTAATCTTAGAGGCGGGAAGGGCCATATGAAGTGATCGAAGTACAAAAGCCAGTACTTATCGGTTAAAAGCACTTTCGATGGTTAGAGATCAAGAATACTTGGCATCTTTGGCGCAGGAGCTTGAAATATTTTCAATAAAGATTAAGTCGGTTCTTTGGAAGTGCGTGCATTACGATTGTTCGTTATTAATAAAGGTCACTTTTTATAATTGATCACTGGTCTATTTGTCAGAAGGTCATTTATGGTGTAAGGAGGTATGGTAGGACTCATTTGGCCATTCGATGGTAGCCCGAGGTCCTTTTGATCTATATTGATCTTATCGAGGGTGGTAAGTCGATGGTCTTTATTGATCTGGTCTATTTGTCAGAAGGTCACTATGGTGTAAGGAGGTATGGTAGGACTCATTTGGCCATTCGATGGTAGCCCAAGGTCCTTTTGATCTATATTGATCTTTATCGGTGGTAAGTCGATGGTCACTATTGATCCACAGTCTGTTGTCAGAAGGTCACTATGGTGTAAGGAGGTATGGTAGGACTAAGGAGGTATTGGATTGGCCATTCGATGGTAGCCTAAAGTCCTTATGATCTATATTGATCTTATCGGTGGTGGTAAGTCGATGGTCATTTATTGATCCTTATATCTTGATCCTTGAATCTTGGCCCTTATATATTTGTGTTACCCCAGAGAGGTAAGCTAGATTTCGATGGTGCGAGGAGGATCGACTAAGTTCACTTCACACATGACTGATTTCATGCTTCGATATCGAGGAGCATATATTAATTTATTTTGTTTAAATATTGAGTTGAGTTCATTTAATTGATTAAGATTGAATCTGTCAAGAAAAATTCACTTTACTTTATTTTTCATAAATTAAGCATTATGTGCCATATCTCGATTCACTAGTTGGGATTAGTTTATTATCTTGAATTATTGACAAGAAATTAATTGAAACAGAAGTCATGATCAAGACAGATTAAGATTCATTCATTCATATTAATAATAAACTAGTCCCCTAAATACAAAAAGTTTAAAGTAGTTAAAATTTTTACATGGAATAAAAACAGGACGGACATTCAGGCACCGCCTTCATCATCGGAGTTAAGTAAGGCCGGGTCCAGCTGAGCAGCAGATAGCTTCTCTTTTCCTCGTTCCCGGCAATCTTCGTACCCCTCCGAATATACCTTCGTGATTTGGCATTGAGTTAAATCCAGAATCACGTAGTCACTTTGAATACGCTTAGGAGCTCTTGATCGAGAAGAGGACCCCGTCCCTCAAGATCCTTTATTTTGTGGCGAAGCTTGTGACGTTTGGCCTTATGCCTTCGTGCTTCGTCTTGAGCCTTCGTCTCAGCCTCACCAAGTTGTATAACCAAGCTTGGTTGGTGAAGAAAACTCCTCATTTTTGCCTTTAGGAGTAAGTTTTCTTGACAAACCGGCATTCATGTCGATCGAAGTTTGTTTGGTGGCTTGGATATGACCAACCCATCCCTCGTGGCCCTTAACTCGTCATCGGATGTCTTCAAATCCATCTGGCCGATCTAATTACATTTGAAGGCAGTTGATGGTATGAAAAGCATCTTCGCGTCCAAATTTCTCTCTCGGTCAAGGTTGATTTCAACATATTTATCTCTTGTCTCATGAAATCTTCCTCGGCCTCTCCATTTATGTGTCTTGGGCCTTGATCGTCAGAAAACGACATTAACTGCATATTTTCAAAATATTCAAGTCAAGCGTCGAATATTGAAAGGAGAAGCGAGAGATATAGAGGAAGAAGAGATTGTTATTTACCTTAGCGAATAGCTCATCCCTCATCGAGAAGATTTAAAATACGTGTGATCCTTTGAGCCGGTGGTCGTCGGTGTTCTAACGAAAGCTCAGAAGAGGTCGAAGGGAAGTTGGCATTGAACACAGGCCCTGGTCGGAGATCCTGACCTCGGCATGATAATACGACACGAGGGGCCAAGGTCGTTCGGGGAAGGTCTCGGCCTTTCGGGAGAGAGAGTGGGGCATTCGGAGGGAGGGTAGAATGCGTGTATGGTTTCGATTATGGGAGATTTATTTGGGGTGGGTCCTTTAGGTGATGGCGTGCGAGAACTTCGGATGGCTCGAGTGCGTTTTCTCTTCTGGATAGCGTTGGAATCCCTTAAATCACAGTCACCGTCCTCGTCAATCTGTATTTCTCTGGGGGACGAAGGGTGGGATAATAGAAAGGCGAGGCACCACGAGTTCTTGGCGATTAGAGGGGTTATTTTTGTTTTTAATTTTTGGTCGAAATATATTTCTTGATCGGAGACGATCAAAGTAAACCGCGCTTGTCGAGGAATAGTTACGGGGTTGGCTCTATTTACGGTGTGGATTCGGGAGGGGTGACAAGAGGGGTGACACAGGTTTTACGGTGGCTCTCCTCTTACGGCGAGGATGAAGGGTCTCTTACGGTACAAGAACCTCTTGACCTCTGCTTCTTACATTTGAAATTCATCCAGTATGAATTTACGGGGTTGAATTCGACTTAGGGAGTAGCTTGGTTGGTATAGTCTCAATTGTTTAGAAGACTTCCGGACAAAAAATCTTGAACTCCTTTATTTCTAAGGAGCTCGAGTACGATCGAGAATCTTGCATAAATCAAACAATTCTATGTTAAAATTATACATCATAAAATATTTTCAAAAATATATATATGAAATGGTGGTACTTACACTTATGGTCATATAACCATACTGCTTGAGAGAGTCAAGTATTTCCACTCTTCCTTAGGGAAGTTGTCGAATAGTTCCATCATTTCCACTTCCGTTCTTGAAATGTCTCGAAGTCGTGAGATATCTTTTTCGTCGGTTGCCCGATTCGTTAAAGAAGAAATCTCGGGGCCTTTGACGAAGAACCATTTCTCGTGCCATCCCCTATTGCTCGAAGGGGGTGTTCACGGTGAACGTCTATCGAACTTTTCTCCGGACTTGGAGAATGCTTCTTAAGGGCCTTGAACCCCCTCTCTCCTGGATTGGACTATCTTGTATCGGTGAAGAAGAAGTCGAGGGAGGCTCGGCGCTTGACTCGTGGCGAAGGCCACGAAGGCGAGAATGTGAATGTAGGAGTTTGGCACCAGTTGTGAGAACCCCACACCGAAACCCAGTGGGGTCACTATAAAGATGTGTGGGGAAAAGCAGAACCCCCCTTCTCGAGTAAGGTCTGGGGACTGGTAGTCGACCTTTGGTAGTTGGTACATCTTTTCACCGGGGCAGGGTACCACGATCGGCGTGGGTATCCGGAATGTGGGCAGAGATCGAACCCTCTTTAGTTGACCTCGGTTATGATAGAAGGAGTGTTGGCGCGAGAAGCGTTCCGTACTCTGTAGTATTGAGAGGGGTTTTGGAGTTTTCGGCTTGGGATTTGTGACATAGTTCCTTCGTGAGGATTGGGGTTTGGTGGAACCCTTTGTGATTGGTGTTCTTAGTATTGGGGAACTTTGTTGAGTTGTGGGAAGCCATTTGTGACGATTTGCGAGAGAAAGATCGAGAAAGTTTAGAAGGCGCTCGAATTTCAAATGAGCAGTAAAAGCTGTCGAATTTGGTAAAGTTATCCTTTTTATATTGCGGTTTTACGGTGTTGGCGGGTACATTAAATGTTAGTAATAATTTGGAATTTGAATGGGAAGCGTCAGGTCTCGGGTCCGGATATTTAATGGATAGGGCCTTTTACGATTTGGGCCTTTAATCTCCTTTCGTCTCATTTCGTGAGCAATAGCAAGGGTACATTTAATTACTTCTTTATTATTGATTTTCGGTAAAATATCATGGACTATTTATAGTTTTCTATTAAACATTACATTTCAAAAAAAACTAGGGGCGATGTTGGGTCGTGATATTTTTCTTTCATTCATTGGTAGGGTATATTGGGCTTACTCTTTTAATTAATCTATTGGGCCTTTATTATTGAACCGTGAAAGTCTTTTTGAGCCCGGTTATCTTATTATTTTCATTTTGACTTATAAGGCGATAAGATTCGGTCGATTGGGTCGATCCTTTGGACATTTTAATATCTATTATTTTGACTGCTGATGATGAAAAAGCATGATGGTTGACTAGAGAACTGCCATGCATTAATGTGGATGGGATTATAGCCGTGGTGGTGGAAACGATGATGACAGCGGTGGATAAACTACGTGCGATTCGGTGGAACCCATCGGATCGGGGGTGTGTCGGGGTAATAGTGGGTGTACTTTGTAATCCGGGAAGGAGGATATAGCTTATGAGGAAGTCATCACGAGAGAGTGCGTTCTCATACACTTATTCATTCATAATCGAGATATCAAAGAAAAAAGAATTATTATCTCTCTCTCTCAATACCTTTAGGCGATATAGCCTCCATTTTGATAAACCTTGTGAACACGTTCTTGACTCTCACGCTCGAGCTATCCCCAAGCGGAACCGCCATCGAACTTGTGATGTTTATCGTGTTTATCGTGTTTCTTGTCGTCTACGTGATTGGGATCGAGGCGTCTTGGCGTTAACGCTTTTATTGAGCTCGATGTGATTGGGGTCAAAATATTTATGAAAAATTATATAATTAATTATGTTTATGTTTGTAAGTATACAAAAATAAAGACAATTTTGTTTTTAAGAGAAGTATTATATATATATACACACACACACAAAATATTGATGGTTGAAAATTCCATCTATTTTAAACCATATGTATTTTAAATTTAAAATTGATATAAATTGAATTAATTTTAAACAAATAATTACAAAATTATAAACTAACTAAAAATATTAATAATTATAATATTTATTGTTATTAGAAATGTAAAAATATCTCAAATTTAATAAAATAAATCAAAATTAATTTTATATTTTAAAAATGCCACCTTTGTCGTATTAATGAACTCTAACTCGACTCTCATGCATGCATAGAACTTATCAACACATTTCAATTATCTTAACCCAAAATTAATTATAACTACGTACTGCAATTTTGTATTATTTCCTCGGCAAGTATTTGTGTACATGATCTATATTCTATAGCATGCATGTCCACTCAGCTGACATATTTTATTATTTTAAATTATAAAATAATTGTTAATTTTAGAAAATTAATTTGATATATTTTGCACTTAAAATTGAGATAATTCATTAATAATTATTTGATCTTACACTGAGTAGTATTTTTATATATTTTATAATATTTATCATTGATAAAAATTTAAAAATCTATGTCAATTTTGAGTTTACAAATGTCTTGAGTTGACATCAAAAAATTAATAATTTATCTAACAAAATTCAACTGATTTTGAATTTTTCACTCACCCTAATAAATCATTTAGGCCGTCCAAAATTTTAGATAAATCTCACCGTCCATATAATGCCGGAGGTACGAAACACAGTTACTAATCTTATATTTTAGAACGGATGAAGTATTATACTCCCTCTAGTCCTTTTTATTTGTCCTTTTAGAGAGTGAAATTTATTTATTTTTATTCGTCGTTTATAATTTCAAGGAAACATTAATTATTTAATTTATCATATTATCCCTACATTAAGTACTATTAACTTGTTTATCTTTTTTAATGAATTTGAAAAGGTAGTATTGAGATTTATACTCATTTTAATTAATCAGACAAATTATTAATTATTTTTTAATCTTTGTATTTTCTTTCTTAAAACGTCAATTAAAAAAAAACAAAAAGAGTACATTGGACAAATAAAATTATATGTCAATTTTTTTATAAAATAATTAAATTGTGACTGACGTAAAATATTAAAATAAAATAAATTAATATGAGTTCGTTATTAATTCTCTCTCTTATCCCGTATTTTTTTTGCTATATCTCTGATCCCGTATTTAGGGTCACAATATGTAGCAACGCGTCCGACAGTCGACATTCCGACATATACGTTGAATGTTGACTATGAGTCAAATGTATTTCTGTTGGTGTTATTGATTGTTGTGATCTTCGTATTCAATATTCACATATGGAGTAACTTGAAACTTACTTTAATCTTTTCGGAATGTGGTTAATATAAAATTTATTTTGAGATAAGTTAGTAATTGACCAATATATTATTGATATGCAGACGAGGTTTTATATGTGTCAGTATTCTATTGATCGATTGACCAACTTATTAAAAAAATAATTTCGTGTTAACCGGATCCATCTTTCCGGTTAACCTTGGTAATCCCACCCGAGTCTAATTAGACTCTCACTCCAGTTCAACAATTTCATAACTTGTTTTAATTTAAATTTTGATTTATAAGCTAAATTGATGTCAAACGCTTTTACTTATAAATTATAACTTAAACAACTTATAAGTTAACTTATATTATAACTTATGAGTCATTTAAAATAAGCTATTCCAGATTAGTGTTAATGGGAGAGTACATAATCATCATTTTCCTTTATATAATGCTTAGTTATTAGACTTTTTGTCTTTAAAATAAATATTTTTGAAACAGTCTTTGAGATGAAAAAAAAAAGAATAAAGTCAAGGGTCTGATCCGACCAGTTAGCTTCTTCTGATCCGATTAACATGAAGTTTATTTTTTAATAAGTTGATAAATTGGTCAATAAAATGCTGACACATATATAGTCTCGCCTGTCAACATTCTAATTATCAATTAACCAATTTACTCAAAAATGAACTTTATACTAACCACTTTCGTTAACTAAAGGATCAATCTAATGTTTTTTATAACTTCATTAGGTATGACTTAAACAATTGATTTTTTTTTTATTGATTTGGCTGATGCACATGGATCCCTCTGTTTTAAAACTAAATACATTTTGCATTTTTAAAATAAATTTGAGAAAATCTTAAATTTTAAAATTAATATAAATTTATCTAATTTTAGTACAAGCAAATATGATTACTTTAAAGTAACTAATTATAAAAAATACTACTCCATCCATTTCACAAAAAGAGTACCATTTAAATTTTTTCACTTGCAATTTACAAAATTATAGATTTCAATATTAGTGCAAATTTATTTAATTTTTTTGATTAACGTAGTAGTTAATATTTTAAACTACTTAAAAATAGTTTTAAGCACCAAATTATTAGTTTGAAAATTAAAATAAATTCACTCTGCACGTACTCTTGAATAAAATTTTAAGATTTTATAAATTAATTAGGTCCAAAATCAAACGTGAACGAAGGAACATCAATTACTCTATTATTTTATTTTCAAAATTTACGCAAAATTCATATATAATGTTTTAGAATTTTATAAAATAACACTTTAAAAGTTAGAATATGTATTCAATTACATATATATAAAGGAATAATTTACCTATTCTCCTGGATGCGCATGGTTGAGATATATATATATATATATATATATATATATATATATATATATAGTTGGAATTGAGGCTTGATTTATCGTATAAATTAAAATAAAACAAAAAGGACAACAGAACTAAATATGGTCATCTAATGAAAAGTGTTTTCATGCAAAAATAAAGAAAGCCATGCACGACTCCATGGTACGTAGTTAAAGAGATTAATCAGGTAGGTAGAGATATTCTTTGGCAGCATGCATGCATGCATGCATTATTAAAAAAAAGCCAAGCCATGTATGGTTACAAAAATTTAACAAAAAAATATTGTAGTCATTGAAGCCTTAGCTTTCCCCCATATATATATATATATATATATATATTTATATATAGAGAGAGAGAGAGAGAGTTATAGTTTTATACATTGACTGTTAGTGTATAAACAAGCGGTATTAAAATTATAATATTTTATTAGTGAAATATTTATATTATATATTATTATTTTTATTTTAATGACGTATTATGATCTTAACATCACTATTGACAATATTTTAATTCATATTACATATGTATTATAATTTGGAATAATATTTTATCACAAACATATGAACTTTAAGATGTGTTAAAATAATATTGTTTTTAATTTATTAAAGATCCAAACTGCCCAACCCTTTTGATTTCATAGTAAAAATGTTCACTTCAGCACTAAAACTGTAAATCGAACTAAATAGTTTTGGATCGATTAAAAAAAAAAATGTTAACGAGACTCGGATTCATTAATAATATGATCCAAATATAAATATAAAAAATAATTCAAATAAAAAAATAAATAAAATCTAAGCAAAATTATACTTGATTTGTTTATGATTCAAACTATTCAATTTTTTTTATCATGATTCAATACGTACGTACTTCGGTTGATACACATATTCAAATAGATACTCAATATATTCTCTTATAATATATGAACAATTTAATAAAATGAGAAAAATAGTTATTTTTTTTAAAAAAAAAAGTTTCATTGAATTTTTAATATGTAAAGCGTAATTGTAAATATATTTTATAATTTCTAAGTAAAATAATAAGTTTAATCGGTAATTATATGTATTATAAAACTATTTATTATGTAGGGACTCGAATTTGAACTTGAAATCGAAGTAGATTGAATATAATTCCATCGGAGTCGGATATAATCTAAGGACTAAATATTTTAGTCGAGTCGAATTTGAGTAGAATTTTTCAAATACAATGTAAATTCGAATCGAAATTAAATAAATAATTTACTTTTTAACTTAAATTTAAATAACTCTGTTTTTTTTTTCGATTTGACTTCTTTACACTCTATCCAGCACACATCAAAAAATTGTAGCATAATCTCTTTTTCGGATATACCTACTTTATTGAGAGAAAAAAAAAAGAGAGGAGCCATTCTCGAATCAAGAAAAAAGAAAAAGGGTAAAACTTAAGCAGATTATGATTTATGACAGAGATATGCGTTTTATGATAATTTCCATCTGACACTATCGATACATTTTGAATTTTAACTTTTAAATTAATTTATATAATTTTATTATTTTTAAAACCTCTCTTTTTAGTGATAGAGTTATAAGAAACTAGTTACCTGAATTGTGTGTAAATTGAAAAAATAAAAATTAGGAAGATGAATAATCACGGTGAAAATCAAGACTAAAAAAATAACCCTTTATAATAAAGTGATATTAAAGTTTTTGTCTTAAAAAGTCTATGAAATGATGTGTAATTATAATATTAATTGTGTAGTGAGTATGCTATAAATTATTATTAAAATATTTAATATCATTACATTTGAAACTCATTTAAGATCAAAAATTTAATACCCTTAGCATTACTTTTAATAATATTGTTAACAATAAAATCTAAAAATAAATAATATGGGAGGTCCATGAAAACTGAATTATAAAGTCAAATAAGGTATAATAATTACAAGTCAATTAAAATTGTGAGTCCCTCAAAAATTAAGTCTTTTAACTGAAATATTCTGCTATGTGACGTGAACCACCAAATTATTTGGACCACAAAATCAGGCCCCAACAATATTTTCAGCCATTTAACACACTTGTGTAAATAAAAAGTAGAAATAATGTGTCATTTGTATGCATTTGAAATAATATAAATAATAATAAGTAATTTAACTCTTGAAAGTACTTAACAAGTAAAGTACTTTCTCCACCTTACAAATGAACCCCATTTAATTTTGATCAATATTAATGTATAAAATCTTAAAATTCAAACAATAGTGTAAAATTAACACTCCTTTCGGTTCCAAAATAATATATATATATATATATTTATAAAACGACAATATTCAAGAATAATTTTATATTATTTAATATAATCTTAATAATTAGTAATTCGGTTGTGATGGTGTGATTTAAAATGATAGTGAAAAATAACGATAAATTAATAATAATATGTCACTTTATAATTTTAAAATAATAATAAAAAATTTAATTTTGAAACAGACTAAAAATAAATATAAAACATAGATAGAAACACTTTAAATTTACAATATTAACTTTTTCATTATATGAATTTTGAATTTTGAGCAATGTAAATTGAGTATGAAATTCAAATAAATTATTATATTTGGAGTACTAACAAATATATTTTGAATAAATATTTATCTTGGAATTAAATAATTTATGAATAAATTAGCTTAATTTTTAAAAGGTGTATCGCTAAATTTATAATGACTAATAAGGATGACTGATGAGTGAGAGGAGAGAGAAAGACGACGACGCCAAAAATGAGGCACGAGCCGCACGACTCAAATCTAGTACGTGGCTTTGAAGACTTATATTATCTTTACGTACATAACACACACACATATATATTACTAGTATATATATATAGTACTTCACTTGGTACTAAAAAGAAAAGCTATTGCTACTATAGAATATATATAAAATGCACATTTTTATTAGTCTTCTCTCACTTAGCCCTCCGCAAGCAAACGTCAAACCCCAACCCCAACCCCAACCCCAACCCCCTCTCTCATGAGTACAGATCAGCCAACGCCGGCCACCTCCGCCATTCTCTCCGATTCTCTCTCCTAGGGTTTACGTCCTTCCATCCTCGTTCTTTTCAACTCCGAATAAGAGCAGTTGCTTCAATTAGGAAAAACTTACAGACATGAGAAATTGCTGGTCGGTTACTTGATACGCTCCTTTCTGCTTTCTCTCTCTAGGTTGTTTAGTCATCTTCGATGGCGTCGCCGTCTTCGCCCAAGCTCTGCTTCAATTTCAACTGCAGAGAGGTGTTGGAGCGATCGAGGAGAGGCTGGCGCCGCCGTACCGGCGGGTACGCTGACTTATGCGATCGATGCGCGTAAGCATAATCAATTTCTCACTGTTCCGTATTTATTTTTTACTACTGCTCTGGACTAATTCGGTGTTTTCCCGTTGCGCCTGTTCGGCGATGACTTATTTTAAAATGACTTAAAAGTTACAATTTAAATAACTTATAAGTCATATTAAGTGCTATTTTATAAATAAAAGTTGCCACCTTTTGACTTATAAGTGAAGGTGTTGGGCTAAAATAATTTAGAAGTTAAAATAAGATGTAAACATTAGCGTAAAATAATCTTTATATTTGGTCAAGTTTCTTTATTTTAAAATGATTTATAAGTCATTTTTTAATAAGTCAGAATTCGTTACTTATGGAAAATAACTTACTAGTCAAAAGAGTAAGTCAACTCAAACATTTCAACAGTAAAAATCAACTTATAAGTTAGTTGGTTTGATCAACTTATAAGTTGTTGCGGAACAGGCTATTTCTTGGTTTTATAATTTAGTTGCTATGTAAACTTGTATTTATTGTGTATACTCTGGTTTGAAGTGGAAGATTAAATTTTGAAGAGTTTGAAAGGTATATTATGCATTTAGTTGTTAAAAGTTTGAAGTTTGAGAATATATGTGCTTGTCTCAATACCTTACATTTGACTTTGATAGTAGTTAATTTGTAAAATCCTACAATTTAATCATATTTTGATATGAAATTTTATAATTTTTGAAATAATAAATTTGTATTTAGTCATATTTTTAAGTAGTTTTCAATACGATTGCATTAATAAAAATCAAATAAATTTACAATTTTAGGATTTCGTAAAATGTCTAAGAAAAAAATCAATTGGGAACGCAGGGAGTAATAAATTCATTAAAGTAGTAATTTCTTGAACAGCTGCGGGGAAAAGATAAACTTTCTTTTTTGATAAGTAAGAAATGTGATAAACTTTTGCTATGTTTTCAACTATTTTGTGGGAACATTAATGTTGATTGTCTAAATAGAATTGGAGAAAATATCTCGGGAATTATTTTCCAGACTTTTTTTTAATATAAAAAAATAAATTTTAATAAAAATGCATGGTAAAGTCTACCAGAAATCTCTAATAGATATTTTTTAATATCTTTTTTCAATATTAAAATTTAAGATTGATATTTGTGATGGAGAATTTTATGGGAAAAAAGTATGTTTAAGGATGTAGCTTCACAAATCTTCTTTTGTGTTAAAAAGTCATATGGTACTCTTCCTAACTTCTGCATTAGCCTGGAATTTGTTGTTGTAGATTTTATTTATGTCTTGGCATGGCATGCTCCTCTTCCTATTTACCCCATTCTACCCCTATTCACCACAGAGGAGAAGAAAACACAAGCACGAGCTTGCACTCGTACACAAACTGAAAGAGAGAGAGAGAGAGAGAGAGAGAGAGAGAGAGAGGGAATGGAGAGATTTATCCTGTTGGAATATATGCCACCCCTGAATGCTGTACTACTATATTCAATGACATCTTGAAATATCACTGTTGTATTTATAATGTGTCAGCTAAAGATGTTGACCCGTGTTCTATTTGACTCTAGTTCTGTTTTTGAGGAGGGGAACTTCTGCGAATCTTTTCATTTGAATGCTTCTGGGTGGAGGTGTTGTGAGTCCTGTGGGAAGGTCAGCAGAAAATTTTAATTATTTTCATACTAATTTGGCAATTTTTTTTTCTGTATTAGATATTAAATTGTAGAGATTGAATGTGAAGACTTTGTCCTCTTTTCTTTTCTTCTAATGATAAAATTTTCTTTCGCAGCAAATACATTGCGGATGTATTGTATCATTTCATATGTTTGTACTATTGGATGCCGGAGGGATTGAGTGCATAACCTGTGCAAGGAAAAGTTTCATTTTGGTATGGATTATCTTATATTTATTGAACATGATAATTTTGGGCAACTATCATGCCACAATTTCAGCCTTTCCACTTCAAATTCTACTTGTTGATGTAATTCCTTACCGAGGATTGTTTGGTATATTAAAACAAGGAGCTTAGGCTCAACTGGTATTTGACCCTCCCTTGGATGAGAGCAGTCAGGGTTTTGAGGCTCAGTGAAGGCCTTAGTTATAGTCGATATGACTTGGTTTCCCCTTGTGTAGGGTTCTAGGTTAATTTCTATGCCCCCTCTACCAACAATAATAATTTAAAGAAAATTAAAAAATTTAAATGGTGGTTTGGTCAATTTTACATTAGTAAAAATGTTCATAGAGTCGAGGGTTTGAGTTTATTATTCTGTTAGGCATTGGTAGGGTTAAAATATAAATAAAAGAGCTATATGTGATATATACCAATTCAGTGTCGTATGTAATTGGAATTTCTAAAATTCTACTGGGGCCGTGTTCCACGCCAGCCCCAGTGTACTACAGGCACTATTATATCCTAATACAATTTTAGCTAGTTGGAGGTGTTGGATAAGAAAACCTGGGAGTGGACAAGAGGCTCCCGATAAATATTTTGTAAGTAAAAAATTTGTAGAAGACGCAATGAACTTATATTATAAAGAACAAAAATATTATAATATACTCTGTTGATTGCCAGTTTCCAGTTACATATTTATGTTCTTTGTTTCAGACTCCAAATCCTGCATGGCCGCCACCTTCGCGTATCCTTCCTGAACTGCCTGATAGAATCAAAGATCTTTCGGTAAAAAATTGGAGTTCAATAGCTGGATCAGGACCTGTACATTGTCGACAAGCACCTAGTTTGTTCAATAATTCTACTGCACAGTCAGAATTGAATCAAAAGATGCCCTTTGAAGTTGACATACCCGGTGGCATTGATAGACTACTTTCCAGCGAAAGATTTTTTGCCTCTTCCCTGGATAAACAGAAAACTGGGGACTCTTTAGAAAGATTAATGAATGGAAGCCTGAAGAATGGGGCATTACAGATATTTGAGAATGGGACTTCTGGTATATGTTGTGTATAGATACAAAAATATGCTTAATAGTTACTGTGTGGAATATTTGTGGTGCACCATGCAGTTGAAACACTTTATTGATCAAAACTTAGTTGTTGGCTAACTTGTTGAGATCATGTTGTCACAGGTAGCAAGTGTGAGGAGAAACTTAATACATATGTGAATGCCTCCCAGCAGTCATCCTTTTCAAATAATGAACCTTCTATTCCTCATTTTAGTTCGACTCTAAATCCTGCATCAAAAACTGAAACAACCGAGCAAACCAAGGCTGGAACTCATGCCCAACGACTGATCTCTCCACCTGCAGCAGTTAAGCAATTCTCTAGTCCTAATGGAGTTGACTCATCTGGTGAAGCTCAAACTCGCAATGGAAGGCCTAGAGGAGACTCTCGAGGTCGAAACCAGTTACTTCCACGGTACTGGCCCAGGATAACGGACCAGGAGCTGCAACAAATCTCTGGAGAGTATCCTAATTTTAAAATGCTCGTCTTAATTTCATGAAATATGGTTGATGGGTAATGTTTCATGATAAAAGCAGTTCTTATTTGGATCACCTTCTTCCTTGTCATATATGTACAACTTAACGAATTCTGATTTGCACAAAATCTAACAATATAAAGTTTGGGTGGTGACATATTTACTATTAAGAATTGCAGTCTATCATTGTGTTAACCTTGACCAGATCTTAGTTCTAATTATGTAATTACTCCTTTATTTGAGAAGATGTTAAGTGCTAGCGATGCTGGGAGGATAGGGCGTTTAGTACTTCCCAAAAAATGTGCAGAGGTGAATCTTTAGTTTATATTAATTCATCTTTTGTTTCGCAGGACACCAATCTTCAAGTTCAACTTGGAACGTTGACACACTGTTAATTGTAGATATCATGCATCCATATTATATATGTTAAGCATGTTATATTCTGAAGATACATTCGTAATTCTAGTAGTTTCTGTAAGCATAGACACTTCTATCTATTGAAATAATGTGAAACCAATTGCAATGATAATCTTTCCAATGAATTATCATGTAACTACGTAAGCAACTAAATGTAGTAGTAGCTTTTCCTGCCAATTACAATTTTCTTATAACAATATTGAAGTCGCTGGATAAACAGAACAGAAAATCGTCTTTACATGGGATGGTTTGGTGTTTGATATTGACCGCAACTTCTGTATTTATTATGACCTTCATTGCTGCTCCTCCAGTAGGTATTGATGGTATTTGTTAACCAACCATTATATATTTGTAACCACTTTACTAAACTCATACAAACAAACAGCTAAACAAAACTTTTATATACTATTTAGCAAGGATATGACAAAGTATTGATATAATGACACGGTGATCTTAATAAAGTAGACCTATATCAGAGAAGTCTCAATATAGAAATATATCTTCTATATACAAACTTAAAAGTGTATTGAGAAGTATTTTTAATTAAAATGATATGATTGTTATTTAAATTCGTAATATTATGAATAAATATCTATTTGTCATGTTTTCATGGTCCTAATATAAATGTGATGTTCAACTTATCAATAAAAATAAAGAAATAAGGATGTTATGGTCATGTTTAGTCCTAATATGTTCTTTGTAGGCCTACTTTCCAACAATTTCTAATCCTGAAGGAATACCTCTCATGGTGCAAGATTTGAAAGGGAAAGAGTGGGTATTTCAGTTTCGATTTTGGCCCAACAATAACAGCAGAATGTATGTTTTAGAGGGGGTCACTCCTTGTATACAGTCTATGCAATTGCAAGCAGGTGACACAGGTAAGAAATCTATGCCACCTGAAAGTAATGTTAGGGTAGTTCTTTACATTTTTATTTTTACTTACTTTCTTGGGCTAAGTTGTTTATTGTATTAAGTTAAATGGGTCCTCTTCCATTATCTAGCTCAGGGTTGCCTTAGGATTCATGTGGAAGGGAAAACAACTTTGTGACTCTTATTTTGTCTTTTCAATGACATCGCATGGAGTTGCTCCTTGCCCACCAGGCCACCACTATCCTTTTTAAAAAACTTTCGTACTACAGCTTCATTTGATGCGTGTCTTGTTTCATCGTACTATTGTTTTTCCCCCTTCTTTCTTTTATGCGAGTGCTGTGCTGAGTCAGTCTCATAAAACATGCATACTTATTCCTTTTGTTGTTTTCCAATTTCTATTTCATGCGATTTTGCCTCCATAAAGCAAGGTCTATGGTGTCTAATTTTGACTTTCTGATGAATGAGCTTGCTGTGGCTTGAAATGGAACTGAGAGATGTTCTTCTTTCTTCAGTAACATTTAGTAGGTTAGAGCCAGAAGGAAAGTTGGTCCTGGGATGCAGAAAGGCTTCCGCTCTTCCATCAGATCAGGTTGATTTAGTATTTCTCTGTTAAAAGTTAATGTTTTGCTGAGGATTCGAATAAGTTAGTATATTTGGTATATACATGTAACAGATTCTATGTTCAATTCAATTGACAAAAAACGTGAAATGCAATATGTATAATGGTAACTGTAACAGATGTGCTGACTGTTTATATTATGTAATTACAATAATTCTTATAATTAACTCAAGATAATATTTGCCAAACAATAATCTTTCTACCTGCAAAGGCTTTGAAAACTTGGGCCTTTACTTTTATTCAGTGTTTAAGTTAACAATTTAATAAGTTGAATCAAATGTCATATTGCGATGATGAAGCTTGTATGTGCAATTATTGGCAGGACTATCTTTTATTTCAATATGGATTAGACTCGGCAGTCTTCCTAAAATTCAGTAGTATATCTGTATATGCTTATTATTTTTTAATAAGTAATTAAGGGCGTACCATGGAATGTAACTATGTAAGCTATTCCTCCCCCACCACCACACCTTTTTTTCCCTTTCAATTGCATTGTTGGATCTTCTATCAATAACTTAATGCTACATATAGTCTCATTCAAATGCTAGGTGTAGTGATTCTACAATCGGTTATGGTTGTGTTTGATTTGTGCCCATCCTAGTCGGACTAAAACCCTATTAGAACTTAAAGCATATGTCATTTAATTGTATGCAATTTTAGTTATCACCAAATTCGATAATGCTTTAACTATCTTATGAATTATTAACTGTTGACAGCAATCAGGCCGGTAAGGTGGTTGTTTTTAAGAAAGTGTAAATTCTTTATATAGGATCTACATTTTCATTGCAAGTATGAGAAGTTGCCAATAGTTAATTCCCAAATAAGGGAAATTTTGCAACCTGTCTTCATTTTATTTGCTGGAATGTTGCAGCAATTTTTTGAGTTGCTGACTAGATTATTCGGATTTAAATGAACATCAAGTGTGCTTATGTTCTTTATCCACAGAACAAAGAATCAATTAACATTGGTAATGGAGTTTCTACACATGGAGATGCTAGTATTAAGGCTACTAAACCTGGTGAAGTTGTTTCAGTTCGTCATCATTCCAAAGGTAATTCAGTATCTAGCCTTTTGGCAATCAACCAGGCAAACTTGGCGGATCCAGAAAGTACATGGTCTGAGGTTGATAAATCCAAGTACATTGCAAGGGAAGTACCTGGAGCTAAACCTGTTTTCCATAGTAAGAGGAAGAACAGCACCTTAGGTTCAAAGAGTAAACGCCTACGAATTGAAAACGAGGATATGATAGAGCTGAAGCTCACGTGGGAAGAAGCTCAAGGATTGTTCCGCCCACCTCCTAACCACGTCCCCAGGATTGTGGTTATTGAAGGCTATGAATTTGAGGAATTTGAGGTACTAAGTGATGATTTGTGATTATATACATACTCCATATTTTTTTACATTCAAGTCTTGATGAACTTTGTAAGTCAATATGTTAATATTGTTTGGCATATTGAATACTTATTTTTGAAACTATTCAATTGATGTTAAAGCCTGGTAAGACACTTTGGGATTTCTGACATGATTTGCTTTGGCAGGAGCCACCGATTATAGGAAGGCCTACTATTTTAGCAATAGATCATGTAGGGTAAGGCACTCATATGCTCTTATTTTTTAATTTAACTAGTTTGTTATGTTATCCATTTATGTACATCTTTAAGGGGAACTTCTGTATTTCCACAACTGATGATCCCAATTCTATTGAACATTTGAACTATTCATTAATAATTAAAAATTCCGGCATTGGAATATAATATTTTTAACATGAAAAAGAGTCTTGCGTTTTTTGTAATTTCCATTGTGAATGAAACTTTTTTCAAGAATAGAGTATTAATTAGATGACTTATCAAAAAGGAAAAAAGAAAGAAAAGAAAAGTATTCTTTTAAACAGTCACTGCTAAATAATTTTTTTGATTAGTAGACTTCTGCATATAATGCCGAAAGAAGATTGTGGCTATGAATTATTGGGAAATTAGTATGCTATTAACCACCGACATTTTCAACTTTCAAAATAGTCAACAGCTCCCAAGTTTCATTAAGTAAATGTTCAATGCGGTGTGTATCTGTGTAAGTTTCTAAAGGGGCTCACCAACGTTTGACAACATTCATTCTCTCATGCATTCATAATTTCTTTGGAAGTTGAATCATATTCATTCTGCATTTTTCCACTTCAATTTTTCTAAAGCTGAAGCTTTCACATTGATGGACTTTGTCATAAGCTAGTCAGTTCATGATCTGGACTATTCAACTGACAGAAATAAAGGAAATAGGGAGAAATTAGAGAATAGAGATAGATATAGACAGAGAGAAGTATTAAATGAACAAATTGCCATTCATTTAGAGAGAGAAACATATTATAGAATGTAGAGAGAAGACAGACTTCTTACTCGTTCATTTACATCGTTCTGCATGCTTATCTCATACTAGTTACTCGTTATTTTTAAGCCAACTACTTACCAACTAAAAACAGATGAGTCCTCAGGCATTAATGTAACTACTAATTATTCTAGATAGCTACAATTTATTTTAGATGACTATTATTTATTCAAATCCCTAGATATCCTCTACTGACATGTGATTTACTTGTTTAGTTTAATTTACGCCATATTGCCACCTGGAAGCTAATTCTATTTTCTCCTGCTTCAGTGGAAAGATCCAATGGGCTCAGTGCGAGGACTGTTTTAAATGGCGCAAAGTGCCTAGCGATGTTCTTTTACCTTCAAGATGGACCTGCTCCAAAAACTTGTGGGATCCAGAAAGGTACAGAATTCACCTAACTTCTTTAGAACTTGCACTTTCAGAACCCACATATAATCCTTTATTTGTGTGGAGGGCTTGGCTGGTTGTGTAACTGAAAATTATTATGAACATTTGTGCATAGTGCTCTTTAGAAGAGTACTGAAGTTGCAATTGGCTGATTGTTGTTTTAGGCCTCTGGTCTTGATGCTGTGTTTTGATGGTAATTGTGGATCTCTGCAGACCTGTTTCGGTTCTTGAATATTTGTTTCCTAGAGTTTTTTTGTGTAGCTTGCTTAAATGTAGCTGAGCTTAGAACTGTGGATAAATTTGATTCCAGTATTTTGCCATGTATGGGGTGGATGTTGTTGAACATCCCCTACTTTTGAAAAACTGTGGCTGTGGTCATCACAGTTAGCTTGGTTTTAAAGACCACCCCAAAATGACCTTGTTTTGATTAGTAAAATGACAAAAATACCATTAATTAAATTAATGAATTGACAAAACTACCCTTCAATTAAAAGAAACGACATGGAGATTGCTGTGGTGACCTCAGTCATCATATCCCCCCCATATATATATATATATATATATATATATATATCTTTCCTTTAGTTAAAAAAATGATTCTCTTATTACCTTCATGCATTCAGTATAGTCCTTTTGCCCCCTTCAAAGTGGACTGGGGGTAAGGCCTGCATGCAGTCCAGATTGGTGAACCAACATTGCCATGTAAAGCATGGGCCTATAAGGGCTGTTAGATCTGAGAAAACTGCACAGCACCAGTTTCATATTGTCCTATAAATTTATTTTAATTTCAATTTTTCGTGGGATACCTCTCTCTCTCGTGGAAAATTCAAACATCATGATGCCCTTATCCCCACTTCCTCCCAAAATTTGACAATTACAGTTTGATCTAGTCCATGGAGCAATTCAGAAGTTGGTTAATATGTTTGTTTCCTGTTGGCTTCCAGATCTCTTTGCTCTGCAGCTCAAGAATTAACACATGAAGAGCTAGATCTGCTATCCACTGGTAATCAGGGTATGAATTGCTTGAACATGATATTATTCTTATCAGTAGTTTTACTTGGTGACTGTGTGCTACTTGAGGAGTTTAAAGGCATTAAGGGATGCACTTAGTAGAGTACCACATCTGGGGTCTTTTATTTTATCCCTCTCTATGCTATTGTAATCTTGGTGATGATTAGTACTTCTTTAGAGATGTGCACATTCCAAACCTGGTTTATCATATTGCAACTGGTACATGATTGTCATGCAGCTGGAGCTAAGAAAATAAAAGTTGATAAAGAGGAGTTTGATTCACTCGAGGCTTTAGAGGGGCTGGATGCACTTGCCAACCTAGCTATACTGGACGAGGGAGATGCTCTCCCATCACACTCCCAGGCGACAACTAAACACCCTCGGCATAGGCCTGGTTGTACATGCATAGTTTGCATTCAACCCCCAAGTGGGAAGGGTCCTAAGCACAAGCAAACATGTACTTGTAATGTCTGCTTAACAGTGAAGCACCGTTTCCGGACCCTAATGTTACGCCGTGAGCAGAAACAATCAGAGAAAGATGCAGAAACTGCACGCCAAAAGCTGCAGCAGCCTGTGCAATTGGCTAATGAGGACATCCTGCTCTGTAGTGACACTGGAAATTGTAGTCCGAGCCATAAAATGGTGATCAATGAGGTTTCTGATGATGACCCAAATAAGAGAGAATCGACCACTTCTCCTTTTAAAGTTCAAATTGACCTGAACATACAACCGGAACGAGAGGAAGATTTGTCACCTATTTCAGATTCCGGTGGCATGATGAGGTTGCTCCAAGATGCTACTGAGAGGTATCTCAAGCAGCAAAAAATTTCAAGCTCTGTTGGGACAGAAACTCAGTAGCAAGTCAAACTCATCCGGCTGGAGTTCAAGTAGGGAATTTAAGCAATGTTGTTATCCCTCTTGATAGCAGTCACCAGAATGGCGACTCAGACCATCGTCCGACTTTATCAGCAACTAAGAGTCAAAAGTAGTGCTTTGCTGTAATCAAGTAAAAAGATTTGTCGGAGCAGGTCAAACTTGTTTTAAGATAAAAATAGCTGATGTACATTTATCCACATCAGGATCGTGCTGCTCTGCTTTAGATGTGTACATAATGAGAGTTAGGTTGTGGTTGTGCTGATTACTGTGCTATGTTGTCATCCTCGCTCCTACAGGGTTGTGCAAGTGAGGTACCGAAGAGTAGATAGAAAAAGAAAATGATTTTAATGCAACTACAGTGGGTGGTGGGTAGTAGCTACTTCATTTTGCTTTTACAAGCTCACCTTGCTGCCCCGGAATAGAATCATTTAGGATGCATCTATACATATTATGATTCCGCCCCTTCATTACAATAGAAATCACTTGCTGCTGAATTTTTAGATAACATGTTGATTGCTTGGGATAATATTTATATATATAATTTTAAATTTGTTACCTTGAGTGAATTTATTGTTGTTGCAATTATTGCATATTTTTCTTTCCATAATTCGATTGCTGTTATGACTTGTGATGTTTAAATCAATCGTTCGCTCAGGAAGTGAACCATATATTTGTCATTTCTAATGGAAGGACTTACAAATAAGTATATATAAACATTCTTAGGATTAATTATTACAAAGCTAAAATTGTACAACTAATACAAAATGTTATGGGGTTAATTATGGGATTAACTAATAAGAGAAGACAACCTCTTCTGCCACAAAAGCTAAAAGAATATTGAACCAATTTAAGGCCTAAAAGCCAAAGCCAAGAAGTTTGTGGTGTGTGTGCATTTGGTGATCTAAACAACAAAGGAAAAAATAGAATTAATTGTAAACCAAAAAGATCAGAAGGTTTAAATTTAACCAATAATAATAATAATAATAATAATAATAAAAAAGATCATAAGGCTGCCTAATTTTCCTTTTCTTTTCAATGTGAACGATGGTGCCTAATTTTCAGAGGAAATTAACAATTACCTAATGAGAACTATGTTACCAAATTTAGTTGAAGGATAACTATTTTAAAATGTGGAGTCACCTGCATCTTCATCTTCCACGTTAGAGTAAATGTTACGTATTATTAATCACGTGAACACTTATTAATATGATTATATTATTACATCAGTTTCAATATTAGACATGTATTTTTTATTTTTTAAAGTTAATTTATAAAATTTAAAATTAATATGATTTCATCCAAGTTTTATAAAAATCTGGTCAAAATAAATTTTGTTGATGATGAATAATCAGTTTATTTAATAGAAATTAATATTTTCACAAACAAACAACGATATTTTCACAAAGTCACATTAATAGTAAATAAATTTCATGTGAGAAAGATTTTATAAAAATATCAAATTTTATTTGTAGAAATATCAATTTACTAGTTTTTAATTAAAGATTTCATATCCTTTTAAACCTGTTTGGTCAATATAAACGGTCAGCCAGCGTATCACCGACTTCTCTTGGGCGACGTTACAAAATGCTCTACTTGTTTGACTTCAATATGGTCTGACTAAATTGGGGGCTAAGCTTGGTTTATCCTAATCAATCTAAATCATAACAAAATATTGTGCACAAAATAAGTTAAAAGTTGATATAATTGACTATCAACTCGTTAGGCCTTTGGCATCTCCTCCTTGCGGCTTCGGGCATGGCCAATTGTGATGGGTGGGGTGTACCAGGCTCGATAATGAATTCAAACAAAAATCAGGATGAAAAAGATTGAAGGAAGATAAAAGTGTTAAGAGTTTTGTTATGTATTACGATAAATTTATTATAAATTATAATTGAGAAATTTATCAAAATATGAGATTGATAAAAATTTTATCTTTCACTTATTATATACCTATTCAAAAAATTATTAATAATACTTATTCACGCAACTGTAAAAATTGGCAATATGTATCATTTTTCAAATTGCTAATTGAAGTTAGATAAGTCCATTAACTAACAACCTATTATTTTTGTAAATTTTATTTTATGCTTATTTTGTTTTATAACGTTATTCTTATGTTGTATAACTGAATGATCCAAACAATGTAACTGTTGTTAGTAAAGCTCTCCAACTTTATTTTTTTATTCGCTTCTATTATAGAAAATTAATATTCTTACAAGAAAATTTAATAATTTTCACATAAATAAGTAAATAGAATCCACAGTCGTTTAAGTAGAGTACTGTGGAAATACCACATTTTGCTTCTGAAAATAACAATGTTCTTATTATAATATATCCTGTTATACTATCTCCATTTCATAATAATAGTCTTTTTAATTTCATGCACATGAATTAAGAAACTCATTTAATACTATCATTTAAGAATTAAAATTTATATGAAATTTCATCACTACACCTTTATGTGAAGTTGAAAACTATTAATACAAGGGAGAAATTTCTTGGGACAATGAGAGAAGTTAGGGGTGATATAGGAAAATAAATAATTTATTCTCTTAGAAAGTTGTAAACGACAAATAAATTGGAACACATTTTTTCTTCTAAAAAGACAGTTATTATGGAATGGAGATAGTATCTTATATCTTGTGTTTTGATATAATAAATGAAGTTGATAACATTTACTCCCTCCATTCCTAAATAAGCGTCGTTTAAGGTTTTTGCACATAGATTAAGAAAGTCATTTAATACTACCATTTTATAATTAAAATCTGTGTAAAATTTCATCACCACCCTTTTATGAGAAGTTGAAAACTATTAATACTAATGATAAATTTCTTGGGACAATGAAAAAAGGTAAGGATTATATAGAAAAATAAATAATTTATTCTCCTAGAAAATTATAAATGATAAATAAATTAAAATAATTTTTTTTTTTCTAAAACGTTAATTATAAAAACACAAGAGAACCAACCATTTGTAAGAATAATAAAACTTTCTGTTCCATTGACCAATAATAAACCCCACAATGAATATATATCTATAGAATTAATAGTAATGAATTTATATTTGGAACCCATAATTTGAATTGAATTTTAATGGGTCCCACGGTTTACCATCTCCATATACTGGTTCAACGATTCCTGCCTTTGCAGCCTCATTTCCTCGTTAAACTTCTTTATGAACGCTTCCACTCGCCGATTCAACTCGTCCTGACTCAGCGACGCCTCTTTTCTCAGCTTCCCTCCTCCCCCTGATCCCGGAGACGAGCTCACTGCCGCCGCCGGCTCGTAGTTCGTGCGTTCCCTGAACGTCTCCGATTTCATCACATTCCGGTGAGAAGGAGAATCCTGGGCGGAGGCGGCGGGGCGGCCGTGATTCTCAAACGTGTCAGACTTCTTCAGGTGCCTCGTGAGCGGCACGTGACGACCGTCCGTTATCGTCTTCCACGTGCTCTCCAACGTCTCCTGCCTCTTCGGCTTCGTCACCCGCAGTGCCTTTGCTCCTGTAAAAATTTCGATCAATTTCCAAATGACATAATTAATCTTCGAAACTACAATTAATTATCTCTAAATAACATAATTACCCTTCGAAACTACAATTAGTTGCTGCTTTTTATAAAGCGTGCAAAAGACGCAGGCAAAGCTAAACAACACTAAAACGACGGCGTTGCTTGTGTGCCTAGCTCAGTTAGCCTTGAAAGAATCAGAAGCGTCGAGATCCCGGCGACACGTGTACCGCATAATCGCCGGGAATCTCTCAACTACGTCGACTGAATTGCTTTAA
Source organism: Panax quinquefolius (assembly GCA_020205615.1). Lineage (NCBI taxonomy): Eukaryota > Viridiplantae > Streptophyta > Magnoliopsida > Apiales > Araliaceae > Panax > Panax quinquefolius. The sequence goes on from CM035163.1 coordinate 14,154,309, forward strand.
TATTTTAAAATACTATGGGGAAAGGTCAAACTCAAATCTAGCCGTTACGATATCAAACATTAATAAAATTAATATCAATAAAAATATATACATAAAAATTACATACCTTCAGGACTAGCTTTTGTAGGTTTCCGGTGACTGAACCTCGAAGAAACAAGAGGTTTCTCCGATACTGGAAACTGATATTCCTCAGGCGAATTAATCCTCTGCGGCGGTGTCCACGCAGATCTGGATATCACGAACTCATTTTCATCTTCGTGTCCGACTTTTTCTATGCTATTCACCACCACAGGCGAGATCACATCCAATGCCGGAGCTTCAATTCTTTCAATTACCTGCACCGGAGCAAACTCCAACGGCAGATCTGATGGCGGCGGAGGTTTGGCCTGAATTAACGGCTCAGAGTTACTGAATTCGCCGTCGAGCTTTGGGTGGAAGCGAGACGAGGCTACGATGGTGATGATGATGGCGTTAATTACGAAATAGAGATATGGAGGTTTGAGCCACGAGAGAAGTGTGGACCAAATGAGGGGGATTTCATAAATTGCGAATTCCATGAGGTATGGAATGGATAATTTCAAAAACACAGCTATGGATACAACCCCAGTTGAAATCAATAGAGCTTTTAGAGAGAGAATCAAAGTACTTGAAGACCCCATTTTCTAACCTTTACTCTGTGTTGTGTTTGTGTGTGAGAGGGAGGGAGAAATTAGGGGGGAGAGTTTAGGAGTGAGACTAAAAGTTGATTATGCCAAGAGAAATTGAGAAAAATATGTGTATAATATATATATATAGGTGGAGTTGGGGGACGAGGTTTGTGGAAGTGTGAACCGTTGGTTATGGGGGAAATAGTAATTTGAAAGGGAAAGAGCGCAAGGGTTGCTTACTTGTTTAGCAGCTGATTATGCCACTTGTATACGCTACTTGCCGACTTTAATATAAGTGGTTTTAAAGAAGTATGTTTATCTCTTAATATAAATAGTTTGAAAATTTTAAATAAATATTAATTATTTAATTTTTAATATTTTTTTACGTATTAAATATAATTTTAATTCTATCAATATTTTTATTAAATAAATAACATTTTTTTTAATATAAAGACAACCGAAAATATAAATAAATTTTATTAAAGGTGATAAATAAATAAATTTTAAAAATAATCAATTGAACTAAAAAAAATATAATTGAACATTTAATTTGAAACGGAGGAGCCTTTAAATTAAGTTCCACAGGACAGGAGTGGTATTATGGTAGTAGTATTGAATTTTACTCCTATGCAATTGTAAGTGTATTAACTTAACATTTTAATAAGGAGAAGTACTACTACTACTACTACTATATTTGAAAGAGCCAGCCACTCATAACACACACAACGGTTATATTAATGACCGTTAAGGAAGGGGCTTGTTGTGCAGTATGGTTGGGACCAATCACGTGCCATTCAACTTGGTCGGTGCACCTTTCTGACCGACCTTTTAGAAATAAATCAGTGAAATTTAAGAATTTTTATTTATTTATTTTACAGTTTAAACAAAAAATATATTTTAAAAAAATGTTAATATTGTCTGGAATCAATCACTAAAAGTGGTTTCAATTTTTATTTAATTTTAAAGAATTGTAAAGATGGAACAAAAACTAAAAAGTGGAACGATTTACATTACACCAAAGGAGTAGAGGAGTAGGTCTCACAATCAATATTCAAGAAAATCTCAGTCCCAAAATGGACCAGTCCTACATACTCTAAACAATAATCATACTTTAATGCCTTTTCATGTCTAATTCCATTTTTAAGGAGACAGCTTAATTCTCATATACTACTACTCCATAAATTAGTTAGTTATATTTGTCCACCTAATTACTAATTAATTGACCACTAAGTACGTAACAGGTGGTGGCGATGATCTAGTCAAGACCCAACAGCACAGCAAGTAAAATTATAGAATAAAATAAATTTTGGGATTCATAGTTTTTGTTATATACTATACATGTAATTATAATAATTATATTAATTAAAATTAAATAAATTTATATATATCAATTTGAAAGTTAATATGTCGTCATTTGAATTTAAAAATTAAATTATATCTTTAATTTTGAAATAGAGGGAGTATTTAATTTAACTTGATAAATTGATGAAAGAATTATTAAATAGATAATTTCCCTAATTAATGGAGTATATAGTAGCTAGGAACGGGATCATTTATATAAAATTTTAGCTCAAGTATGTGACTCGTTAGATATTATTGATGGTCAACTTTTGTTAATCACAGTGGCTTGGTCAAATGGTAATAAGAGTATATACTACTCAACAATTAATTTAGGTCATGCTGCCGGCTATACACATGTACCATCGTAATGCGGATACCGTACGTATTGTAAACACATAGTAGTAGTAATAGTAGTATATTCTGATTATAAAAGTCAATTTAAAATCGTATTATAGATTTAGCATAGCATACTTTCTGACCAAATAGTATCATATGTTAGATAAAAATTGAATTAATTTAAATCTGAATGAGCTGTATAAATTTAAATGAAAAAAATTATTTGATAATTAATGTAAGACCCCAACTTATTATTAATGAAATTTAATTTTTTCTATTTATTATTTTGAAATAGTAAGGGTTGATTTGATTAATGTGGATAGTTAAGGGTTAAATACGCAAATATTTCAAAATAAGAAGTGGTTATAAAATATTCATTGTTGTCGGAGAATATTCGTTTGGTAAATGGAATATTAAAAATTTGTTGGGGAATATTAAATACGACGGTAGCAGTAAATGCACATGTATGGTCCCATAATGAAAAAGCGATTGGATGAAAGAAAACGACAAATATAAGTTATTTAAAAATAACGGCGTAGTTATTACAGATTAACACTATTGGAATACCTGGGTGGTTAAAACACGATGAATACGCATTGTTCTTGACAAGAAGTAGCGGTATTGCACCAATTATTGAAGGCACTACTTTCAATAATGGTTACTGATAATTATTATTCAATATTTTATTTTATTGAGTTAATAATTGCTGCGTTGATATTTTATATTCGTTGTTGTTTGATAATTGTCATTACACGATTTTTCATTATCGAAGCTAATAATTCATATTATCTCGAATAATATTATTAGATAACATTATTGCCAATGTCTATAAAGTTACGTAGGAGAGGTTTGGTCACCTAATCAATTTGGCGTAGAAGAAATTCTTATTGGAAAGCCCCTCTTTCTCGCAGGAACCGCTTGGTTGTCAATATTGTGATTCTATAATATTATTTGTGAATAATTAATTATTGATTCATATGATGAGGAAAATATTGATTTTATGTGGATATAGATGGAGAAAAATTTTAATGTGACAATTGTTGAAAATTAAAATTTTATCTGATAAGATAATGTATTATTATATTTTAATAATATAATAATGGTGATATTTTTACAATGAATGTGGGATTTATGAGTTATCTACGAGGAGGAAGAGTATTTTTGTTGCAATAAATGTTTAAAACATGTTAAACATGTTGGTGGACCCCATTTATTGACTGAAATTTGATTATAGCCTGTAAAATCGCCCGTTTGTGGATTTCGGTCAATTTCTGTTTGGAATTCGGAAAAACTTTCTTCTGCAAAGTTGTAGAGAATTGAATTTCCTATAGAAACTCGCAAGATTCAAATTTTCTGATAAAAGGGCTATTTATTATGAATTATTGAAGCTCCGAAGCTCCGAAATAATTGATTTTTGGAAGTTTAAAATATTTTTAGTAAGAAAAACGTTTTTGTTATTTGTAGGCATGTGTTAAGAGTTGGAAATCAGCTGGTATGAATACGTAGAAAATTTTTATATATATATTAATATTATATTAAATTTTACGCTTTTAGTGTTCTAGCAATTTCTATATAAATAGAATCTTAGGTTAGAATTGAAAATCACACTAGAAAGCGAAGTTTTCTCTCTCTATATTATCGAAGCGTATTCTTGTGAGTATTTTGAGTATACTTTGAGTATTGCTATACGATTGTAAGTTGAAGTTATAGTCGATATCCAGGTGTTTCAATTTAGAAATCTTGATCTTTCGAGGTAAGAGATGTTATTTTCTTCTCAAATGATATTATTTCTTCAATATCATTATCTTTGAAATATTGGTTGGAACTTTTATCAAATTTGGAACTTTTTCATATCGGGGTTACTATTCATGAGTTCTTATTCACGAGTTCTTATACATGAGTTCTTATTCACGAGTTCTTATTCACTTAGTACTATTCATGAAGCGTGAAGATATTTTGTGGAATTTCTATCTTTTGGTGTCTGAGTTCTTATTCACGATATCTGACTATTCACGATATCTGACCTTTATTCATAGAAAAATAAAATTTCTTCTTTTTATCCAAAATATCTATTACGGATACTAGCTTTGATTGTATCCATGTTTTGATCATTCTTGAATTTTACACCACTATGATTATTTTGAGGTATTTTTGAACATGGATAAAACAAAGTACGAATCCTTAATCCTTAATCCTTGTCATTTTGTTTCTTTGGATTCGTTTTTTAAAAAAATATTTTTCATCATCCTCGGTCTTAAATGATGATATTATTGAATATCTTTGGCTGTGGTAAAGATGAATGATGATTGAAGAATATCTTTGGTAGTAGTGCAAAGATGAATAGGTGTTGAGATGAACATGACCGATCGATTAATATCTTTGGCCAGTAGTGCAAAGATGAACATGTGTTTAAATGAACATGACGGTGATGAATATCTTTGGCACAGTAGTGCAAAGATGAATATTTGATTCGGATGTATATTGATTGGCGTTCTGAGGATAAAAGATGGACGATGAACTTTTAAATTCATACATAGAAGATAGTAGTTTGCATTCTCTACTTAACTCTTCTAATGAATTATTATTTCATTGCGATGAATATTGATTTAAAATTTGTTGTCTATTGTATTCTATTAGATTTTTCTGTTGAAGACTAACGATAATTTGTTGTATATTATCTTAGTCATAATATTCTTTTCTTGGGCTAGTTGAGCTCACCCTTTTCCTTTTTGTTCCATTTTTCTCGTGGAGGCGAGAATATAGCGAGTACGCAGTCGGGGTATGGAATGAAGGTTTTAGAGAAAGTTGTTTAGTAGTCCTCACCATTTTGTAAAATAATGTATCAATAAATGTGATGAGGATTTATTTGAGTATGGATATTATCAGAAGATAATATTTGTATTCAAACTCACAGTTTTACTGTTGTAATAATAAAGTTGTAGTTGTTTCTGTACCATGTATTGACAACTCAGAATGGGTGATGTATACCTATTTTGGGGGCGTCACAATTAATATGTCTGAAACATCTAAATGACATAATTTTATTATTTTACCCATCTGAAAAAATATAAAATTATTGTAAATTTATTTAATATTACTTAATATAATAGTTAATATATATTTTTTTAACGTTATTCAGCTGCTTATTCAGCCATTCAGTCAAAAATATATGACTTAGTCATTCAAAGCTTATTCATCTGACTGATTCAGCCATTCAGATGATTTTTTTCAAAATAAACGTACTTAATGACTAATCTATTCAACCATTCAAATATATTCAGTACTAAACAAACAGCCTCTGTAAGACCCCAACTTATTATTAATGAAATTTAATTTTCTCTATTTATTATTTTGAAATAGTAAGGGTTGATTTGATTAATGTGAATAGTTATGGGTAAAATACTTAAATATTTTAAAATAAGCAAGTGGTTATAAAATATTCATTGTTGTCGGGAATATTCGTTTGGTCGTGGAATATTCTTCTTTGTTAGGGAATATTAAATGCGACGGTAGCGATTTTGTGGGCCCCATGCTGAGGAAAGCGATTGGATGAAGAAAAACGATAAATATAAGTGGTTTAAAAATAATTCAGCAGTAGTTATTCTTGTAAGACCCCAACTTTTATAAATAAAGATGAATTTTTATAAATATTATTTTGAATATTATGGAATAAATTTGATATAATGTTATAGTTATGGGTAATATTTATAAATTTTGCAAAGTAAGCAAGTTGTTATAAAATATTAAATGCTGGTGGGGAATATTAAATGCGACTACTCAATCATTGGTGGACCCCACAACGGAAGTATTATCGTAGTTAGAAAATGACAAAATTATCTTTCTATAAAAATAACTACAGAGGTGTTACTGAATTAAAAGCCATTGAACTACCCGGTGGTAAAAGTACGATGTCTACGCGTGGTTGCATAGTAGCTTGCAGTATTGATTATTGATGCTACGTAAGAAGTCACTTAGCTATACTCAATTATTGCTACGATGAATTCTTTGATCATATCTCTTATAATCGATTAAAAATGAAAAGGAGTTGGTTATGATTCCTCTCACTTCCACTTTTAGTACTATCCACCATTACAAATACAATCTCGTCAAACATGGTTTGGTGGAAGTGGAAATTGGAATTCAACTACACAAAACCCTAATTTTTGATTTTGCAACTAAAATCAAAAACACGTTCCACTCAATCTCGTAGCCTCCTCGGTAAGTCATCAGACGTCCCTCGCCACCGGGGACTTCATAAAATCTCTGGGAAGTCAAGGGATACCTCGCCTCTCTTTCAATAGATGGAAATATATATGGAGCATTCCACCATTATTTACTAGAGTCCATAATCGACACTCTCTCTGTCTTACTTAGGTTGGCTTGGAACAAGCGAGATTTAAGGTACACGGCAACCACGCATTTTGATGGAGAGTAATAAAGTTGTAATCTTGGATATTCGATCGCTAACAATGAATGCGCACGGCAAGGAGTTTGTTGGAGAGGCATGGGGAGTGTGAATGCCATTAGTTGGGCTCAGATTGAGTTGTAGGCATATTTGTTGGTGGGGATGATGGGCGCAGACTTACGATTTAGCTTCGGCAAGATGTCATCCTCGGGACGGACGGACGATCGGGAGGACTATTCAAACTTTTGAAGATCTATTAAGACTCGTGTCCTTGATTTCAAGGGGAATTGGGACAAGTTCTTACCATTGGTGGAGTTTTCCTACAATAATAGTTATCAAGCAAGTATTGGCATGGCTCCATTCGAGCGTTGTATGGAAGAAAGTGTCGTTCTCCAAGATATCTTTGGGATGAGGTGGGTGAAGCAACGTTGTTGGGACCGAGTTGATGCACGTATGACTACGGAAAAGATTCAAACGATCCGACAACGTATAAAAACCTCACAAAATCGATAAAAGAGTTATCGCCGATCTTCATCAAAAGGGCGTGGAATTCGATATAGGAGATCATTTGTTGTCATAAGAGTTGCTCCATGGAAAGGAGTTACAAGATTTGGAAAGAGAGGAAAACTTAATCCTCGATTCATCGGTCCATTTTAATCCTCGATCGAGTAGGAGGCGTGGGCTTTATAGACTCATTTCTACCGCCAAATATGTCTCGTGTTCATAACGTTTTCACATATCCATGTTACGTAAATATGTGAAAGACCCGAACCATATTATTGAGTTAGAACCGGACGAAAAGCGGAAGATTTGACATATGAAGAGGTTCCTGTTCAAATTTTGGATAAGAAGGAACATATTCTACGCTCCAAGGTTATACCTCAAGTCAAAGTTTTGTGGAGGAACCACGATGTTGAGGAAATGACTTGGGAGTTAGAATCTGAAATGAAATCAAAGTATCCTTACATCTTCAACATACCAGGTACGTACCCTAATTTCGAGGGCGAAATTTCATAAGAAGGGGAGGTTGTAAGACCCCAGCTTTTATAAATAAAGATGAATTTTTCTATAAATATTATTTTTGAATATTATGGAATAAATTTGATATAATGTTATAGTTGTGGGTAATATTTATAAATTTTGCAAAGTATGCAAGTTGTTATAAAATATTCGTTTGGTCGGGAATATTCTTTTGTTAGGAATATTAAATACAATGGCTCAATCATTGGTGGACCCCACAATGTAATTATTGTCGGATTGAGAAAACGACAAAAATATTTTATAAAAATAACTTGGCGGAGGTGTTACATATTAAAAGCTGTTGAACTACCCGGTGGTAAAAGTACGATGTCTGGCGTAGTTGCATAGTAGTATTACCGGTATTGATTATTGATGTTTACGTGAGAAGTCACTCATTATATGCTCAATTATTCGCTACGATAATTCTTTGCATCATATCTCTTATATTATTGATTCAATTATCATCACAAATATCATCTCATATAATATGTTATAATATTAAATCAATAATTGAGACGACAAGTTATAAATGATTAATAATTGTTGAAAGATTAAATATGTGTTGATGTTCATTATATTTTATCGGTTTAACAATCTTTGTTGTAGGCTAATGATAATTTATTACGCATTATTTTAGTCATAATATTTCTTCTTGAGCTAGTTGAGCTCACCCTTTCTTTCAATTTATTCTCTTTGAAATGAGAATATAAATTTGGGTTAGAGTCGGGGAATGGAGTAATGGCCCGAGAGGATAGCATTAGTAGTCCCTCACTATTTACGTGAAATAGTGTGATAATAATTGTAATGAGGACTCCTTTTGAGTTTGTATAATATCTAGTAGATAATATTTGTATTCAAACTCGCAGTTTATGTCGTATTATACCTGCATGCAGTTATATTAGTAAGTTGTATTTAAATTACATACCATGATATCGACTACCCAAGATGGGTGATGTATACCTAATTTTGGGGCGTCACGGTTAGTATCGAGCTTAGGATATGATCCACGGCTAAGATGTGAGAATAGTACTAGGAGGAGGAGAGCAGGGAATACCTTCAGCTAGTATGACCTACCTAAGTTTATGTCTTGCTATTTTATTGGTCGGTCGAATATAGAGATAATTTGTTACATGTCAATTAACCCTTTGTTTTGTGGCGATGTCTGAAAATGACATCGAGAATGTTGAGAATAGCAATGGAGCACAGCGATCGTTGATTCACCACATATCAATAATCGGGATAATGTGCATCGGGAAGGCGACAATCCTCATGCAAACAACAACACTTGACCAAATGATGAATGATCAAATATTCGGAGGCTTTATGCAATTTATGCAACAATGACGAGAGCGACTCGCCCAAAACGTGGGTGGAAACACACGGAAAACTCGAGGCGATCACCGCTAAACAATTCAAGGAGCTGGGACCACCGGAGTTTAAGGGAGACGAAAACCACTTGGCGGAAGCATGGATAAAGCATATTACCAAGATATTTGATGTCTTGGGATGCTCGAGGAGGCAAAGGTTCCCTTCACGCCTTTTATGTTCTGCGAGAGGCAGATTCTTTGGTGGGAATCGGTGAAAGCGTACTCAACTTCTTTGTCTTGAAGATATCTTGGGAGAAGTTCAGGGAGTTGCATTCAACGACAAATACTTTCTCGAAAGTATTCGCCACATGAAGGAGGTGGAGTTTATCAAGTTGGAACAAAATAATATGGCCAGGGTGTCGCAATACGAGGCAAAATTTGCGGAGTTATCACGGTTCGTCCCCACTTGGTGGATAATGAAGAGAATGGCGCGAATGTTTTTAAGAGGTTTGAAGCGGGAGATACGTCAACATCTTATTTCTCATAAAGCGTGTTTGTATTCGGATGTTGTAAACATGGCTCGATTAGTGGAGCGCGATAATGAGTCAACTTGACTAAAAAGAGAAAGAAGCAAAATTATAATACCGGCCGAGAGTAGTCATCGAGCGGTGACAACAAGCGTGGAGGAATCAACATGCCGAGATATGGTAACCACTTCGGTGGTAATCGGGGCCAAAATAATAAGAATGGACATTTCAAGAAAAGGAGATTCAACAATGATGGAAAGACGCGTCGACCAAAGACCCATTGTTAAGGAAGGAGAAAGACCACCTATCATATGCTTCAAATAAGGAGGAGAGGACACATCGGTCAAAGCTGCGTCATGCTTAGTCAAAGCATGTTATAATTGTGGAAGAGAAGGTCACTTAGCTCGATTTTTTTGTGCGTTCTAGAAGACAAATTCAGCTAGGATGGAGGCACTTAAAGGCCATCGGAAAATTCAAAACCCAGTAGTCTGCAAGGGAGGCGTTTGTTGTGACCTCCCAAAGAGCGAGGAATCGAATGAGGTCATCACGGGTAAGCTTATCATAAACTCTAATGAAGTCTATACTTTATTTGATCTGGGTTCTACCCATTCTTTTATTTCTCCTACTTGCGCTCATCGATTAAATTTGACTCAGGAGAAATTAGACTTTGACTTATCGTGGAAACTCCGTTGGGAGAAACCTTCATTACATCCATCGTTTATAAGTCTTGTTTGGTTCAAATCGGTACACCTCACATTACTGTCGATCTTATTTCATTAAAAATACTTGCATTTGGACGTGATTACAAGGGATTGATTGGTTAACTACTTATCATGCAAAAATTGATTATTTTCGTAAGGTTGTTAGCTTTCATATTCCTAATCAACCTATTATGCTAATTTAAACGACCAAACCATTAAAATCAATCACATTTATCTCAAGCCATAAAGCTATTCGTTTATTGAAAAGCGGATGTCAAGCTTTCTTAGCTCATATCACGATTTAAACAAAAATACGCCGCTTTTAAGCGATATTCCTATTGTTAATAAATTTCTGACGTATTCCCCCAAGAACTTCCGGCCTACCCCCGAGGCGTGAAATTGAATTTTGTATCGACCTTGAACCGTCTACAAAACCTATTTCCAAAGCCCCATATCGAATGGCTCTATTGAACTTCGGGAGTTAAAGACCCAAGCTGCAGGAATTGTTAGACATTGGCTTTATTAGATCTAGTACTTCTCCTTGGGGTGCTCCTGTTACTATTCGTGAAGAAGAAAGATGGGAGTATCGCGACTTTGTATTGATTATCGGGAGTTGAATCATGTCACCATCAAAATAGGTATCCATTGCCACGTATTGATGACTGTTTGACCCGGTTAGGAGCCAAATTCTTTTCAAAGATTGATCTTCGTTAGGATATCACCAATTGAAGATTAGAGCCACGACATTCCAAAGACGGCTTTGATTTCGATGCGGGCATTATGAATTCCTATTCATGTCCTTTGGATTGACTAATGCTCCTACGCCTTCATGGATATGATGAGCCAGAGTATTCAAGGAATATTTAGATCACTTTGTGGTCGTCTTTATTGATGACATCCTTATTTATTCCAAAAGCGCGTGAAGATCATGAAAGCAACACTTGAGGTCGACACTCCAAAAGCTTCGTGAATATAAGCTTTATGCCAAGTTAAAGAAATGTGAGTTACGGCTTGAAGAGGTAGCATTCATTGGGCACGTGGTATCAAGTCATGGAATATCATTGACCCAAAGAAAGAAGCTATTCAAAGTCGGGAACAACCTAAATCGATAATAGAAAGTCGTAGCTTTCTCGGTTTAAATTTGGTTATTATCGGAGATTCGTGGAAGGATTTTCTCGAATCGCTACTCCATTGACTCGGTGACTCGGAAAGATACAAAGTTCGGTTGGAGCGAAGAATGTGAGAAGAGTTTTCAAGAACTCAAGAGGAGACTTATTTTAGCACTGTTACGACAATACCATCCGGCTTGGAGGATTTGTCATCTGATGATGCTTCGAGCAAAAGGGTTGGGATGTGTTCTTATCTGACATGGAAAAGTTATAGCTTTATGCCTCGCGACAACTCAAAGAATATAAGAGGAATTATCCTACTCATGATCTAGAGTTGGCATTTGTTGTCTTCTGCACTTAAAATTTGGAGGCATTACTTGTATGGGGAGAAAGTGGAGATCTTTACGGATCATAAAAGCCTCAAATATTTCTTCACTCAAAAGGAACTCAACACGCGACAATGGCGTTGGCTTGAAGCTGTTGAAAGATTATGATCATACCATCCAATACCATCACCGAAAAGCGAGCGTGGTAGGCGGCGCATTGAGTAGAAAATCATATCAAATCACGAAGTGCGATATTGTCAACGCAAAGGCCTATTTTGTGTGACTTGCAAAGGATGGAGATAGAGTTAAAGACTCAGGGGACGCGTGTGATGATAAGCGAGTATCTGAGTAGAACCGACTTTAATCGATAAAGTTAAAGGCGCTCAAGCTACGGACTGGAGCCGATGCGTATGAGGAAAAAAGTGCAAGAAGGTGCTATGCGAAGCAAGAATCGATGAAGAAGGAATACTTGAGTCGACTCCAGACTTTGTGTTCCTAACGACCACGATTTAAAGTATAATATCATGATGGAGGCGCACAACACACCATTTGCAATCCATCACAGGGAGTACCAAAATGTATCATGATATTAAATCATACATTTTGGTGGGAGCAATATGAAAGAGAGAGATATTTACTGTTTATCTCAAGGTGTCTAACTTGTCAACGAGTTAAAGCGGAGCATCAAGTACCAAAAGGTCCATTGCAACCACTTGAAATTCCAGAATGGAAGTGGGAGCACATTACCATGGATTTCGATTCACGGTCTTCCCAAGGTTTCTCAAGGCATTGATGCGATTTGAGTCATTGTTGATAGATTGACCAAGTCTCGCTCATTTCTTACCGATCTGAGAAACTTATACACTTGAACGTCTTGCTCAGATATGTACATAAACGAGATTGTAATGGCTGCATGGTATCTAAAGTATCCATAGTTTCGATCGAGACCCAAGATTCACTTCATGATTTTGGGTTAGTTTGCAAAAAGCTATGGGCACGGACTTACGATTTAGCTTCGGCATATCATCCTCGGAGACGGACGGACAATCGGAGAGGACTATTCAAACTCTTGAAGATCTATTAAGACTCGTGTCCTTGATTTGAGGGGAGTTGGGACAAGTTCTTACCATTGGTGGAGTTTTCCTACAACAACAGCAGTTATCAAGCAAGTATTGGCATGGCTCCATCGAAGCATTGTATGGAAGAAAGTGTCGTTCTCCATTATCTTTGGGATGAGGTGGGTGAAGAAAGCGTTGTTGGGAATAGGAGTTGTACGTACGTATGACTCACGAAAAAGATTCAAACGATCAAACAACGTATAAAAACCTCACAAAATTGACAAAAGAGTTATTTGATCTTCATCGAAAGGACGTGGAATTCGATATAGGAGATCATGTGTTGTTAAGAGTTGCTCCATGGAAAGGAGTTACAAGATTTGGAAAGAGAGGAAAACTTAATCCTCGATTCATCGGTCCATTTTAATCCTCGATTGAGTAGGAAATGTGGCCTATAGACTCGCTTTCTCGCCAAATATGTCTCGTGTTCATAACGTTTTCACATATCCATGTTACGTAAATATATGAAAGACCCGAACCATATTATTGAGTTAGAACCAGGACGAAATAAGCGGAAGATTTAACGTATGAAGAGGTTCTGTTCAAATTTTGGATAAGAAGGAACATATTCTACGCGCCCAAGGTTATACCTCAAGTCAAAGTTTTGTGGAGGAACCACGATGTTGAGGAAATGACTTGTGAGTTAGAATCGAAATGAAATCAAGGTATCCTTACCTCTTCAACATACTGCAGTCGCATTACCCTAATTTCGAGGGCGAAATTTCATAAGAAGGGAGGTTGTAAGACCCGACTTTTATAAATAAAGATGAATTTTTCTATAAATATTATTTTTGAATATTATGGAATAAATTTGATATAATGTTATAGTTGTGGGTAATATTTATAAATTTTGCAAAGTAAGTTAAGTTGTTATAAAATATTCGTTTGGTGGGGAATATTCTTTTGTTAGGGAATATTCGCTAATGGCTCAATCATTGGTGGACCCCACAAATGTAATTATTGTTGGATTGAGAAAGCGACAAAAATATTTTATAAAAATAATTACGGAGGTGTTACCAATTAAAAGCTGTTGAACTACGTTGGTAAAAAATACAAGATGTCTGGCGTGGTTGCGTAGTAGCACTACGGTATTGATTATTGATGCTTACGTGAGAAGTCACCACCATTTATGCTCGATTATTGCTACGATAATTCTTTGCATCATATCTCTTATATTATTGATTTAATTATTGTCACAATTATCATCGTATAATATGTTATAGTATTAAATCAATAATTGAGACGACAAGTTATAAATGATTAATAATTGTTGAAAGATTAAATATGTGTTGATGAAAAAAAATGATTTTGGTAAGTTTGATTATTTTATGGGGGCTCGTATGTCATCATCTAAGAGTCTTTTAAATCGATAGTAATTACCTTCGTCGATAGTAATTACCCTCGTGAATAATATTTACCTTAAATCGATAGTAATTACCTTAAATCGATAGTAATTACCTTTGTGAATAGTATTTACCTTAAATCGATAGTAATTACCTTCGTCGATAGTAATTACCCTTGTGAATAGTATTTACCTTCGTCGATAGTATTTACCTTCGTTAATAGTAATTACCTTTACCAGACGACGTCGAACCACTTGTCGTTTCACATTCTGAGCGTCGAACCACTTGTCGTTTCACATTACAAAGGCCAAACCCGGTCGTCGAGCCACTTGCCTTTTCACGGCGGGTGCTAAGCTAGAAATCTTCTATAAATAGAGGCCTAGGGCTTCATTATTTTTCACGAATTCATTCAAGCTATAGAGAGAGAAAGTATAGAGAGAATAAGAGAAAGAAGAAGAGTATTTTATTCTTACTACTTCTTTGCGATATTCAATCTCCTACCAAAAGTAAGGGTGTTATTCTTTCTTATTCATGAAGAGAAGCTGTTGTTATTCCATTGCTTATTATTACATTGGAATAACTTTTGTATCTGTGATTTACCTATACTTGGTGACATTCTTCCATTATTACATTGGAACATCACATGCATGCGTTTTCACGCGGACACTGATTCCGTATTTATTATTATTACATTGGAACATCTGTTTGTGTGTTTTACACAGGACTGGTTCCGTCTTTATTATTCTGTTGGAACATCACATGCATGTGTTTTACACGGACACACCGGTTCCGTCTTTATTATTCTGTTGGAATATCCTATCTCGTGTGTTTTACGGATCAGTTCCATCTTTATTATTACTGTTGGAACATCCCGCGGTGTGAATTTCACGACACAGTTCCGTTATTTATTATTACATTGGAATAATAACATGCATGCGATCTATCGCATGTATGGTGATTTCTTTTGTTATTCCATTCTTTATTATACCCGGTTGGTTAAAACTTTGACTTTATACTCCATGAAATTAGCGGAATATCCTTGATATTTGCGTTTCATTCGATGATGTGGAATATTTATTAAAATTTGAGTCTCAAATTTATAGCAGTGATGAAAAACCTTTTAAAACCTAAAAGATAGTAGACTTTATTTTCTACTTGACTCTTTTAATGGATTGCATATTCATTGCAGATTAAAGCTGGTTATCATTGTATTTTATCGGTTTAACATTGTTGAAGACTATTGATAATTTATTACGCATTATCTTAGTCATAATATTTCTTCTTGGGCTAGTTGAGCTCACCCTTTCTTTCACTTTTTCTCTTGAAATGAGAATATAAATTTGGGACGAAGTCTGGGAAGCAGTGATGGTCCGAAGATAGCATTAGTAGTCCTCACTATTACGTGAAATAGTGTGATAATAATTGTAATGAGGACTCCTTTTGAGTTTGTATAATATCTAGTAGAGCGATATTTGTATTTAAACTCACGGTTTATGTCGTATTGTACCA
Organism: Panax quinquefolius; assembly: GCA_020205615.1. Taxonomy (NCBI): domain Eukaryota; kingdom Viridiplantae; phylum Streptophyta; class Magnoliopsida; order Apiales; family Araliaceae; genus Panax; species Panax quinquefolius. Next base: position 14,169,995 of record CM035163.1, read on the forward strand.
CGGCAGATTATGTTAGTAAGTTGTATTTAAATTACGTACCATGTAAGTGGCGACCCCAAGATGGGTAATGTATACCTAATTTTGGGCGGCCACAACATCCTCATATATTCAAAAGTCGTGAAGATCATGAGCACCATTTGAAGTCTGGTACTCCAAAGGCTTCGTGAAAACAAACTATATGCCAAATTGAAGAAATGCGAGTTCTAGCTTGAGGAAGTAGCATTTCTTGGGCACATCGTGGTGTCAAAACATGTAGTATCAAGTGGACTTGGCGAAGATTGAAGCAATACAAGTTGGGAACAGCCAAAGTGGGTGGCCAGAAGTCACGTAGCTTTTTGGGTGCAATTTGGTTATTATCGGAGATTCGTGGAAGGGTTTTCGAATCGCTACTCCATTAACCCAACAAACTCGGAAGGATACAAAATTTGTTTGGAGCGAAGAATGCGAGAAAGAGTTTCAAGAGCTTAAGAGGAGACTTATTTGGCACTGTTCTAACAATACCATCGGTTCGGATGGATTTGTTATCTATATAGCGATGCTTCAAGCAAAGGGTTAGGATGTGTTCTCATGCAGCGCGGGAAAGTCATAGCTTTATGCCTTATGACAACTTAAAGAGTATGAGAGGAATTATCCTACTCATGATCTAGAGTTAGCGGCCGATCGTTTCAGGCTTAAAGATTTGGAGGCACTATCTATATGGGGAGAAAGTGGAGATATATTAGGACCATAAAAGCCTTAAATATTTCTTCACTCAAAAAGAACTCAACATGCGGCAACGACGTTGGCTCGAGCTATTGAAAGACTACGACCACTTATTCAATACCATCCGGAAAAGCGAGCGTGGTAGGTAGCACGTTGAGTAGAAGATCATATGCGGGAATGAGTGCGATGATGTCAAGTATACGTAGAGCCAACTTTAATAGAAAAAGTTAAGGTTGCTTTCAAGCCCAGCCAGGCAGGAGGTGATGTATGAAGAAGAAAATGCGAGAAGGAGCTATTAGGAAGGAGAATTGATGAAGAAGGAATACTTCAAGTCCACTCTAGACTTTGTGTTTCCTAACGACTACGATTTGAAGTACAAGATTATGATGGAGGCACACAATACACCATTTGCAATCCATCCTAGAAGTACAAAATGTATCGTGATCTTGACATACATTTTGGTGGAACAATATGAAGAGAGAGATTGCAAGTTTATCTCAATGTGTTTAACTTGTCAGCGTGTAAAGCGGAACATCTAGTACCTACTTTGGTCCGTTGCAACCACTTGAGATTAGAAATGGAAGTAGGAACACATTCTTGTGGCGCCCCAAAAATAGGTATACATCACCCATTACGGTTGTCAATACATGATGCGTAAAGCAACTTCTGACTTTATTATTACAGCGATAAAGCGCTGTGAGTTTGAATACAAATATTATCTTCTAGACAATATCCGTACTCAAATAAATCCTCATCACATTTATTGATACATTATTTTACAAAAATGGTGAGGACTACTAAACAACTTTCTCTAAAACCTTCATTCCATTACCCAGGCTCGTCACTCTATTTATATTCTAGCCTCCACGAGAAAATGGAACAAAAAGGAAAAGGGTGAGCTCAAGCCTAGCCCGGTAAGAATATTATGACTAAGATAATATACAACAAATTATCGTTAGTCTTCAACGAGGGGAAAAATCTAATAGAATCTGATAGGCAACAAATTTTAAATCAATATTATGGTTGAAATAATAATTCATTAGAAGAGTTAAGTAGAGAATACAAACTACTATCTTCATGTATGAATTTAAAGTTCATCGTCCATCTTTTATCCACATAGCGTCAATCGATATACATACGGAATCAAATATTCATCTTTTACTTTCTGGCCGATGATATTCATCGGTTGGTCGTATTCATTTAAACACTGTTAGAGTCTTTTCTACGGGCCTGAAAGATATTAATCGGTCAGTCGTATTTCATCTCAACACTGTTCATCTTTGCACTACTGGCCGAAGATATTCTTGAAATCATTCATCTTTGCCTTCTGAAGCTAAAGATATTCAATAATATCATCATTTAAAGGCGAGGATGATGAAAATATTTTTTAAAAAAGCGAATCCGATTGAAACAAAATGACAAGGATTAAGGATTAAGGTTTCGTACTTTGTTTTATCCATGTTCAAAATACCTCAAAAATAATCATAGTAGTGTAAAAATTCGAGAATGATCAAAACATGGATACAATCAAAGCTAGTATCCGAATAGATATTTTGGATAAAAGAAGAAATTTTATTTTTTGATTGAATAGTCTAGATATATCGTGAATAGTCTTGAAGTATCGTGAATAGTAACTCAGACACCAAAAGATAGAAATTCCACAAAAATATCTTCACGACTTCATGAATAGTACTGCGTGAATAGTAACTTCGTGAATAGTAACTCATGTATATAGTAACTTCGTGAATAGTAACTCATGAATAGTAACTTAGACATGAAAAAGTTCAAATTTGATAAAAAGTTCCAACCAATATTTGACATAATGATATTGAAGAAATAATATCATTTGAGAAGAAAATAACATCCACTTACCCGAAAGATCGATCTTTAGTTGAAACAGGATATTGACTATAACTTCAACTTGCAACCGTATAGCAATACTCAAAGTATACTCAAAATACTCACAAGAATAAACTCGATAATATAGAGAGAAAACTTGATTCTAGTGTGATTTTCAATTCTAACTAAGCACTTTTATTTATAGGAAATTCTTTAGAACACCCAAGCGAAAATTTAATATAATATTAATATATATATAAAAAAATTTTCTACGTATTCATACCAACTGATTTCAACTCTTAACACATGCCTACAAATAACAAAACGTTTTTCTTACTAAAAATATTTTAAACTTCCAAAATCAATTATTTGAGACTTGAACTTCAATAATTCATAATAAATAGCCCTTTTATCGAGAAAATTCGAATCTCATGAGTTTTATAGGAAATTCAATTCTCTACAACTTTGCGAGAAGAAAGGTTTTTGAATTCCAAAACAAAATTAATGAAATCCTGAGCAGGCGATTTTACGTTATAATCAAATTTCGATCGATAAATGGGGTCCACCAACATGTTTAACATGTTTTAAACATTTATTGCAACAAAAAAAATACTCTTCTCCTCGTATACTCATATATCCCACATTCGTTGTAAAAATATCACCATTATTATATTATTAAAATATAATAATACATTTAAATGAATTATCTTATCGAGGAAAAAGATAAAATTTCAATTTTCAACAATTGTCACATTAAAATTTTTCTCCATCTATATCCACATAAAATCAATATTTTCCTTATCATATGAATCAATAATTATTTATTCATAAATAATATTCTGAGAATCACTGATATTAACAACCTGGCGGTTCAGGGAAAGAGGGCTTCCCGATAAAATCTTCTTCTTCTTGGCCTTGATTAGGTGACCAAACCTCTCCTTAAGCGAGAACTTTCTAGACATTGCCAATAATGTTATCTAATAATATTATTCGAGATAATATGAATTATTGCTTCGATAATGAAAAATAACGTGTAATGACAATTATTGAAACAATGACAATATAAAATATCAACGCAAAGAATTATTAACTCGATAAAATAAAATCTTGAGCGATTAATTTTGTAACCATTATTGAGTAGTGCCTTGATAATTGGTGCAGCGTCTGGTATCTTCTTGTAAACAACGCGCGACTTGTGTTTTAACCATGGCGGGTATTCGATAGTGTTAACTGTAACAACTTCGTAGTTATTTTTAAATAACTTATATTTGTCGTTTTCTTCGTCCAATCGCTTTCCAGTTATGGGGCTACATTATGGCTCTTGTCAATGTAAATGCGAATATTCCCAGAAGTAAAGTCGAATATTCCACGACAAAAACGAATATTCCCAAACAATGATGAATATTTTATAACCCTTGCTTTATTTTGAAATATTTGCGTATTTAACCCATAATATCCACATTAATCAAATCAACCCTACTTATTTCAAAATAATAAATAGAAAATTAAATTTCATTAATAATAAGTTGGGGTCTTCTGATTACCATGGATTTCGTTCACGGGTCTTCCTACGGTTTCAAGGCATCAATCTTTATTTGGGTTATTGTTGATAGATTAACCAAGTACGCTCATTTCATGCCGATACGGAGACTTATTCCCTTGAGCGTCTTCTTTAGTATATGCGTGAATGAGATTGTGAGGTTGCATGGCATGCCCGGTATCCATAGTTTTGGATCGTGACCCGAAGATTCACTTGAGATTTTGGGTTAGCTTGCAAAAAGCTATAGGCGCAGATTTGTGATTTAGTTAGGACATACCATCCCCCAAGCAGACGGACAATCGAGAGAGAGGACTATTCAAACTCTTGAAGATCTATTAAGACTACGTGTCCTGAACTTCAAGGCGGTTGGGATAAGTATTTACCATTGGTGGAATTCTCTACAACAATGCGATTATCTGGCAAGTATAGGTGTGGCTCCATTTGAAGCATTATATGGGCCGAAAGTGTCGCTCTCTAATATGTTGGGATGAGGTGGGTGAAGCAACATTGTTGGGGACAGAGTTAGATGCGTATGACTCTAGAAAAGATCCAAATGATTCGACAAGCGTATACAAGCTTGACAGACAAGATCGACAAAGAGTTATGCGGATCTACATGAAAGGGCGTGGAATTTAGTCACAGGGATCGTGTGTTGTTGCGAGTTGCTCCATGGAAGGGAGTTACAAGATTTGGGAAGAGGAAAGCTCGATCCACGATTTATTGGTCCATTTCAAATTCTTAATGAGAGTAGGAAATGTAGCTTTATAGACTCGCGTTACCTCAAAAGTATGTCTCGTGTTCATAATGTGTTTCACATGTCTCGTGCCAGTAAATATGTGAAAGACCCGAATCACGTTATAGAGTTAGAGCCAGGATGAGATAATAGAAGAATGAGGAGGTACTGTCAAGATATTGGATAGGAAGGAACATGTCTACTGTATGAAAAGGTCGTACCTGAAGTTAAAGTTTTGTGGAGGAATCATGCTATAGAGGCTTATAGAGGAAATGACACAGGAATTGAAAGCGAAAATGAAAGCGAGTATCCTCACTTTTTTGAAACATCGAGTGCGTCGTCGTCAATTTAGGACGAAATTTCATAAGAGGGAGGTTGTAAGACCCAACTTATTATTAATGAAATTTAATTTTCTCTATTTATTATTTTGAAATAGTAAGGGTTGATTTGATTAATGTTGTAAGACTGACTTATTATTAATGAAATTTAATTTCTCTATTTATTATTTTGAAATAGTAAGGGTTGATTTGATTAATGTGGATAGTTAGGGGTTAAATACGTAAAATATTTCAAAATAATAAGTGATTATAAAATATTCATTGTTGTTGAGGAATATTAGTTTGGAATATTACGTGCTTGTGGAATATTAAATGCGCGACAGCGACCATGTGGGCCCATAAAATTGGATGAAAAAGCGACATATAAGTTGTTTAAAAATAATGGCGTGGTTGGGCCCATGTGAGCGATTTGGATGAACGGTAAAGCAGCTGAATATAAGTTGTTTTTAAAATAGCAGCGTAGCTTATTGGAATGTTTCGGTATTGCACCGAATTAATGATAATGGTTACGGTAAAATATTTTATTTTATTGAGTTAATAATTCTTGCGTTGATATTTTATATTCTTTTTGTTTTTGATAATTGTCATTACACGATTATTTTTATTATCGAAAGCAATAATTCATATTATCTAAATAATATTATTAGATAACATTATTGGCAATGTCTAGAAAGTTACGTCTAAGGAGAGGTTTGTCACCAATCACGCTAATTAGGTAAAAAAAATTCTTATTGAAAGCCCCCTTCGGGGAGCGCTGCTGGTTGTCGATATTGTGATTACTGTAATATTATTTATGAATAATAATTATTGATTCATATGATGAGGAAAATATTGATTTTATGTGGATATAGATGGAGAAAAATTTTAATGTGACAATTGTTGAAAATTGAAATTTTATACGATAAGATAATGTATTATTATATTTTAATAATATAATAATGGTGATATTTTACAATGAATGTGGGATTTATGAGTATACGAGGAGGAAGAGTATTTATTGCAATAAATGTTTTAAAACATGTTAAACATGTTGGTGGACCCCATTTATTGACTGAAATTTGATTATAGCCTGTAAAATCACCCGTTTGTGGATTTCGGTCAATTTCTGTTTGGAATTCGGAAAAACTTTCTTCTGCAAAGTTGTAGAGAATTGAATTTCCTATAGAAACACGCGAGATTCGAATTTTCTGATAAAAGAGCTATTTATTATGAATTATTGAAGCTCCGAAGCTCCGAAATAATTGATTTTTGGAAGTTTAAAATATTTTTAGTAAGAAAAACGTTTTTGTTATTTGTAGGCATGTGTTAAGAGTTGGAAATCAGCTGGTATGAATACGTGAAAATTTTATATATATTAATATTATATTAAATTTTCACTGCTTTTGATAGCAATTTTACATAAATAAGTCTTTGGTTAGAATTGAAAATCTGCTTTAGAAAGCTGAAGTTTTCTCTCTCTATATTATCGGCGTATTCTTGTGAGTATTTTAGTATCTTATGGTATTATTTTATACGGTGCAAGTTGAAGTTATAATCGATATCCGGTGTTTAAATTTGAAATCTTGATCTTCGAGGTAAGGATGTTATTTTCTTCTCGAATGATATTATTTCTTGATATCATTATCTTTGAAATATTGGTTGGAACTTTTATCAAATTTGGAACTTTTTCATATCGAGTTATTTTAATTCATGAGTTCTTATTCACGAGTTACTATTCATAAGCGGATTCTTTATTCACGAAATTCTTATTCACGAGTCTTATTATTTAATAAGCGTGAAGATGTTTTTGTGGAATTTATCTTTTTGGTGTCGAGATTCTTATTCACGTATGACTATTCATAGAAAAATAAAATTTCTTCTTTTTATCAAAATATCTATACGACTAGCTTTGATTGTATCCATGTTTTGATCATTCTTGAATTTTACACCATATGATTATTTTTGAGGTATTTTGAACATGGATAAAACAAAGTACAAATCCTTAATCCTTAATCCTTGTCATTTTGTTTCTTTGGATTTTTCTTTTAAAAAATATTTTTCATCATCCTCGGTCTTAAATGATGATATTATTGAATATCTTTGGCACCATGGTGTAAAGATGAATGATTTCAAGAATATCTTTTTAGTAAGTAGTCACGAAAAGATGAAGCGGTGTTGAGATGAACATAATTGGGCGATTAATATCTTTGGCCGTAGTGCAAGATGAGCAGTGTTTAAATACCATCAATCGATGAATATCTTTTGGCTTTGTAGTGCAAAGATGAATATTTGATTTCGGATGTATATTGATTGACGTTCGGGGATAAAAGATGGACGATGAACTTTTAAATTCATCGTAGAAGATAGTAGTTTGCATTCTACTTAACTCTTCTAATGAATTATTATTTCATTGCGAATATTGATTTAAAATTTGTTGTCTATTGTATTCTATTAGATTTTTCCTATTGAAGACTAACGATAATTTGTTGTATATTATCTTAGTCATAATATTCTTTTGGGCTAGTTGAGCTCACCACTTTTCCTTTTGTTCCATTTTTTCTTCTCGTGGAGGCGAGAATATAAGCGATGCAAGTGGGGTATGGAATGAAGGTTTTAGAGAAAGTTGTTTAGTAGTCCTCACCATTTTTGTAAAATAATGTATCAATAAATGTGATGAGATTTATTTGAAAGTATGGATATTGTACAAGAAGATAATATTTGCATTCAAACTTGCGGTTTCTTTGTTGTAATAATAAAGTTGTATTGTGTTTATGTACCATGTGAATGGGTCGAATGGGTGATGTATACATTTTGGGGGGCGTCACAAATGTGAATAGTTATGGGTAAAATCATGAAATATTTCAAAATAAGCAAGTGGTTATAAAATATTCATTGTTGTCGGGGAATATTACGTTTGGTCGTGGAATATTCTTTACGCATGGGAGAATATTAAATGACGGCGGTAGCGATATTTTTAATGGGCCCACATGCTTGAGCGATTGGATGAAAAGCGACAAATATAAGTAGTTTAAAAATAACGGCGTAGTTATTGCAGATTATTCTTGTTAAAATACTCGGTGGTTAAACACTAGAAGATTAGCACGGCTATTGCACGATTATTGATTACTTTACGTAATAAGACACTTTTCGATAATAGTTTACGGTAATTCTTGTTCGATTATTTTATTGATTTAATAATTGTTGCGTTGATATTTTATATTCTTTATTGTTTGATAATTGTCGTTTACCTTTGTATTTTTTCATTATCGGAAGCAATAATTCATATTATCTGAATAATATTATTAGATAACATTATTAGTGATGTCTAGAAAGTTACATGCTAAGGAGAGGTTTGGTCACCAATTGCGTGTAGGTGAGGAGAAATTCTTATTGGAAAGCCCCCCTCTTTCTTTAGGAGGCTGCACGGTTGTCGATATTGTGATTTCTGTAATATTATTTGTGAATAAAATAATTATTGATTCATATGATGAGGAAAATATTGATTTTATATGGATATAGATGGAGAAAATTTTAATGTGACAATTGTTGAAAATTGAATTTTATCTTTTACGATAAAATAATTCATTTAAATATATTATTATATTTTAATAATATAATAATGGTGATATTTTTTACAACGAATGTGGGATATATGAGTATACGAGGAGGAAGAGTATTTTTGTTGCGATAAATGTTTAAAACATGTTAAACATGTAAGACCCGACTTTTATAAATAAAGATGAATTTTTACATAAATATTATTTTTGAATATTATGGAATAAATTTGATATAATATTATAGTTGTGGGTAATATTTATAAATTTTGCAAAGTATCTGAAGTTGTTATAAAATATTAGTTTGGTGGGGAATATTCTTTTTGTTAGGGAATATTAAATACAATGACTCAATCGTTGGTGGACCCTGGCAGCAGAATCATTGTCGGATTGAGAAAAGCGAGCAAAATATTTTATAAAAATAATGGCGGGAGGTATTCATAGATTAAAAGCATTGAACTACACGTTGGTAAAAATACGATGTCTGGCGTGGTTGCATAGTAGCACGGTATTGATTATTGATCTTTACGTGAGAAGTCACTTTCATTTATGCTTTCGATTATTACTTTCATGATAATTCTTTGCATCATATCTCTTATATTATTGATTCAATTATTGTCACGGTATTATCATCTGTATAATATGTTATAGTATTACATCGATAATTGAAGACGACAGTTATAAATGATTAATAATTGTTGAAAGATTAATTATGTGTTGATGAAAATCTGATGATTTGTGGTAAGTTTGATTATTTTATGGGGGGGCACTCGTATGTCGACATCTAAAGAGTCTCTTCGTCGATAGTATTTACCTTCGTCGATAGTAATTACATTAAATCGATAGTAATTACCACTTGTGAATAGTATTTACCTTCGTCGATAGTAATTACCTTCGTCAAATAGTAATTACCCTTGTGAATAGTATTTACCTTCGTCGATAGTATTTACCGCCCGTCGATAGTAATTACCTTCGTTAATAGTAATTACCTTTACTGGACGCGTCGAACCAACATGGGTTTCACATTATAGGCGTCCGAACGACTTGTCGTTTCACATTCTGAGTGATCGAACCACTTTTCTTTTCATCATTCATTAGTCGTCGAGCCACTTGTCTTTTCACGGTGCAGTCTTCTTAAGCTAGAAATCTTCTATAAATAGAGGCTGAGGGCTTCATTATTTTCGCAATTCATTCAAGTATAGAGAGAGAAAGTATAGAGAATAAGAGAAAGAAGAAGAGTATTTTGTTTACTACTCTTTGCGGTATTCAATCTCTACCAAAAGTAAGGGGTGTTATTCTTTCTTATTAAGAAGAAGAACTATTGTTATTCCATTGCTTATTATTACATTGGAATAACTTTGTATCTGTGATTTACCCTATCTTGGTGACATTCTTCTATTATACATTGGAACATCACATGCGTGTGTTTTACTGGACTGGTTTCCGTATTTATTATTATTACATTTGGAACATCACTGTACGTGTGTTTTACAGGACTGGTTAAAATCTTTATTATTATTACATTGGAACATCACATGTGTGTGTTTTACAGGACTGGTTTAAATCTTTATTATTATTACATTGGAACATCACATACTACGTGTGTTTCACTGTGGGACTGGTTCCATTCTTTATTATTTTTGGAACATCACATACCTACATGCGTTTCTGTGGGACACAATTAAATTATTTATTAATACATTGGAATAACTTGCACACTTGATGATATCGCGTGCGTGGTGATTTCTTTTGTTATTATTCTTTATTATACCCAGTTAGTTAAAACTTTGACTTCTATACTCCGTGAAATTAGTGGAATATCCTTGATTTTGCGTTTCATCCAGTATCTTTTCATGGAAATATTCTTACGATCATTCTTGAATTTTACTCTGCAAAACAATGTCGTGTTGATAATTTGGGCGTTAATAATTCTGAATAAAATAATTCTTGAACTTGTTTTATTGAATTCTTATATCATTGTCATCATCCTCGTGTTTATATTATGTTAAAAAGTAAATACGTGGCACGTAGTGCATAGATGGACTTGGTATGATTATGACCGAGAGACTATTCGGTTATGTCATGTTTAAGTAATATTACAAATGATGTGATAAAAATCCTCGATTAATTCGTAGTGCATTGGTGGGCGACGTTGTTGGCATGATCAGCGACCATTAATGAATACCACAAATATTCTTGGCCGTAGTGCGTGAATAATTGTGGAATTAATCTCTAAAGAATATCCTTGGCCCATAGTAATGCGAGGGTGATTCGATGATGTGGAATATTTATTAAAAGTGAGTCTAAATTTATAACGATGATGAAAAACCTTTTAAAACCTAAAAGATAGTAGACTTTATTTTCTACTTGACTCTTTTAATGGATTGCTTATTCATTGTAGTTAAAGCCGGTTATACATTGTATTTTATCGGTTTAACATTGTTGAAGACTATTGATAATTTATTCTGCGTTATCTTAGTCGTAATATTTCTTCTTTGGGCTAGTTGAGCTCACCCCTTTCTTTCATTTGTTCTCTTGAGGAAATGAGAATATATAGCTAGGGCGAGTCTGGGGAAGCAGTGATGGTCACTGAAGATAGCATTAGTAGTCCTCTACTATTACGTGAAATAGTGTGATAATAATTGTAATGAGGACTTTTTTGAGTTTGTATAATATCAGTGAGCGATATTTGTATTTAAACTCCTCGCGTTTATGTCGTATTGTACACGACAGTTATGTTAATAAGTTGTATTTAAATTCTGTACCATGTAAGTGGCGACCCAAGATGGGTGATGTATACCTAATTTTGGGGGTGTCACAAAACATGTCGGTGGACCCCATTTATTGACTGAAATTTGATTATAGCTTGTATAATCGCCCGTTTGTGGATTTCGGTCAATTTCTGTTTGGAATTTGAAAAAAATTTCTTCTGCAAAGTTGTAGAGAATTGAATTTCCTATAAAAATTCGTGAGATTCAAATTTTCTGACAAAAAGGCTATTTATTATGAATTATTGAAGTTAGAAGCTCAAAATAGTTAATTTTGAAGTTTTAATTATGTTAAATAAGAAAAACGTTTTTAAAAAGTTTTATTAGGTGGGCTACTTGTGTTGAATCTTTGAATTAGGTTGATAAAAAATTAATGCGTAAGAATTTAATAAATATATATTAATATTTTATTAAATTTTTCGCTTTGGTGTGTTAGCGATTTCTATAAATAGGGTGCTTAGGTTAGAATTAAAAATCACACTGAAAATGAAGTTTTCTCTCTATATTATCGAGCGTATTCTTGTGACTATTTTGAGTAAACTTTGAGTATTCTTATACGGTCTGAGTTCAAGTCATAACCTTATATCAGGTGTTTATTTAGAAATCTTGATCTTTCGAGGAGTAAGGGATATTTTTTTTTTCGTAATGATATTATTTCTTCAATATCATTATATTGAAATATTGATCCCGAAGTTTTATCAAATTTGGAACTTTTTGGTGTAGATTCTTATTCGTGTGTATCGACCTTATTCACGATATCTGACGACCTTATTCACGAATCTGGCGGTATTAATCAAAAATGAAAAATTTTCTTTTTCGTCCGAAATATCTATTACGGATACTAGCTTTGATTGTATCCATGTTTTGATCATTCTTGAATTTTACACCACTTGTGATTATTTTTGAAGGTATTTTTGGGCGTGGATAAAACAATCTGAATCCTTAATCCTTGTCATTTTGTTTCCTTTGGATTACGTTTATTTAAAAATATTTTTTATCATCTTCGGTCTTAAATGATGTTAT